>JANAVB010030817.1:11351604-11932640 GCA_029216955.1 Iris pallida | reverse complement strand
TACGTTATCTTGCTTACAAAGTACATTTCTTAAGGAATGAACTAAAACTACTCAAGGCACATCACAATGCTAATCATATCATTAATCTTGAAGTTAGTAAGAAGTTCATGAAAGTAAGAAGTTATAAAGGTACTGTAATACTTGAATTTAGTAAGAAGTACATGAAAGTAAAAATCTTTTTTCATAAATTATTTCTAGTGAAATAGTCAGATACATGATTTTTGCATCAACTATGGAGGTGCAGAGCATGAACGGGGCACATTTTTTATATAGGATACTAAGCATTTTAAGAAATATGTTCGTCTGAAACTATATATCTTCGGTATGAGCTCAAGAGTTCACAAGGAACCTAGCTTTTAGGCTTGAGGTGAGGCAACTGTTAAGCAAATCTTGTGTAACAATGCACGGTAGCTTTCAGGATACTGTAGACAATTAATTGCATCTGAAAAATAATAGACTTCTGCTTAACCTTGTCTCTCCTCCAACTGTTAAGTTTCAAATTACATGTATTTCCCTGTTTGCCAAACTTGCGTTGTTAGTTGTTATGGGTTTGATCTTCTATTGAGATGTTAGACATTTATATGAAGAATTGTACTGTGTACTGGTACAATGAAGAATTGCAATTCTCCTCAAAATAATTCTAGCTTATGTTTAATATTGGATATGCTATGATTAGTTTCTACGGTGTTTGATTTTACCTTTCAACTTGAAAAACCTCCACTATCATTATTGCAGCCACATTTGGAAGACAAGCATCTAAGGCGTATATTACTCGAAGCGGAAGGCTCTCTACATCTACTAGAAGTGATGATTTCAATTCGGAGGATGCTGATGGAGATTCTCGTCGATGATCAGAGAGAGATGTTTTTTCCCCTCATTTTCAATCACCAGTTCATGGACGTGAAAATTAACCATAGGTAGGTAGAAATTGGACCAGTGTCTAATGTTGTGAACAAGGTTTTTTCGCCTTACACTTTATAGATGGTTGGCCTATATTTGATACAGAGGTGCAATTGGATGTTTGATTGTTTCCAAACTTTGTGATCCAGAGTGGTCTCTTTATCAGTATATTGGCTTAATGATACCATCAGTGCCCTTTTAGATTGTTTCTTGACCAACTATAACAAACTGTGACTGTTTGTATGAGATTTTGAACATGATTTCTGTACGGAACTATATTTTGTCGTGTGTAGTGATTACTAATGGTTGTTTAGCTGATTACACGGATTGTGTGTTCAGTACTTGAGATTGTAATGGACTCTTTTTACTTGTGTAGATGTAATGAGTCAGGGTTCCTTAGAACCTCCTTTTGTTTGAAAAAGTGGCTATGTTGATGAACTCTAAATGTAGAATGGTGCAAATCCATGCTGAACAATTAGAGCAGATAGTGGAAGGAACAACACTTAGATGGCCCCCATTTGAGCAGAGCATAATATATCTTCATTGTTGGTCAATATCTCTGTTAATTGATGGCATCGCCTCTTCCTTAAGCTTTAGAGCCATGAAGTCTGTGAATGCTCCTTCGTCGCTTCAAGTCCTGCTTCAACTGCATTTCCTATATATGCAGGAGAATTTTCACTCCCCAGTCTCCTCCCATCATAACCACACTACACTCGTCGGCAATGGCGCTCCCTCTTCGTCACGCTTCTCTTCTTCCACTTACCGTTTCAATCACCGTCGTTCTGCTTCATGTAACGCTTGTTCTTGCTAGACATGGTGGCCAGACTGCGGTGCTCCCCGTGCCGGCCAGTGATGGTTAGCTTCGTCTGCGCGTCCCTGCAGGAGGCTGAAACGTGCCCGATGGCATACAAGTGTATGTGTAATAGCAAGTCCTACCCCGTGCCCTAACCTAGCTATCTGTCTGTGTGTGTATATATAGATGATGAGTATGACGTGCTCATGTACTATGTACTAAGGACGCTGCTACCTGGACCGTGTTTTTGGTCTGTAGTACACGTGGCAGTCTCCCATTCACAGGTCTACCTGCAATGTTTTCCACGCAAAATTTTTTTTTTTTTTGGGGGGGAGGGAATGAATGAGGTTCAGCCACGTAGGCCTGCGATTATGCCCGCGGGCAGAAACCGGTCATTTATCATTTCCGATGTACTAAGTAGTGTAGATGAATGAGTATGTATTTTGTAGCAGCGGTTAGGGGTGAGGAACGGTTCGGTTCGGTTCAAACCGGACCGAATATGTAAAAACCGAAATAACCATAAATCGTATTTCTCAAAACCGAAAACCGAACCGTTCTCATGATAACCGAATAACACCGAACCGAATTAATTTGGTTCGTTTTTGGTCGGTTCGGTTTCATAAATGAAGGTAGAGAAAACGCTTAAAGTAGCGGCGACAAGTGCCAATAGATGATGGAAGGAGAGAGTGCACTTAGATAGGGTTAACAAAAATATTAATCTATTCTACTATATAATAGGAAAACTTGGATGGTGAAAATTTTGAATTCCGAAAATACCCTTGCATGTCTATAGTAATTAAAAATTGTTCATTAATTTTAATAAAGATAACTTAATAATTATGAACACTACCCTTTGGTCTTTCTAAAGTCTTCATAAGTTAATTAAAAAAATATTAAAATACGTGCAAGGCACGTGCACATATGCTAGTATATATAAATTGAGGATAATTTGGTAAATTATTAAATTTTAATCGGTTTTTGGTCCGGTTCGATTATTCAGGCCAAGAACCGAAAACTGAACCGACATTTTAAAATTTCAAATGTCCAAACCTAAAATCGAACCTATAACCGAAAAATCGAACCGATTGTCATATTCCGGTTCGATTCGGTTCTGTTCGGTTTCTGGTTTTCAACCATTATATGTTCACCCCTAGCAGTTGTAGTAATTCTCTCTCTGAGCGTTTTGAGACAAATGTCACAAGTATTCTTTGTGAAAACAAAAATTGAAGATGTAATAGAACATGTCTTGTTCATATTGCTTAGCGTGCACGGTGCTCCAGAATACATATTGTGATCGACGATAACCCGTTAGGAGCAAGAACCATGACTCGGCTAGTTTCTGGAACTGCATTTGATTGAAGTACTATGTCAAAACATATTGATTGATCTGCTACATACGTTGAGTCAGGTCTGGTTGTCAAAAGATGCAGTTAGTCAGAGTATAGTCTCAAGTTCACATCCATCAATGTGAAATGCGCTACATCTTGACCCTCTCTAGACCCTATTTTAGGAGCGAAGGGGGTCAGAGCCTCTCCAACAATCAAGGCCAGCTTCAACATTTTGGAGGCCCTAGACAAATCAAAAAATGAGACCTTTATCCCTCTAATCTTTAAAGAATTAATATTAGAAGCTTCGTACAAGACAAAAAAAAGACATTATAAACTAGAAAGGAGAAAACAAAACCTGCATTGACACATTTGTTGAGGGAGAGAGTGATTGTTTCAAAAAAAAAAAAAAATTCCCCTAGGATAGAAATTTTCGTGGGAATGTGTGAGAGAGAAGAAAAAGAGGCAGCTTAAAATAAGTGCACCATTTCTTTTTTTTTTATTCTTCTTCTTATGAGTGTTTTTATTTAATTCTTCTCCAAGCAGCCATCGACCGTTTCTTCAGATCCATAGTTTTATTTTGGCTAGGTACAAAATAATTAAAATTCAAAAAAACTAGGCATCTGCGTAGCCCGCCTCCCCCGGGGCCGGCTATGACAACAATGTTTGAAGGGCAATATGGCAGAAGACTTTTCAGACTGCACACCTGACACCTGTCTCACTTAATCCCCTCACATTGAGGATGTGATCAAGAAAATGAGAAATAAGTGTGAAGTCTTCCATGAGCTACCAAGTCTTCCCATCAAGGTCCTCTCCTATTGACCGTCAGCAAACAGACGAGTTTTGATATGGCCAGCAGACGACATTGCCGTTGAACCCATCGTCACAGCCCCCACCCCACCCCACCTCATTAAAGCGGACACCAGGGAAGCAAATGGACGCACATTTTGTTCTTCTTTCTAATACTAGGCTTGTAGAAATGTCAATGTTGCCCAATTACTCTTGGAACGATGATCAGACTGATGAAGAAATGCTATTTTGGGTTGACGACGACCTGATCTTTCCCGAGATCATGCAGCTCCAGGAGCAGCGTGACGACTCTTCCTCTCTTCTCCTGCAACAAGCGAATGGCGATGATCGGATTGGCAGCAGCAGCGCGAGAACTAGCACCGATCAAGTGTTCTTTCCGGCTTTTACCGAGCTACCTAGGTACGAGCAGCTGATCGATCGAGCTTAATTGATACGATACTTGTTCTCTGTCTCTGGAGTTTCAATCCTACTAATAAGTTACGAGTTTTTCTGATGATAATTGTGCAGGAATGACGCGACGGACTCAACAAACAGGAGGTTCATGTTCAAAACGAAAACAGACCTTGATGTACTGGACGACGGCTACAAGTGGAGGAAGTATGGGAAGAAGAGGGTGAAGAATAGCCCATATCCGAGGTTAACTCTATATATGTGTCAACCATACAAATTACAAAATAAAAATCGATCGAAGCTCTTTTTGTACTCCTTAAGCACATTTTGTCTAAACCTTTATCCGAAAATAGATACTTGTAGACTCATTTATACTATGTTAACATCAAGATGATCCATCAAACACTAATGTTTTAAGGGATATTTAGTAACAGGGTCTCACATATATATATGAAAGGATTTGGATCTCGAAAATGATCAACTATGCAAAACTGGATGTGTGGCTCTCTTACAGCATACCCCCCCCACCCCCCCCCCCCCCCCCCCCCCCCCCCCCCCCCTTCCCTTAGATCAAGGCGAGGTTCTAATTAATAAAGATGAATGCATGACAGGAATTACTATCATTGCTCGTACGCGGGGTGCTACGTGAAAAGGAGAGTGGAAAGAGACCGAGAAGACCCCAGCTATGTTGTAACCACCTATGAAGGCGTTCACAACCACCCCGTTCCCCCCTCATCCGCGACGACGAGTACCTGATCTTAACCTTCTTGGTGGATCCTTCATGAAGATGGTTGAGCATGGGTGATTGCACACTGAAGCATGCAACAGTAACAAAGTTAGAGAGAGAGAGAGCACATTAATTAAATTAATTTCCTTCGCATATAACTTAATTAGTTACTACTTGAGAAGAAGATATGTTTAATAAGGGAGATACTTGGACAGAAAAATTCTATTACATTGAATCATCATTTGTGTAAATTAAGATGACTATATACATATACATGACCAAAAATATACATATATATATATATATATATATATATATATATATATATATATATATATATATATATATATATATACATATACATGACAATATTGACGCTCTTTTATTTATAATTTTCCCTATGAACAATGATCATGTAACCCCTTTTACTGCTGAAATATCACAGGTTTATATATTCCAATGAGAGATGCCATTATAATGATCATTAGCAATAGCCACCTTACTTTTTCTTTCACCAGGATTATGAACAACCAACAAAAGTATCTTCTCAAAATTATGAATACAAGAAAAACGAGAATATAAGAGACCTTACGACACGAAACCTCGCCTCCTGAGATATTTTATTGGTAGGAACAGGCTCCGTTACTTGGTTGGCCGTAAAGAAGTATATAGTTTTTGTT
Organism: Iris pallida; assembly: GCA_029216955.1. Classification (NCBI taxonomy): domain Eukaryota; kingdom Viridiplantae; phylum Streptophyta; class Magnoliopsida; order Asparagales; family Iridaceae; genus Iris; species Iris pallida. The sequence goes on along the minus strand of JANAVB010030817.1, from coordinate 11,927,015 downwards.
AGAGAAATTTTGACTTACCTCCCACTTAATTTACTATATTTCAGGGTACATTTTACAGTTTTACAAAAATGTACAGAATCTCCTACTTTGGACGAAATTCGTTAAAAAAAATTGTACCAAAATGTTCCTCCCTTCTTCCTCTTTCCTCTCCTTTCCCCCCTCCCCTCCCCCTCCCCCAACCCCACCCTCACCATCTCCTCTCCATCACCCCCCCCCTTCCAGCCACCGCTCCCCCCTCCTCCCCACCACCGCCACCGCCCCCCTCCCCGCCTTCGCTCCCCACCCTCCCCCTCCCCGCCTCCACTCGCTTCCCCTTCTCTGCCCACCCCCCCACCCCAACTCCCCCCCCCCCATCCCGCCCGTCCCCGCTCCCCCGCAGCCGCGACAGCAAGCAGCAGCAGCCGCCGCGACGGCAAGCAGCAGCGAGCAGCCACGACGGCATGCAACGGCAGCGGGGGGGGGGGGGAGGAGGACGGTGTCCGGGAGCGACGACGGAGGCGGGGAGGGGGGGGGGGTGGCGGGAGGGGGGAAGTGATGGAGAGGGGATGGGGTGGGGGGGAGAGAGAATAGAGAAAGAAGGCAGGGGCATTTTGGTCCCTTTTTTTTTTCTTTTTTTGACGTATTCCGTCCAAAATGGAAGGTACTGTACATTTTTTGTAAAACTGTAGGGTGCACCCTGAAATATGATAAATCAAATGGAGGGTACGTCATTTTTTTTTTTTTTTTGTTATTATAGAGAACATGTAAAAATGTGACGTTAAGCATAGGGTGGGAGGTTATAATCGAAAATTCCCTAGTTTCCCAATACCCTCATCCTATATTGACCGTGTCTTTGAAACTTGGTAATCTCGGAGGCATATTAGAAAATGCAGCTAAAAACCTTGGAAGAACCAAGAAACGGAAAAAAGATGAACATTTATATATTGTAGAAATTTTTGTTTGTATGTTAACCAAAAAAAAAGCAATCGACTTCCAACTATTTGGCATCCAACAAGTACACATGAAATAACTAGAAGAAAATGGCTTCCACCTGCTTTTCTTACACTAAGACCTAGTTTGGTTCACAGATTTAAGGAACCAAGAAAGAAAAGTTATTCCTTTTCTTTGTTTGGTAGCCACAAACTTGGAAATCAATTTCCTCACAAGAGAAAAATGGGAAGGAATATGGTTCCCCTCATGACCCATGGATTGATTTTCCCTCCTCTTTTCCCAACATTTATTACAAAAAATTATGACAAAACTAACCATGTGTTATTGCTTATTTTACTATTAACTCCTCGTATGTTTGGTCCCTTTAGATTTTCATAATGTCATTTTTATTTTAAAAGATAAAGATATTATTGGAAGATTGATGTATTTTTGGTTTCCTTTTCTGCGCCAACCAAACACTGGACAGGAAATCAAATGGTCTTTCCTAGATGGTTTCCTTGTTTTACCAAACAACGGAAAGAAAATGTGACAGAAATTTTATTTTTTCATTCCCATGGAAAGTACAAGGGAATTAATTTTCCTTACGTGAACCAAACGAGGCCTAACAGTTACTATACTCTATTTCAATAAATAAATTAAAAAAAAAGAAAACTTATTTGGCTCAGCAATAGGTAATAATAATGTGATTTCTTATACCAAAGTTGATTACAAATGGGTTATACACAGATTGTGTGTTGGAGTTTTGGCCTTTTCTTTAGAAACTTTAGTCCCACATCGGATAGGCCAAAGAGTTTGTATCTCTATATATTAGCTTTGCTATTATTGGAGATGCACATGTGGTGTGGAGGTGCACATGGGTTTGCCATGTGGGGTTATTTTTCTAATGGAAAAAAGGCTAAAATCAACAATAAAAGCATTCATGCTTTTTGCTCTTGGAAAATTTATTTCCATAGGAGCTAAGCCCCGTAGGGGCTTAGCGACTCGGACTCGGACTCGGGCTCATGGGCTCATGAGGCGTAATGTGGCGTTTTGTTGGCGCACTTAGCACGTCAGCATCGTCGCTAGGCGCATAGTACGCTTTAGGCCGGGATGAAGTATTTCATAACCTTCATCGATGACTTCTCAAAGTATGCGTTCGTCTACTTGCTGAAGTCTAAAGATGAAGCATTCGAAAAGTTCAAGGAGTTCAGGACCGAAGCTGAGCGGCAGACTGGACAACAACTCAAAAGGATAAGAAGTGATCGAGGTGGAGAGTACAGGTCTCATGAATTCGTATCGTTCTGCAAAGAACATGGAATTGTCAATGAGACTACGGCTCCGTACTCTCCTCAATCAAATGGAGTAGCAGAGAGGAAGAACAGAACGTTAACAGAAATGATTAACTCAATGTTGTTGACTGCTGGTCTTCCTAAGTGCTACTGGGGAGAAGCTGCATTGACGGCCACTTTTATTCTAAATAGAGTGCCTCATGCAACTTCAGACGTTACTCCTCATGAACTCTGGTTCAAGGTCAGACCTAACTTGAATGTCATTCGAGTGTGGGGGTGTCTGGCATATGTCAAGCTTCCAGATCTGAAGATTCAGAAGCTTGGGACAAGGACTACTAAGACGATCTTCTTGGGGTATGCTGAAAAGAGTGATGCTCGGAGATTTCTTGATATTGAGTCAAATAATATCATTGAATCTCGCGACGCAGAATATTTTGAAGACAAATTTGCAAGGCACAAGAATATTGTTCTTGCGGATGTTCCGGAAAACAATGAGGGTGCACAGGTCTTCAATGAAGATGTGGTCCAAGAAGATGTTGTTGTTGAAACAACGGTTGAACCATATCTCGCTGAGCCGTCAACAAAGCGAGTGAGGAGGCCGAAGGACTTCGGAAGTGACTGTCACCTATCACGTGGAAGCAGATCCGCTTACCTATAATGAGGCGATGAAGACCAGAGATGCGGTTTTTTGGAAGGAGGTGATTGACAATGAAATTGATTCCATCACCTCAAATAACACTTGGGTGTTGGTTGATCTTCCTGAAGGAGCGAAAACCATCGGATGCAAATGGATCTTCAAGAAGAAGATGAAAGAAGACGGAACTATTGACAAGTTCAAGGCTAGGTTGGTAGCCAAGGGGTTTTCTCAGAAGCAAGGGATTGACTATTTTGACACGTATGCTCCAGTAGCCCGGATGACCACCATCAGAATGTTGATTGCTCTCGCAGCAATACATAAGATGGTGATACATCAGATGGATGTGAATACGACTTTCCTAAATGGCGAGCTGACCGAAGAGATTTACATGCAACAGCCAGAGGGATTTGTCATCAGGGGTCTTGAAGACAAAGTCTGCAAGTTGGTGAAATTCTTGTACGATCTTAAACAGGCTCCCAAGATGTGGCATGAGAAATTTGACAAAGTTATAAGGTCAAATGGCTACATGGTCAGCGATACGGATAAGTGTGTTTACACGAAGTTCGCTGATGGAAGAGGTGTGATCGTTTGTCTGTACGTGGATGATATGCTTATCCTAGGTACGGATATTAGCTGTGTCACGGAGACAAAGAAATTTATCTCAAGCAAGTTCAGTATGAAGGACTTGGGGGAAGCTGATGTGATCTTAGGGATCAAGATCATCCGGACAGACACTGGAATAGCGCTGTCACAGTCTCATTATATTGAGAAAATGATCACTTGTTATGGGTATCGGGATCTTCTAGGGATCGATACGCCATACAGGTGTGATCTGAAGCTGAAGCCTAATTCAGGGGAAAGCGTCAGGCAGCTGGAGTATGCAAGCGTAATCGGAAGTTTGATGTATGCTACTACTGCCACAAGGCCTGACATAGCTTTCGCCATGGGAATGCTGAGTCGTTTCACGAGCAACCCAGGTGCTGAACACTGGAAAGCTAAACGGGTTATGAGATATCTCAAGAAGACTCAGACATATGCACTGTACTACAGCGGAGATCTGCCGGTAGTAGAAGGCTTCAGTGATGCCAGCTGGTGCTCAGAGGTGGAGAGCGAGAGGTCCACAGGTGGATTCATTTTCACAATGGGTGGAGCTGCTATATCGTGGAAGTCGAAGAAGCAGACTATGCTCTCGCGGTCATCCATGGAATCTGAGTTCTTTGCACTTGATACCGCAGCCGAGGAAGCAGAATGGCTTCGGGAGCTCATGTATGATCTTCCAATGGTTGGGGCACAAATACCGGCGATACCGATATACTGTGACAACCAGGCGACTGCGGCGGTGGCATCAAATGACTTCTTCAACGGGAAGAAGAGGACTGTGCGGTTGAAGCACAGGGCAGTACACGAACTTATCAAGAGTGGTGTTATTGCAGTTATTGATGTTCGGAGTCAGGAGAACCTGGCGGATCCGTTCACCAAGGGCCTCAAGCGCTAGCTGGTCGATGACACAGCTTGTAAAATGGGCTTGAAGGCATTCTGATATTGTATTATTGTATTCCTACCATAAAGTTTTATGCTATTAGTTCAAAGATTTATCTACTAGGCATCTAGCTTTTGGTTCAAGGGAGGACCACTAATTGGAAGAATATCAGGAACGGTGGGTACATGTTCTATTGGGCATGGAGAGGTTACGGACCTATATCCACTGTTGTCTACTGTTGTTTTCTGCGGAAAACGGTTCCTGTGGGAAGGTTGGCTTAATTGCCTTAATGAGTTCTCAGGCAGAGTGAATGCCTGGTGTGCTTTACAGGAAGCACGGTAGAGCAGCACTACAAGGAGAGAAACTCCATGCTACAGTGGGGTGACTCCACGATGAGGTTCCTATATGTGGGGTGCTGCCCAGGAATAGGATAAAGCCTCGGCTTTGCAGGCCAAGTCACAGCGACGTAGCACCGCAAATAGACAGTTAGCCTAATGCTGTATGTTAAAAAATAAAGAGTGGTGTAGTCAGCACTACAAAGAGGAGGAGTTCCTCATGTTACAGTGGCACGACACCATGATGAGGTACCCGGTTAGGGATAAAGCCTCGGGCTTGCAAGCCATGTCGTTGCGACGTAACACCGCAAGGGAGCCTAAGGCTTCATGCTGGGTAGTTTGGCACTACAAAGAGGCGGTTGCCTCATGCTACAGTAGTATGACACTACGATGAGGTTCCCGGTACGGGGTAAGGCCTCGGCTTTAAGCCATGTCATGGCGGCATAGCACCGCAAGGGAAGCGCAAAGCGCTTCATGCCATGTCTCTTTATAATGAACTCACCTATAGTGTATGGACAAAGAGATATCAGGCCGTCTCTTGAGGGTAAACTTGTAGACGCCCAAAATTATACACTGAAACCAGGCTGGCACAGGGCCTTTAATGTGTAGCCAGAAGCACATGTAACTACATTATGTGAGTGGAAAGAATTTCAGCTATGATGCAGAATTCAAGGCTTAGTCCATTCTTGTATTATAGTCTGATTTTTGACCCATGTGGGAAGATTCAAGTCGTCAGCGACATCTCTCCTAATGCATGATGGACAGTTACTGTGGGGAACACTTATACCCATATATAGAGATATGTAGGGGATTGTTGGAGTTTTGGCCTTTCCTTTAGAAACTTTAGTCCCACATCGGATAGGCCAAAGAGTTTGTATCTCTATATATTAGCTTTGCTATTATTGAAGATGCAAATGTGGTGTGGAGGTGCACATGGGTTTGCCATGTGGGGTTATTTTTCTAATGGAAAAAAGGCTAAAATCAACAATAAAAGCATTCATGCTTTTTGCTCTTGGGAAATTTATTTCCATAGGAGCTAAGCCCCGTAGGGGCTTAGCGACTCGGACTCGGACTCGGACTCGGGCTCATGGGCTCATGAGGCGTAATGTGGCATTTTGTTGGCGCACTTTGCACTTAGCACGTCAGCATCGTCGCTAGGCGCATAGTGCGCTTTAATTGCGCTCGTTGTGCGAGCCACTTGCGCAGCCACGTTGCGTAAGCCCAGTTGCGCATGCCCAGGTGCGCAAGCCCAGTTGTGCTGCTCAGGTGCGCGCCCAGGTTGCGCTCAGGTTGCGCTTGGGTGCGCTGGGTTGCGCTGGGTTGCGCAGGGTTGTGCTGGGTTGCACTGGGTTGCGTTGGGTTGCGCTGGGTTGCGCTGGGTTGCGCAGGGTTGTGCTGGGTTGCGCTGGTTGCGCAGTGTGTGCATTGTGTGCAGTGCGTACAGTGCGTACAGTGTGCGCAGTTCAGTGCGCGCTCTGTCGCGCAAAGTGCAAGGAGCGCTGGGTGTGCACAGTTGGCAGCAGAACGTGCGTATGCATGTTCTGAGCGGTTGCTACATGTTCGGGGTGGTTATTATCACGTCCCTAACTTTGTGGCAATCGACCAGTTGCTGCAGGGCCTATATAAGGCATCCTCTCTCTCAAGGCTCATTACAAGATAGAAAGAGAAGCCACCACAGAAAGTTTACGAGTGTTGTTTAGCACAAGTAAACAGAGTATTCAGAAGTGTTCTTTAACACAGTTCTGATCTTCCAGTAGCCTTCGAGAGAAAGAGGATAAGTGCCGCACCAGCGTTGCTTTTTGCACGGGAGTTCATGTCCGTCCGAGGAGTCAGAAGAGCAGAAGTGTTCCAAGTTCTCCGACGAACTTGCTGGTTCCTGGAAGCTGTTCGTGTAGGGCGAATAAAGCTTTGAGCAACGGTGATCATTCACCCCAGCAGGCCTTCTTCCATCTTTCGCCAGTCACCTTCTTCGTTGCTTCCAGTAATTTTGATTGTATCTTCTTTTTAGAAGTACTACGATCGATTGCTGTTGATTACGAAATCTTTTTAGATTCTCGTAATATCATAACGATATCTTTTTAGATCTTCGTTATACTTGCGCAACCTTCCTAGAAGTGTTGTGTTGGAACATTGTTTTTATAATTGTTTCATATTCTCAGTTTTCCATCGAAAAAAATTGTGCCCCGGCACTAACATTGTGCAGGGGTGGGTACCTATTATATTTACTCACTTGCTCCCACTAGGTGATCAATTACCAATACAACAGCAGTAAATAATCAGCAAAGAAAGACCACGAACACAAAAAAGAGGGGGGAAAAATCGGCCTAGCTACTAATATAACTGCCACCTCCGGCCTGTACATATTCATATAAGTTAAAGACCCATCATGTCTGCAAGACTGCAAGAGAAGAATACAAGCATAGGTCTCATGTTGTCGAGCAAGCAGTTTGCTATTATCCTGCTATTTTTTTCAAGAATATTCATATCAAGGAACTGAGCTCTATTATGTCCTTCATCAAAGCACCCATATGCAAGTGTTTATCCCTACATACCAAGAATTGCTGTGCAGAGTCGAGACAATCAAGTTTAATGTGAGCTTCCAACCGAAATCAACACAACAAATAATTGATCTTCAAGTCTCTGCTATGTTGTGCAGGCAGCAGCCTTGCCATGAATAGAATACAAATAAAGAAGCATTTCCTACAATTGTGGCAGTCAAGTTGTGTCACGACCCGGTCCCCAAATACTTGGGTCGAATCGGATCATGCCCAGCCTGCACCATTGATGAGACGGCGGCAGTAAGCTGTAATCCCATTTGCAGGTAAATCAACAACAAGTTTGAAACTAAAAGTTGCCACAACATTTATTGAAACTATAATTAAAACGTGTTCTTCAATACATAGTTCATAAACTGGAAATAAAAGAGAACTAAAACTCTCAATTTCTAAGTAGCATCTAAGTTGACGCCACATCATCCTCCTCAGGTGGAAGTACCGCCGGGTACAGGTCAGGATCGTAGTAGCTACTGATCCACAGCTCTGAGTCGTCAGGAGTACCTACGGGGATCCAGTCAGGAAAGGAGCAAAGTACAATTCATGCAAATTAAACAATTCCATTAACAATATGAACTTGCAGTTTTAAACAGTTTGAAGAAAGAACAGTTTTGCAATTGTTACAGTAAAGTGTTGAATAGGTAATGAATATGACCGGTTTGGGTGCAGTAGTATCCTAGCGATACGGTATGGCTTGTCCCCTTGTGAGAGAGGGAAAAGCTAACACAGTAGTTAACCTAAGTTTGGATTTGGTCATATCCACCACACTACTCCCCCAGTCCCCAACAGTATAATCAGTACTCCCGAAGGAGTTTCGTGTTTGAACAGTGGTTTAAACATGCAATGAAAAGATTGCTAAGATAATTGTAAATCTACACAAAATGTACTTGCCTTAAATTCCAATTGGACGATATTTGTACTTCGGGATTTGAAAGGTCACGCTCTTCCTTGAAATCCTACATTCCGGGGACTTTGTCTCAGAAATACAAACACCAGAGTAGTCTAGTTGAAATCTCTATTTGTCTTTCCTAGTAAATTTTAGTTATTAACTAGCTAACACAACATCACAACGTTTACTAATGAGTTTGAATTTAGAAATTCAATTTATTTAGGTTTTTCGGGAAAACTTGTAATTATCAAATTAATATAAAACTTGGTATTTTATCTACTTATTTGACAAACTTGTTAAAAATATATAAAATACTTTTTTCCTTTCTTTAAAACGAGAAAATCCTGTATTATTTATTAATAATAATAATTTATCAATTAATCCTACGCGTTCCACATTCCCAGAAAATAAAGTAAAATACTACACTACAATATTACAGACCAATTAATAAAAACTGGGCTTATGCCCTTACAACCTTAATTACATAAATTGAAATAAGAAAAGACAGGTTAGTCTTGATAATTACCTACAATTAATAAATTCTAATAATAATAATTAAAGAGAATTATAAGTCTCAGACTTTGGTCCAAACTTCATTTTCAACTACTCTGCCTCAACGTCCGGTCGAACCGGTGCGTTTGCATTTCGTTGGGGCCCAGTAACCAATTATGGTTGTCGCCCAAAAATACCAAAATCATTTTAAAACCATTTTATTAATTTTTTCGAAAATTTCGGCAGCATTCCCTCTGTTTTCGGTCAACCCAAGAACTGGGAAATGTTCCGGTTTTACCTGCAAAATATCCCAAACCCAATATACATATAAATTTTCTCAGAAAACATTTTTCCAAATATTCCCGAAATTTCCTCAGAAAAACCCGAGAATGAAACGGTAATCCCGAAACATTGGAAACCCGAATTTCTCGGAAAACTCACAGACAAATCCACAGGAAATATTTCCTAAAAGAAAACTCACAGAACCATAATTTCCGAAAGCATCGGAAATTCCGAAACCAAAACGGAACGAAACCAAAACCGAAATCCCGAATTCCTACTGAAATTGGGTTGGACCAATATCATCATAGACGGTAAAAAAAAGAATTTATCGGGTCAGAGTGTACCGAAACCGAAACGGAACGGAACCGCAGAAATACTCGGGATGAACGGACGTCACCGGGAACGAACGCTGGCGTCAGGGGTGCGCCGGAGGGGTCGTCGGACCGGGAGACCGTGCGGGGTCGGGCGTCGGCGGCTGACGGCGGCCACGGGGCGGCGCCGGTCGAGCACGGATCGGATCGGGATCTCGCCGGGAAGCGGCGATCGGCCGAGTATTCACCGGAAAGCTCGAATCGAGCTATGGATGGTCGCCGGAAGTTGGAAAAAGGGTTTTGCAGAGGAGAAAGGAAAGATAGTGGTCGTGAAGATGGTGGTGAGAATGGGTTTAAATAGGAAATGGAGAAAGGGTTACCACTTAGAGGAGAGCAAGAGTCTCTCCAAGCCATCAATTTCCGGCCGGTGAGGAGCCGAAGAGTCCACCGGTGGGAAGATGAAATGAGAAGCCCCCTTTTGATTAAAAAAAAACCAACAGAGCTTTTGAATGCTCTAAGAATGAAATTAATTCCTTAGTCTACAGCAACTCCCCTCTTCCAAATATTCTTCTGAATGAAGAAAGGATAGTGGATATGGACTTAAAAGATTTATTGGGTTAAGAAACCCAATATAAGTTATGGTTATTATTCATGACCTTGAGCCACAAAATGGGCTTCCTAATATGGTGAAGGCTTTCTAATAGACTTAAAACAAAATGAATAAGCCTTGTAAGAAAGGGCTCATATAGGCTTTGGGCCATGGACTTTTTTTAAAAAAAAAATAATTTGAGCTCTAGACAAAATATAATTAAACTTACATTTTAATATAACAAAATAATTTTTTTTAAATGTTTTAAACAGGGTTCGGGTCTTGGCCAAAAACTCAAAAATCCAAGTTTATAGAAAAATAATTCTTACGCTAAAATGCTTAGAAATAATATTAACAATTAATTGATAACGTAGCAAAATTTTTATTTTAGCAATAAAAATTTAAATACAAATTAAATCTAAATTTTTACGGGTTTCACAACCTTCCCTCTTTAAAAAAAAATTTCGTCCTCGAAATTTAAAGAGTTAGGTTGAGAAAATACCTCAGGTCTCAAACAAGTACGGGTACTTCTCCCGTATCTCATCCTCACGCTCCCAGGTAGACTCGCCTGGGGAATCATGCCTCCACATCACTCAGACTATTGGAGTCACCGAGGTTCTGGTCTTCTTCTCGCCTCTGTCCAAGATCGCCACTGGCTTCTCTTGTATAGTGAGGCTCGGTCCGATCTCCAACTCTGAATGGTCCAAGACGTGGCTCTCATCAGGTACATATTTTCTGAGCTGTGAGACGTGGAAGACGTTGTGCACGCCCTCTAGATTAGCTGGTAGAGCTAACCTATATGCCACTTCTCCAATCCGGCTCAGAACCTCGAACGGACCAATGTATCTGGGACTTAGCTTCCCCGCTCTGCCAAATCTGATAGTACCTCTGGTAGGAGAAATCTTTACGAAGACCTTATCTCCTTCTTCAAATGCCAGTGGTCGACGACTGCTGTCTGCCCAGTGCTTCTGTCTGTCTTGAGCAATCCTGAGCTTGTCTCTGATAAACTTCACCTTCTCTGCTGCGCCAGTCACCATCTCTGGACCCAGCAGTACTCTTTCACCAACATCGTCCCATGCCAATGGTGTACGGCAACGACGTCCATAAAGAGCTTCAAATGGGGTCATACCAATACTGGCTTGGTAGCTGTTATTGTAAGAAAACTCTACCAAGTGCAGATGGTCTTCCCATGATCCTCCAAATTCCAAGACACACGATCTCAGCATATCTTCAAGTGTCTGGATCGTCCTCTCAGATTGTCCGTCAGTCTGGGGATGATAAGCTGTGCTGAACTTCAATTGGGTCCCCAAGCTGTCATGTAAACTCTTCCAAAAATGTGAGGTAAAACGAGTGTCTCGGTCAGATACAATGCTTACCGGTACGCCATGAATCCGGTAGATGTGCCGCCTGTACAATGCTGCCAACTTCTCAGTGGATAAACCAACTTTGAAGGGGATAAAGTGAGCTGACTTGGTTAGTCGGTCCACAATTACCCAGATGGCATCCTTCCCTCATTGGGAACGAGGCAGTCCTGACACGAAATCCATCGTGATATGCTCCCATTTCCATGCTGGAATGTCCAGCGGTTGTAGAAGTCCTGCAAGTCTCTGTCTACTAGCCTTCACTTGTTGACAGATCAAGCATCTAGCGACATACCTGGTGACATCTTTCTTCATTCCACTCCACCAGACAATAGTGCGCATATCTCGATATATTTTATTGGCTCCAGGATGTGTGGAATATTGAGACTGATGCGCTTCCTTCATCAACTCGTTCCTCAGTTCGCCAGACGGTACGCAAAGCCTCGTACCATTCTTCAGAGCTCCGTCACTGACAATTGAGAAACCCTCAAGTGTTCCTGCCAACACTTGATCTCTCAGCTTGCAAAGTGCTTCGTCCTGAAACTGCGTCTCCTTGATCTTGTCTATCAGGTTCGAGCTCACTTGTAACTTCATCAACACAGAATCAGCATCCAGTTCCTTCCGTCCAGGCAGTACAATCTCTAGTTCAAGCTTCTCGATGTCCTCCAGCAGGTGCCTCTCCTTGGTTAAGAACATCGCCACTGGGTATCGACTAAGTACATCAGCGACCACATTAGCCTTACCCGGGTGGTATTGTAGGTCGATGTCGAAGTCCTTCATTAACTCCAGCCATCGCCTCTGCCTCATGTTTAGCTCTTTCTGAGTGAAAACATACTTCAGACTTTTGTGATCTGTGTATATTTCCACTCTCTCTCCATAGAGATAATGCTTCCAAAGCTTCAACGCAAAGATGACTGCAGCAAGCTCCAGATCATGAGTGGAATAGTTCTTCTCATGAGTCCGTAATTGCCTAGATGCATAAGCAATCACTTTTCCATGTTGTTGAAGAACACATCCTAGTCCTTTTCCAGAGGCATTATTGTAGATTGTGAAACCACCGGATCCTGCGGGTAGCGCAAGGATTGGTGCAGTAGTGAGCCTCTTCTTCAACTCCTCGAACGCTGCTTGGCAGTCCTCCGTCCAGATGAACTCTTCATTCTTCCGAGTCAGCTTTGTCATTGGTTCAGCAATTCTAGCAAAATCCTTCACGAACTTCCGATAGTAGCCCGCCAAGCCCAAGAAACTTCTGATGTCAGCAACTGAGCTTGGGATAGGCCACTTCTCCACAGCAGCTATCTTCTTAGGATCCACAGAAATTCCTTCTCCTGTGACAACATGGCCAAGAAAATCCACTTTGTCTAGAAAGAATTTACACTTGGAAAGCTTACCGTACAGCTTCTCCTTCCTCAAAGTTTCCAGAACTTTCCTGAGGTGCTCTTCGTGCTCCTCCTTCGTCTTTGAATAGATCAGTATGTCATCAATGAAGACGACGACAAACTGGTCTAAGTATTCGTGGAAAACCTTGTTTATAAGGTTCATGAACACAGCAGGAGCATTCGTCAGACCAAACGGCATGACCAAGAATTCAAACTGCCCATACTTGGTGTTAAATGCCGTCTTGGGAATGTCTTCCTTCCTGACCTTGATCTGATGATAGCCAGACCTGAGATCAATCTTGGAAAACACCTTGGCTCCACTCAACTGATCAAATAAGTCATCGATCCGGGGCAGAGGGTACTTGTTCTTGATTGTGACATTGTTCAGCGCCCGGTAGTCGATGCACATCCTCACCGTTCCATCCTTCTTGGGCACAAACAAAACAGGTGCTCCCCAGGGTGAAGCTCCGTCTTGAATGAATCCCAGAGACTTCAGTTCGTTGATCTGCTCCTTCATCTCTTTGGCCTCCTTCGGGTTGACTCTATAACATCCCTTAGAGATCGGGGGAGAGCCAGGGACTAAATCAATAGTGAATTCTATATCCCGATCTGGGGGTAGCCCAGGAAGACTATCAGGGAAAACATCCATAAATTCCGCTATGATAGGATGGAGAGGTCCAGGTTCTTCAGTAATAGAGTAGACAATACTCTCCATAACCTTCGGAGCTCTAGAGACTTCAAACTCTGGCCCTCCAGGTGGGCTGAAGATTACACATCCTCTGTGACAATCTATCAGCGCATGCTGCTTGCTCAACCAGTCCATTCCAAGGACTATGTCATAGTTGGGCAAGGGCATCACCAGTAAAGGTGATACAAACTTATGGCCAGATATTGTAATAGGGCAATTACAGGTCTCCGTAATGGGTAAGGGTCCTCCTCCAGTCATAACCCTACAAATCCTCTTGCTAAGGCCCGTAACTATGTGGTGTGCAGAGATAAACTTTGTTGCTATGAAACTGTGTGTTGCACCAGAGTCGAATAAACTAATGCAGGATAAGAATGTACATAGATGTAACCTGATATGACATCCGTATTAGGTTCCTGCTCCGGCTCTGGTTCCTCTGCAGTTAGGGCAAAAACTCGTCTCGTCTTCTGTTGATGCTGCCCAAATTATTGCTGCTGAGTGGGCAGAGGTCCCTTCTGCTAATTTCCTCCAGCCTTGTGAACTGACGAGGGACAGTCCTTCACTTGATGGTCGGAAGATCCACAGACTAGGCAGTGCCCTAGCCTCTTCCTGCAGATGTTTGCTAGATGTCCCGGCCTCTTGCAATAGTCGCAGATAGGAATCTGCCTCTGAGGTGCTCTATCATTGTTCCTCGCCTGCTGGTGCTGAGGACGGTTGTTGTTATTGTTGCTGTTGTTGTTGCTGTTGTTGGGGTTCTTCTGATTACCCTGGAAGTTGCTAGTTCCAGGATAATCTCTCTTTGAATGGGCAGGTTGGCTCTTCTCTATGTCTTGGGCTCTCTCCAGAATCTTCTCATAAGTCTTAGCTCCGCCAGAGATCACATAAGTGCGAATCTCCTCTCGAAGTCCATACCTTGAATCGTTCAGCACGATCAGCAGGATCAGCCACCATGTTCTTGGCAAATCGGCTGAGCTGGCCGAATTCTGCCGCATACTCTCCCACAGTCATATTGCCTTGCTTCAGGTTCTGGAATTGTCGCTCCATCTCCCGCATCTCAGAAGTTGGGAAGAACTTCCTCTGGAACATTCTCTTGAAAGTGTCCCAGTCAACTAGCCTGTTCTGGAGTCGGGGTTCATTCCGATACCAGGTACTAGCCACTTTTTGCAGTTGGAGTCCTACAGCTTCCACATGAGATCATCGGGAAGCCGAGCGACACTGAGAAGTCATTCCATATTGTCTAGCCATTCATCGGCATAGACAATACCTTCCGTTCCCTTAAAAGGTCGTGGGCCCAACTTCTTGAACTTCTCGATATCTCCAACCTTAGCATAACCATAAACTCTAATTAATTCTAATGGTCATAAACTTACTTAAATTAATCCTCTAGGATGGTACTTACCTTAGCAGATCTAGGCTCTTCTGGGTTCACTTCTCTCCTTTCAAGTGCAGCCATAGCCACATTGTGGGAGTTCTCCATACCTTCTTTCATAATCGCGGTCTGCACGCGATGAGATTCAGCTTCAGCCTTCTGAGTTGCCAGTACTTCTTGCAACAGACTCACGAGTTCGGAGGGGTCCACTGGTATCGATGGAGCAGGCGGGACAGGCATCTCCGTCCGCTGTCCAGTCCTCGAGCCTGAAGGATCCGTTGTCTGATAAACTTGAGTGTCTCCAGCATTATGAGGGCGATCAGTCACATGTCGCGAAGTAGGATCCGGACTGAATAGAGTTGGTGGTGGGGTGTGTTGAGGTGACAGCTCATCTCCGGTATTGTTATTCTCATTAGTGGCCATGGTCTGGAAGGTTTAGGACATAAACATAAGCAAGGTATCCTACCCGTCTATAATGAAAAATATTTAATATAAAATATCGGTCCTAAGTTGTGGCAATTTGATGTTCTAGTGTTCCTAATTGTTTCTAAGTTTTCCTAAGTCGTTGATTAGAGACCTGCATGGGCCACCACTAAAAACATGTCACGACCCGGTCTCCAAATACTTGGGTCGAATCGGATCATGCCCAGCCTGCACCGTTGATGAGACGGTGGCAGTAAGCTGTAATCCCATTTGCAGGTAAATCAACAACAAGTTTGAAACTAAAAGTTGCCACAACATTTATTGAAACTATAATTAAAACTTGTTCTTCAATACATAGTTCATAAACTGGAAATAAAAGAGAACTAAAACTCTCAATTTCTAAGTAGCATCTAAGTTGACGCCACATCATCCTCCTCAGGTGGAAGTACCGCCGGGTACAGGTCGGGATCGTAGTAGCTACTGATCCACAGCTCTGAGTCGTCAGGAGTACCTACGGGGATCCAGTCAGGAAAGGAGCAAAGTACAATTCATGCAAATTAAACAATTCCATTAACAATATGAACTTGCAGTTTTAAACAGTTTGAAGAAAGAACAGTTTTGCAATTGTTACAGTAAAGTGTTGAATAGGTAATGAATATGACCGGTTTGGGTGCAGTAGTATCCTAGCGATACGGTATGGCTTGTCCCCTTGTGAGAGAGGGAAAAGCTAACACAGTAGTTAACCTAAGTTTGGATTTGGTCATATCAACCACACTACTTCCCCCAGTCCCCAACAGTATAATTAGTACTCCCGAAGGAGTTTCGTGTTTGAACAGTGGTTTAAACATGCAATAAACAGATTGCTAAGATAATTGTAAATCTACACAAAATGTACTTGCCTTAAATTCCAATTGGACGAGATTTGTACTTCGGGATTCGAAAGGTCACGCTCTTCCTTGAAATCCTACATTCCGGGAAACTTTGTCTCAGAAATACAAACACCAGAGTAGTCTAGTTGAAATCTCTATTTGTCTTTCCTAGTAAATTTTAGTTATTAACTAGCTAACACAACATCACAACGTTTACTAATGAGTTTGAATTTAGAAATTCAATTTATTTAGGTTTTTCGGGAAAACTTGTAATTATCAAATTAATATAAAACTTGGTATTTTATCTACTTATTGGACAAACTTGTTAAAAATATATAAAATACTTTTTTCCTTTCTTTAAAACGAGAAAATCCTGTATTATTTATTAATAATAATAATTTATCAATTAATCCTACGCGTTCCACATTCCCAGAAAATAAAGTAAAATACTACACTACAATATTACAGACCAATTAATAAAAACTGGGCTTATGCCCTTACAACCTTAATTACATAAATTGAAATAAGAAAAGACAGGTTAGTCTTGATAATTACCTACAATTAATAAATTCTAATAATAATAATTAAAGAGAATTATAAGTCTCAGACTTTGGTCCAAACTTCATTTTCAACTACTCTGCCTCAACGTCCGGTCGAACCGGTGCGTTTGCATTTCGTTGGGGCCCAGTAACCAATTATGGTTGTCGCCCAAAAATACCAAAATCATTTTAAAACTATTTTATTAATTTTTTCCGAAAATTTCGGCAGCATTCCCTCTGTTTTCGGTCAACCCAAGAACTGGGAAAATGTTCCGGTTTTACCTGCAAAATATCCCAAACCCAATATACATATAAATTTCCTCAGAAAACATTTTTCCAAATATTCCCGAAATTTCCTCGGAAAAACTCGAGAATGAAACGGTAATCCCGAAACATTGGAAACCCGAATTTCTCGGAAAAACTCACAGACAAATCCACAGGAAATATTTCCTAAAAGAAAACTCACAGAACCATAATTTCCGAAAGCATCGGAAATTCCGAAACCAAAATGGAACGAAACCAAAACCGAAATCCCGAATTCCTACTGAAATTGGGTTGGACCAATATCATCATAGACGGTAAAAAAAGAATTTATCGGGTCAGAGTGTACCGAAACCGAAACGGAACGGAACCGCAGAAATACTCGGGATGAACGGGCGTCACCGGGAACGAACGCTGGCGTCAGGGGTGCGCCGGAGGGGTTGTCGGACCGGGAGACCGTGCGGGGTCGGGCGTCGGCGGCTGACGGCGGCCACGGGGCGGCGCCGGTCGAGCACGGATCGGATCGGGATCTCGCCGGAAAGCGGCGATCGGCCGAGTATTCACCGGAAAGCTCGAATCGAGCTATGGATGGTCGCCGAAGTTGGAAAAAGGGTTTTGCAGAGGAGAAAGGAAAGATAGTGGTCGTGAAGATGGTGGTGAGAATGGGTTTAAATAGGAAATGGAGAAAGGGTTACCACTTAGAGGAGAGCAAGAGTCTCTCCAAGCCATCAATTTCCGGCCGGTGAGGAGCCGAAGAGTCCACCGGTAGGAAGATGAAATGAGAAGCCCCCTTTTGATTAAAAAAAAACCAACAGAGCTTTTGAATGCTCTAAGAATGAAATTAATTCCTTAGTCTACAGCAACTCCCCTCTTCCAAATATTCTTCTGAATGAAGAAAGGATAGTGGATATGGACTTAAAAGATTTATTGGGTTAAGAAACCCAATATAAGTTATGGGTATTATTCATGACCTTGAGCCACAAAATGGGCTTCCTAATATGGTGAAGGCTTTCTAATAGACTTAAAACAAAATGAATAAGCCTTGTAAGAAAGGGCTCATATAGGCTTTAGGCCATGGACTTTTTTTTTTAAAAAATAATTTGAGCTCTAGACAAAATATAATTAAACTTACATTTTAATATAACAAATTTTTTTTTTTAAATGTTTTAAACAGGGTTCGGATCTTGGCCAAAAACTCAAAAATCCAAGTTTATAGAAAAATAATTCTTACGCTAAAATGCTTAGAAATAATATTAACAATTAATTGATAACGTAGCAAAAATTTTATTTTAGCAATAAAAATTTAAATACAAATTAAATCTAAATTTTTACGGGTTTCACAAGTTGTACTGACAGAAAGGATAACTTCCCTATTTGGCCGTAATTATCCTCAGTTACACGCCAAATAATGTAATCTGTTCCTCTTCAAAAATTTGTAACTCGGCTAATTTCTTCTCTAGAACACAACGCCTGTAAAAAAATATAAATATAAGGAATTCACAAAACTCAGCAGATGGACCGAAACAAGCTATTTATCCTTCAGAAGAAAGACATATCGTAACTGAATTAAAGAGAAGTTGACAGTATTCTTTATTTGAACAGATATACTGTGTAATATACAATTGACAAAAGGAAAATGCTAAGTTTAACATGTAGGACATGGCAGAGACGCTCGAAAACACTGTTGGAGTGGGTGGGGTTCCCACCTATGTGGAGAATACCCCGGAGAGCGACGAGCGCCATCCGTGTGTCGGAGAAGCTTGGGGAGTGCATGGATTTTATTTTGGTACATATATGGTAAGGAAATATATGATTGGATTTCCATATTTACTTTGATTATATATTTATGATTGGACCCTTCATATAGTAGCTTTCCAAATTATTGGGTTTCCAATTATGGTAAGCTAATTATGATTGGATTTCCATTAAATATATGATTGATTTATATTGGAAGTTTCCATATATATTGGCCTTCCATGTATGGGTTACCAAGGGCTTATAAAAGGGTGATACATGCTAGTTGTAAAATCATCTCAAAACAAAGAGTGCTTTACAATCTTTGAGAGAGAGAGAGGATTAAGGACTATTGTGACGGAAAGATTGCTTCGAATAATTTTTTCGGCATCTCTTGTTCTTCGGAGTCCGCAATCAAAAAATTTCTTCTTTCAAGTGAGTTGTGGTGATCCGTGTTGGATCGGGAGGAGCTTGTAGAGGATGTATTCTCTTTATTCCATTAGTGGAGGTTCTTCAGGGTTGGACTCCGATCGTCCCGTGGTTTTTCTCGTAAGGGTTTTCCACGTCAAAAATCTTTGTGTCTGCGATTGTGTTTGGCAGTTTTTGGTTTGTGTTCTTTTGCTCGGTTCTCTCGCAGGACTTTCTGGTTTGGGGGAACGGTTTCCGCGCTTCGTTCCCAACAGAGTGGTATCAGAGCTTTGGGTTCAAAGAAGTATCAGGAGTTGACAGTCAAACCAGGAAGCAGAGATGGACGCGAAGTCGGTGCGCATGGTGAACCTGAACGGTACCAACTACCATTATTGGCGGAGCAAGATGAAGGATTTGCTGTTCGTCAAGAAGCTGCATCTTCCAGTATTTGCATCCGAGAAGTCCAGTGACAAATCCGATGAGGACTGAAACTTCGAGCATATACAGTGTCACGACCCGCACCCACCGTGAGGGTACGAGTACGTAACAACGCCCAGCCTACGCCGCAGTGTCGGCAGTAGAACGCTGTTCTAGGTCATGAACTATAACTAGCATAATATGAATACTCTCCATAAGGAGGCCAACACAGAGGTACAACTCAATCACAATCTAAGGTAGAATGATAAAGATAGATAAACATGAAATCCAAAAGAGATACAGGAGATAGAAGTCTAAGTGTCTAAGATACATAATCCCAGAAATATATCTCAAAACTCAAATACAGTAATCCACAAGTAAATACAACTCCAGACAAAATGAAATAACTATCTAAACAACCTCTACTGTGTCTCCTCTATGCTAGCAGACAATCCCAGGCTATCTGTAAAATTTATCAACAGGTCCAGTCAGGACAGGAGCGAGCACAATACATCTCATGCAGTTCATATCATGTCAGGAAATATAAAGCAGGCAATAGAATAAGATACATGAAACGCTGTAAGAAGATGTACATGAAAACAGGAGAGATATTTGATAACTGGAAATATATATACATGATAAGTAAGAACTGTAAGTGACTAGTGATTTAGAGTACGAGATGGTATGTAATTGGCTTAGGTTGTACATGATGAACATGAAAAGTAACAGAGTGTACATGATGGGTAAATCACATGACCATTTATACTCACCCCTACCCACAATTAATACACAAGGATCTATTCAAGTTACGTTACGGACATGATGTTTTGGTTATACAAGAAACACATGAGAAAACATGAGCGTACATGAAAGAACATGAGAGTACATGAACGTACATGTAAGAACATGAGAGAACATGAGTGTACATGAATAACGCAGAAGCAAGAAATACATGATGTACATGAAACACATGTCATAAAGTATCCGATGCGCCCGCTAAGGGGGTAACATCCCAAGAAGAGATCCGTATAGTACCAATCCGTGATGATAACGTGACAGCATCAAGTAAAAGTAATCTAGAGCGAGAATATAATTCGTGACAAGTATGAAACGATCAGAGAATGTACTCGCCTGATATCTGAATGTCCAAGGTAAAGATACTGACCGAGGAGAGATGTCTGGCTTCTAATTGGAACAGCACAAGTCACAACATGTCCAGAAGGGTAATATAAAGCACTACAATGCATTCTACATGAATCTAGGTCAAACTAGGCCAAAGTCAACCAACTCTGGTCAACTGCACTAGTCAAACTAGGTCATGTCCTAACCCAGCAAGTCTTACTAGGCCTAACCAAGACTATCCTAGCAAGCACACATCAATACAAGGCTATACAAGCCAACATACACCCAACTCTATATAGCATGCAATTATTCAATACTCAAATAGGCAAGAATTCACATTGGATATACACTAGGTAATCTATTACTTTAAACTATATATGTCTACACATATATACACATGCATATATTGGTATTCAACATTAGGTCTATAATCATGGCATTTCAAATGGTTATATAAACTTATATATTACAACACAATATGCTAACATATATATAATATACATACATAGCTAAGTTAACTGTATTCATAAATACTTATTTAAGAGGCTATGTGTGTGTATGTGAACATGACAAAGGGGCAAGTGAGGGTTAAATGGGCATACATAGTGTATACATATCAAAGAGTGTCAAAGTGTAAGTGAACAAAGTGTCAAGTGTGATAGTGTCTACATAGTGTAAGGGGTACATGAGGTAATATAGGATTTATGTTAACATAGAACATTACATCTCATTAACTTATATATTGCATACATTACATCTATTATTATATTACATTCATGCTTGCATTCATTCATCATTCATTTATTCTCTTGCACTACTATATGCACCATACATTACATACTATGGAACCTACATATTCATTACAAGCCATACTTATACATGCTTACATTAGATATGATACTTACACCTCATACATCATTTGTTTAAACATTTACTCATGCTTGCATTCTCTATTTAATTACATAATGTATATACATTAACATGGGTTAAAATCAAATAGAACATTATATTACACACAAGGGTGCACAAAATGCATATGCCGAATAGTAACTCCTACTAATAATCAATAATGTACCATCTCAGCATGAATTAAAATCTAGGATCAAAGTATGTTATAGATCTATGTGTTAGCTTTCTGAAACTTCAAACGGATCGCATTTTCGTTTTCGGAAACTCCCGGAATCGCGAAAACACCGAGAACGCATTTGTCTTTCGTACAGCTGACACTCAAATAATTCTCCAGAAAGTTACAGAAAGAATTAGGCCTATTAATATATGTTTTTGGAAATCTAACTTCAATACACTTCTTTTAAAAAAAACGGGAGATTAAACCGAGCTTTGAGCTAGAAGTTATGACATTTCTAAGTTAGGGTTGAAATTAAAAACGTGGATAAAAATTATGACGGATTTGGGTAGTTTGAGACAAAAGAACACAAGTATATAACATAATATATCAAGAACTCATTCTCTACACTAATATATATATATGAGACACTATAGAACACATCTCCAATACAAAAATATGAGATTAAGCATGTAATAATTCATTCATACATAACAACAACACATAGTGTGTCCAAATTTGGGGTTTTCCCACATGGACACAACCACAACACAAAGGACACTCCTATGACCTCCAAATGGATACGAAATGGACACAAATGGAGATACAACCATAGGGGTCATTCCTATGGGTTCAAAATAGACCTATATGCATGAGGAAATGAAAAGGAGAAGGGATTTATACCTCCCGGTAGATCGAATCGAAGAAAAGCCTTCCCGGAGCGACACCGACACGTAGAGATTCCAAAAGGACACGAACGAGCTCCGAATCCTCCCAAACTTGGGTAGCTTCCTCCTTGGCTAGAATGAAGAAGGAAGAAGAAGATTTGGTGGCGAAATGGAAGGATTTTGGTGGAGAAATTGCTAGGGATTGCTCTCTAGGAATTTGGGAAAGAATAAGAGAGAGAGTGTGGATGAGAATAATGAAATGAACTTGAGCCTATCCTCTCCCAAAGTGGCTGGCCATATGGGGCTATTTGTCCTATTATGGTAAGGTCCAAAATGCCCCCACTAACCTATTCTATGAGTATTAGGAAAGGGCTAATTGGTTGGGGCTAAATTAGTCATTCTAAAGTCTCTAATCACACTAACCTTATCCATAATAATTAGTCTAACCTCTAACTAAAATATTTCTATCATGTGGACTAAAATTAATATCATGTGGGCCATGCCTAACTAGTGTGTGGGTTTCACTAGAGTCAAACTACCCCCGGGTCCCCGTTTCAAGTCGGATTGAGTTGAAATTCGAACCCGACTCAAATAACCCCAAAACAATATCATAAATAATAAAATAAATTTCAACCCCAAAATAATATCATAAATAATAAAATAAATTTTAAAAATATTCAAAAATGTAAAATGACAAAAATACCCCTATTTCTGAAAACTGGGGGTGACAAATCTATCCACCTTAAAAAAATTTCGTCCTCGAAATTAAAACAAAGCAATCACAGGAAACACATGCAGAAAACAATCTCATTCAAATACTTTTCAAAAAAAAATCAGCAATAAAAAAAAATCTCTTTGAGGCACATCAAACATTTGTAAATAAAAACTGATACGTGTCCGATACGGACACAAAACCATCACAAAATTATACCTATCAAAGGTCAAAATCAACAATCACCAACGCAATAAATATCAAAATAATTCAAAGAGGTCAAATGCAAAATATCCTTAGGCCAAAAATGGCATTAAAATATCCTAATCACATGGTTAGGCTCTAGGTCAAACAGTCTCTAGGGTTTCACTAGCAAAACATCAAAATCACAAGTCATGATTTTAAATAGTTTTAAAATGATTTAAAAATTACCAAAAATTATATCATGATTTAAATGTCAAATCAATAAATGATTAAAATTACAAAATTTTAAAATTACCCTCATTTTAAAGAACTGGGTGTTACAAGTCTACCCACCTTAGAAAAATTTCATCCTCAAAATTAAAATATTCATACTCCTTCTAGGTCAAACCCCCCATAATCCAAGTCTCAGAACTTAAACAATCATACGATTTAAAAGGATGACATACAGGGTCATGGCATACGGTGGTAGTGAAAGTCTCATCTAGGTATACTAGTCATGCTAAACCAAAACGGTCATATGGTATCAAAACACACAAGCAATCTAGGGTGCTAAACTAGAAAAGATACAGAAATAACAATCATCAAGACTGTAAGGCAGTCCACCATCCTATATGAAAACTGGTACTTATCAAAATAAAATAAAGTTAACCACCATTTATCTAATAAGGGGTACTATTCAAGAAAATCAAAATCAAAAGTTAAAGAATGAAAGCCAATTGCATGGAAATCCAATCACAATATATTTATATATATAGCGTTAGAGAGGGAAAAGCTAGCATTATGTACAAGTTATGTAGTTCGTGTGTGTATGGGTGTATGTGGACATGTTCATATGGTTAGATAATAGGCGTGTGTGTATGTGAAATATACATAAAAGTGCATAGGAGGATTTGGGGTTTCAAACAATAACTATCAAGTTACACTAATCATGGCATATTGGTTAAACAATTTACAATACACAACTCATTTGCTCATAACATGCATGGCTAACCATGTATATATGTATATATAAAGAGGTAGAGATTTAGTTATGTATGTATATACATTATAACATGTATGCCTAAGCTCTATATATATCTATATAGATATATAATCATGACATAGAGAGGAAGAGTTAGGTTACATGACAGGGTATACTAAGTTAGGGTGTGTGTGTGTCCTTGTACAGGGTTATAGCTTAGTATTGAAAGGTTAAACCCAGTTTTAGTTCAACATTTACATACAAAATCTGAAAATAAGCTAACATTTAAACCAGTACAATATTAACATAATACAATTTCAAAATTTAGGAGTTTGAAACATCACAACTAATCTCAATGCTCCCAATACATCCTAACATGATAGAAATGAAACCCTAATATACTATCAATACATTTATCTACGCATACAGTTCAATATTACATGTTAAATCTGAAATTGAACTAAACATGAAAATCAATGTAAAAATGTTAACATGTATACAGTTTTCAGGATTTTGGAGAATTTGCACATCAAAACCAACTCAATGTTTATCACAACCTAACATGTAAGAATATGGAACCTAAATTTATATCCCTACAACAACAATGTACACAGCTCTAAATATTACGTTTAAAACAATCAATTTGAACTAACATTTAAAATCCCGTATTAAGGGTTAATATGCACACAGTCTCAGATTTGACAAATTTAAACACAAAACTCAACCAAAAAAATTTTGAATTGAAACCCTACGTATAACATACATGTGCAGTGATATAAATAAAACTATTATCATGAAATTTTATATTTAAATTATGAGTTAAGCTAGAAAAAGCAGAGAATCGGAAATATTGGGGTTTTGAAAATTTAAACATTAACGACATATTAATATGTATTCAGATAGGTGGAAATCAAGTGTAGCATGCATAAGTGTCAGGAAAGTGTCCACTATATATATTCATATATATATTCTCATGTCCCAATATAAAAATTAATTCTACGTTAAGACTAACATTTAGATTCCTACCAAGATTGCAAGCAGGTGATTGACGTAATCAAGACAGTTTTATTATTATTATTATTTAATGCGAGAATAATAGCAAGAAGGAAATAATAATGAAATTTGTTCTGCTTATCTGTTTAAAGAAGGAGCCATTTTGAAACCCAGTGCTAAAATATCAAATCCAAGATAAGGTCTAGCAAAATCATCAATTTATTGTATTATGTAGAATCTCATAGCAAGAAGTTACACAAGCTACTCCTAAGTTAAATAATTAGAAACTAAACAAAACAAACCAATTAATAATAATTTTTTTTGAAGGACTGAAACAAAAGTAGCAAAAACATGTTCGAAAATATTTAAGGTACAATCTGATAATCATATACGTCTATCCAAAATCATGGTACTCTAAATCCTCGTCATACTAGTAAGCAAGGCTACGATAATCACAGAGTCCTTGACTTATGCATGTAGTGACCCGCTCCGCCCTAGCGGAATGCCGATTCAAACGGCAAGTGCAACGACTCAAACGAGCCGTCGACCCGAAGAGTTGCTTCGACCCGATAAAGTATCGATGCGAATCGATGCAAGACTTACAATGGCCCATCAAAGATGAATCCAGACTTAGACTATCAAAGGCGCGCTCGGAGTATCGCTCGGCTGATGCGAACATCGCTACGGTGGGTAGCTCCGATGAACCCGTCTGTGCTTAGCCTAGACACATAATAATACGGACACTATCACTGAAATCGCTAGGCGATAACACCGCGCATGCTAATAAATGACCCATCGCACCTAGCTAAGGGATTAATCCCATCTTGTATGCTTGCATAGAATATGGAAAGGAACATGGAAAATACGAGAACTCTCGCACCGCGCACCACGCTCGTGCTAAGGCACGGGCTTACATTTTGAGTTCCCTATGCGTTCAACAATGACACAATGAATGGATTACAACAATGAAACGGAAGGCTATCATCATAGTCGTTCCGAGTAGAGTATAGCAACATTGAAAGACTATGGGACCGATGGGTCGCCAAGGCGGCTCCCGTACTAGGAGTTGCGTAATGTGTAAAAATGAATGAATCAATGAATGAAATGAATGAATGCGTGAATGAATCGATAAACCAATGAACAAGTGAAAGAAAGAAAGAAAGAAAAGAAAGAATGAATAAAAGATAAGAAGGAAAGGAATGGTTAACGACAGGTGTGACGGGCACGTGCATCGGAGCTCGCTACCCGCGCTGCACGGACGCCAACCTGGTCGATAACGTAAGAAGGCTAAGGGTTAGCCTACGGCTCAGAGATAGCCGTTATGTTAAAAAGACAAGTTAATACGAAATGGTAGTGGACAAACGGTACGAGCGAGGGGTGGCGTATGCTGTGCCATAAAGAGAAAGGGATTCCGCGGCATGATCAAAGGGAGGATATGCTGGCCTAGACAGAATCAAAAAGGGGCTTACGGGCTGCTTGGGGGCGGGCTTGGGCACCAAGAGACGTAAGTGCAGGGTATATTCAAGAGACTATCAGGGTGAACCAGCCGCACGCCATGATAGGTGAGAAAATACCAAGGGGAATATGTCCAGGATGGCTTGTGATGCCAGCGACCGATGCATATAGATTAAGTGGGCTTTGCTGGTGGCAATCCACGTGCAAGCCCTTGCATTGAAATCAAAGTAAACTAATGTTAACTGAATAATGCACCTCCTGAACTGGCTTGAATGTAATACACCAAATGATCAAGAATACTTGTACAATGAGTTAAAGAATACGCCTACGATGCGCTAGACCCGAGGCAGGGACACGCACTTGATATTGAATGCGTACATGAATCGCGTTATGTTATTACACATGAAATGTTGTCTAACTTGGTTTACTTTGAACAGGGAAGGCCGGACGGTAAGTATCGGTAAGTCGTGCATGTATTTCCATGCGACACTTGAAATCGGTAACACGGGATAGGTTATGATATATGCCATGAAATTGACCCTAAGGCAAGATTAGAAAGACAATGAAAGATAGAGATGCACAAAAGTAAATGGAACGTGTTTGGTAATGATAGTATTGTGGGCGAGCTAGCCTCCCCACCAGTGCATAACAATGTACTGATAACCCCACAGTCTGCTTGCAGGAAGTAGGAAACGTCGACGGGTGCGGAGCTTCCATCGAACGTCTAGGGCGGAGAGCCAACTCTGGAGCCTTGGAACGTTGCCAGGAGCTGAAGCACCCTATACAGGGCATAATGTATCGGAACATCGCCATGAATCATTCCATCTTGTAAGCCACTTGGCACACCTTTTATGTTTCAGAGAGAGAGAGAGCTTGAGCGATTTGTAATATCGGCTTAGCGCCGCTTGTAAACTTCTTGAATATCAATAAAGAGTTGAATTTGCTTCAATTTGTGTTCATTTACTTTTCGCTGTAATTGGGGACACTCTGTGCGACTCTGTGGCCTAGCTCAAATCGGTCGTTTCTGGACTTGGCCTTGCACGGGCGCAACCTAGGCCCGTGCGGCATCACGCCTTAGCGAGGACGATCGCTCCTACGGGAGCGGGGCGTGACAGATTGGTATCAGAGCACGGCTTTACGTCCTTGGACTTCATTTCGATTCTCTCAGTTTTGAAAGCTCGTTGAAACAAAAGAAGTATACGCTCTCTCTCGTTGTGCCTCGGGATGTTCCATACAATAAGTCTAATTTTCAAAAGCTCGTACAAGTACTCGGTTGAACGGAATCGATAGGCGAAGGCCTTTGTGTCGAACGATGTTAAACATGACTCGATAGAGAACACATGCTAAGTTAGCAAGTCGCGTATATGCCCAAATAGTCCTACGTCGACATTAGCAAGTGAGCATGCAAACTTGAATATAGCCCGCACGGGATGGTTATGCGGCACAACTTAGTCCGCGTGTCGCGCACCTCCACTTCTGGTGCAATCGAGTTGCGAGCGATATCAAGTACCGCTCGGTCGGGAACGGAGATACACTTAGAGTGTATATCAATAGGAACGCTATCAAACTAACGCTTAGGCGTGCACAGAAGATTTATTGGATTTTGAGGATAGTACAAACGACTTAGTACGTCGAGGCGACGTGATGCGATTACGCTAGAGATTCGTCGAACGAATCTAAAGAATGTCTTAGCGCATGACGCGAACGTGATTGAGGACTAAATAGGATGGCTTGAACCCGAGTGGTGTATGTGATAGCTTCGAAGAAGGATAAGAGTGAGTGTCGACGACTAGTCGAGTGGCTCAAACCCCGAGTGGTGTATGAACGTTATAGAAATTGTTCGAGCAAGACTAAAGGACGCATAGAACGGGTATATCGGCGAGTCGATACGATCGCGCAAAGCCCTAGAACGCGTCACGCTTAGTTGGTTGTGACTTCGATGTCCCGAACGAGATATCATTTGGACAACTTGTCAATGGGCAACGCGAGTTAGAAAACTATTCGGAACGATGAATGAAAGTGAATGGTCTTGATCGAGGAAACTTAGAGGATCGCGCGTACGATTTGGGATTGATTCAAATGAAATGTGACTTGAGTTTTGAACAACGATCTTGAAATGAGCTTGAGGAATAGCGATCGAACTTGATCTTGAATATCGAGGAAATTGTGGAATATCCAACTCGGACAATAGCATCAGTCGTACGACTCGAAATTGGTTGCAAAGGAAGATCGTCAGGTTACGCATATCGTCGATGGTATTGAGGCATATCAAAGATCGATATGCGATAACTCGGGGGTACTCTGACTCGGCGAATGACGATCGTGCAAATGTCATAGTTCCGTTGAATGCTATACTTGGGATGTTAAAAATGTGTCGAGGAAAAGATAGATTTGGCTCGAGGATTTTCTAATTGAACGCATGACGGTCAGACTATCGAATTGATTTGGTTTGGATGAAAAATATGAATGCTTGGATTTGCTTCGTTGACAACCACAACGTTGACGTTCTTGTCTTATGCGAGCGCAACTCCAGCCTCGCACATGCGTCGTGCCGGATTATGACGGTCACTCCGCGTGAGCGCTGATATGGTGATTCATATAGCGGGAGTGATTGAACTTGGATGGCGTGGCAATCTGATTGCTTCGACTTGTGGTTTGACGCGAAGGTGGACTCGAGATTGAATTTGTGTGCTTGAAGAGTTGAACTTGAGGATCGAGTAGGTCCAATCTGCGTATCGAGAATGGGTTAGTCTAAAACTCAAACAATAGTTACGCCCCGATGAGAATGATTATTCCGCGGGAGCGTTGCATGGTGATTCATGAACCGCCGTGGATAATCGGACTCGCGTGAGATTGGGGCGCAATGTATTGTCGAGCTGGATGACCTCGTAATCGAATACATGAATTGGTTAGAACTGGCGATTGAAAGGAATTGAGTATGTGCAACGTAAGTCTTGATGCGAATTAGTTGATCATGCTCGATGTTTAGAAATCTGAGTGACGCAAGCTTGGGTAGAAACACCCGTACAAACGAACAAATGGTTTGACCATAGGATTTGGGGGCGAGCGTCGTGCAACGACCTTGCACGATGATCCACGGACTTGGCGTATAACTATGACCTTGTGAGCTGACCTAGCGGATAGGCGGACGACCCTATGCCGAGTGACTGAACTTGTACGATTAACCTTGCAGTATCGTCTGGACGGACGATAGACTTTGGCAACAAGACTTAGTATAGGACGGGGAATTAAGAGTGTGCGTGAACGACGATGAGTTTGGCCCCAAACGAAGCGAATGATAGGAAAGGATGATGCGCAAGTAAAGTTGGGATAACGAATTGAATCATTGATCGGAAGACGTACTCGACAATAGTACAATACTTGGTCTTGAATCGGACGGAAATTACTTAGACTTGGTCGACCCCGCTAAGAAGAAATTGTATTGATTACATTGACAAGAACGCTTGAGAAGCGAACCGGATCATCTCGAGGATCGAAATAAATGATATGTGGTACACACATGAATTCGGTTTTAAATCGAAGTTAGCAAAACGATCGGCAAATCAAAACTATCACGAGTAGCTTGTCCGACTTCGCTAGTCGCTAAGCTTGGTTGAAATGTACATATTCGGGGGACGCCTTGAATGCGTGCACGATCCAAACTCAGCGATATGATAAACTCGAATGCAGCTGCAAGTGGGTGTTACGATGCGCATGAACGAGTAAGTGAAATTG
The DNA here is from genome assembly GCA_029216955.1 of Iris pallida. Lineage (NCBI taxonomy): Eukaryota > Viridiplantae > Streptophyta > Magnoliopsida > Asparagales > Iridaceae > Iris > Iris pallida. The sequence continues at coordinate 11,896,895 of JANAVB010030817.1, read as the reverse complement.
CCTTAGATTACGTCTCTCGAGTTTGATAAATTACAACGCACCACGTACGACCGTTTCAGTCCCATGATACGTCGAAATTGCAACCAAGTCGAAGAAATACTTGAATTGAATAAGTGCCATCAACTCTAAAATGAATGAAAAGTTATCCAATAAAATCGACCAAACGTATGCGACAGAGAATTGCCTAACATACGCGCACGACACGGGTTAAGGAACGGTAGGATGACCTGCACTCAGGAAGTCTCGAGGACGAGACTTGTTTTGAGTGGTGTATTATGTAGTGACCCGCTCCGCCCTAGCGGAACGCCGATTCAAACGGCAAGTACAATGACTCAAACGAGCCGTCGACCCGAAGAGTTGCTTCGACTCGATGAAGTATCGATGCGAATCGATGCAAGACTTACAATGGCCCGTCAAAGATGAATCCAGACTTAGACTATCAAAGGCACGCTCGGAGTATCGCTCGGCCGATGCAAACATCGCTAAGGTGGGTGGCTCCGATGAACCCGTCTGTGCTTAGCCTAGACACATAATAATATGGACACTATCACTGAAATCGCTAGGCGATAACACCGTACATGCTAATAAATGACCCAACGCACCTAGCTAAGGGATTAATCCCATCTTGTATGCTTGCATAGAATATGGAAAGGAACATGAAAAATACGAGAACTCTCGCACCGCGCACCACGCTCGTGCTAAGGCACGGGCTTACATTTTGAGTTCCCTATGCGTTCAACATGAAACGATGAATGGATTACAACAATAAAACGGAAGGCTATCATTAAAATCGTTCCGAGTAGAGTATAGCAATATTAAAAGACTATGGGACCGATGGGTCAACAAGGCGGCTCCCGTACTGGAAGTTGCGTAATGTGTAAAAATTAATGAATCAATGAATGAAATGAATGAATGCGTGAATGAATCGATAAACCAATGAACAAGTGAAAGAAAGAAAGAAAAGAAAGAATGAATAAAAGATAAGAAGGAAAGGAATGGTTAGCGACATGTGTGACGGGCACGTGCATCGGAGCTCGCTACCCGCGCTGCACGGACGCCAACCTGGTCGATAACGTAAGAAGGTTAAGGGTTAGCCTACGGCTCAGAGACAGCCGTTATGTTAAAAAGACAAGTTAATACAAAATGGTCGTGGACAAACGGTACGAGCGAGGGGTGGCGTATGCTGTGCCGTAAAGAGAAAGGGATTCTGCGGCATGATCAAAGGGGGGATATGCCGGCCTAGACGGAATCAAAAAGGGGCTTACGGGCTGCTTGGGGGCGAGCTTGGGCACCAAGAGACGTAAGTGCAGGGTATATTCAAGAGACTATCAGGGTGAACCAGCCGCACGCCATGATAGGTGAGAAAATACCAAGGGGAATATGTCCAGGATGGCTTGTGATGCCAGCGACCGATGCATATAGATTAAGTGGGCTTTGCTGGTGGTAATCCACGTGCAAGCCCTTGCATTGAAATAAAAGTAAACTAATGTTAACTGAATAATGCACCTCCTGAACTGGCTTGAATGTAATACACCAAATGATCAAGAATACTTGTACAATGAGTTAAAGAATACGCCTACGACGTGCTAGACCCGAGGCAGGGACACGCACTTGATATTGAATGCGTACATGAATCGCGTTATGTTATTACACTTGAAATGTTGTCTAACTTGGTTTACTTTGAACAGGGAAGGCCGGACGGTAAGTATCGGTAAGTCGTGCATGTATTTCCATGCGACACTTAAAATCGGCAACACGGGATAGGTTATGATATATGCCATAAAATTGACCCTAAGGCAAGATTAGAAAAACAATGAAAGATAGAGATGCACAAAAGTAAATGGAACGTGTTTGGTAATGATAGTATTGTAGGCGAGCTAGCCTCCCCACCAGTGCATAACAATGTACTGATAACCCCACAGTCTGCTTGCAGGAAGCAGGAAACGTCGGCGGGTGCGGAGCTTCCATCGAACGTGCTAGGGCGGGGAGCCAACTCTGGAGCCTTGGAACGTTGCCAGGAGCTGAAGCACCCTATACAGGGCATAATTTATCGGAACATCGCCATGAATCATTCTATCTTGTAAGCCACTTGGCACGCCTTTTATGTTTCAGAGAGAGAGAGCTTGAGCGATTTGTAATATCGGCTTAGCACCGCTTGTAAACTTCTTGAATATCAATAAAGAGTTGAATTTGCTTCAATTTGTGTTCATTTACTTTCCGCTGCAATTGGGGACACTCTGTACGACTCTGTGGCCTAGCTCAAATCGGCCGTTTCTGGACTTGGCCTTGTACGGGCGCAACCTAGGCCCATGCGGCATTACGCCTTAGCGAGGACGATCGCTCCTACGGGAGCGGGGCGTGACATTACACATACCTCTAGAATCATGGTATTTAACATTTTCGTGATGCCGCTAGCTTGGCTGCGAAAACCTTAAATTTGTAATGCCCCACTTCGCATCGGTTCATTATGATGAGTCGTTGACTCGAAGAGTTGCATTGACCCGATGAAGTATCGATGTGAATCGAAGCGAGAGTTATGTTGGCCAAAGGTAAGCTTTGAGTCGGTTGGAATCTATGAATCTAATCGATGCAAATAATAAGTTCCGTTTGAGCAGGTGCTGATGTTAGTTGATCTGGTGTGCAGGCTATGCCTTTATGCTGGATGACGGAACGTGGTATGGGCACGATAGGCCAAATCAACCGAGTAGTTCAAAGAAATGGCTAAGTCCGGGAGTTAGCTATGCGATCGAGTTATGAAAGCGAGACGCTTCAATCGGCAAAACGGCAAGGCGTATCGGCTTAAGGTGGACGGGTTCTTGACTCTCTCTCCCTATTCCTTCACGTCTAATAAAATATGTTATGGTATGCATAAGATGTTATCGAGTAAGCGAGCGTGGCTCGGCGACAAAAGGTCTAAGTATGTGTCGAACACTAAGATAGAACATTGAACAATCGAACAATTGAAGCGACGTGCATCGAGTGCACAAGTCGCAGTAGGGCAATGATGGTAGAACATTGAAAGATGATAATGAGATGTGCACCATGTGCACGGCTCCGAGAACATTGAACTCTAGGCGTAGAACATTGATTATGGTGCTGAGCGTGCCTTTGTGCACTTAAGCTATGAAATGACTAAGTAAATACGGAAGTAGGCTGTACGAATAACATTATGTATGGAACGCGTGAATACGAGTATGAGATGACTAAGCCGTTGGGCGTCGTGTATCAATATGGATGTGTTGGAGCATAACGCCGACGGAGCTCCCCATGCGAATGGTGGATTATGTTTATGGCACGGGAAACCGTTTATGGCATGGGAAACCGTTTATGTGCGACACTATGTTTATGGAATACGAGATCGGTTGGAATGTTATGGTTTGTATGATATGGAACGTATTGCATGGTCAATGGACTCGGATGGCCCGTGCACGGGTACGGCTTCCCTCGAACGGTTACGCCGGGGAGCCGGGACCGTTCGGCCTAGGAGAGAATTATGTGTGGTATTTATGGTACACAACATTCGGACGGATTGCGACCGTCCAGTGCTGTGATAAGCTATGATATCCGTAAGTTTGGGATCCTTCGGATACTGGGCTAGCAACCCGTATCGAAGCGATTGTAGGCTTACACATAAGAGATGCCAAGTCCATTACGGTGCGAAACACCGTGACCTTCATATAGATAGGGCCGGTGGGCTGAGTATGAGAGCTGGGTACAGGCGCAGGGCCTATCACCCATTATGCATATGTTTACGTTTATGATTGGTCGGTTGTGCGAATCGTATGTTTGCTTATGTTAAGTTCTAACCACTGCAGGCTAAGGAAAATGGGACGGGATGAGCACGAACACTATGTTTATGTTTCAGATTATGTCTAACTGTATCCGCTGCAGGAACACGGTGTGGAACACATTTACGATATGTTGCTATACGTTGAATATGCTATGAAACCGATCCTAAGGCTAAATAGAAAGATCACAAATTAAGATGCATGCTCGCTAAATGATTAAGTATTTGGTTTGGGTGCGAGCGGGTCTTGATCAGTGCGAAGCGAGGACGAAAGCACTAATCCCCCACTAGTTTATGTGCAGGTCAGGTTATGATCGGCTTGGGGTGGAGCTTGGCTTGGACGTGCTGAGGCATGGAGTCCTTGGCGTTCAAGAGGAGCTTCCGTATATGCGTTCGGACTTACGACATGGAGATGTTCGGCCGAAGACTGCTGGGTGGCTATAAAGAGGCATAATGTATGGAACAATGTAATCCTTTGTGAGCTAGATAGATCATGAGCGTTGTAGCCAATTGGCATATATGTTGGGCTATTCAGAGCCTTTGTAACCTTCAGTTCAATATGAATAAAGGAGATTCTTATGTTAAACTTTGTTTTCCTTTCGCTGCTTATGTTATCAAATTGAGATAGTTCTATGTGAACCTGTTATCTTGCCTTGTACGAGCGCAACTCCAGGCTCGTGCGGCATCACGCTCCAGCGAGGACGATGATTCGGGTAAAATCTAGCGAGGACGAGCGATTTCCCGGGTCGGGGCGTGATAAGTTGGTATCAGAGCGATTCCATCCTTTGGACCGTGCGTGAATCTCTTTGACCCTCAGTTGCTTCGATATCGAAATTCAGTTGACTCTAAGTTGTTTCCGCAACCGCATGGCTCATGGATCTGCTCGACGCTACATTGGATGTTCCATACAATAAGTCTATATTATGTGCGTACGTCTGCCACAAGTATGTCGTGACTATCACGCTATCTTCGGATGCCACCGGAGAGTGTTGGTTGCACGAAGTACAATGAGTTATGGGATGTTGGTTGCACGAAGTACAACGAGTTATGGAATGCTGGTCGCACAAAGTGCAACGATATGTGTTATTGGTCGCACGCAGTGCGAGGAGTTATGTGTTGTTGGTCGCACGAAGTGCGAGGAGCTATGTGTTATCGGTCGCACGGGGTACGAGAAGATATGTGTTGCTGGTTGCATGAAGTGCAACGGGTCGATATGTGAGGCGATGCATGTTACGTTGCTATGGAATGGTTATGTATCGTTGGTTGCACGGAGTGCAGCAAAGTTGCGAATCGTTCGTTGCATCAGTACAACGAGTCGATATGGTATGATGCGTGTTATATAGCTATGCGGATGGATAGCGATATGTTGTGCGAGATTGAGTAAAGACCTTAAGTATCGAGACTAAGTTGTTGCACGAGCTGCAACGAACGGGATTCGAAGATCGCGGATGCGATTGTACGAGTTGAGTTGGTCGCTAAGTCGAGTTGTGTAGGCGAACGTGTATGTTGGCCATATGTCGCATTGTGCTTTGAATAAGCGGATGTTGCGGGTGTGATCGAAATGATCGCCATGGTACGGTTAGATCGAATGTATGTCAAACTTGAGCTAACGTTAGAGCTGGGATCGAAAGGATCGCCATACGGGATAGTTGATTGGAAAATAGATGTCGGACCTATGCGGAGTGTAAAGTTGAGTAATGACTTGATTTCGAGTGGTATATGCAATACCAATTATGCGAGCAAGTATAGCGAAGTATTGTGTCGATAACGATAGGCTCGATCCTGAGTGGCATATGGAATACCACTTAGCGGTAGCTATGTTAAGCCGGTTATAGGTTACATCGAGACGATTATGTTGTTACGATATGTTTGTCCTCAACGGACGAAGTAGTACCGAGACTTGAGTGGAAATGACTTGATGGAAGTCGATGCAAGTATGCTTCGGTGAATTAAGTTGAACGATGATGTGCGAAGTCGTGCCTATGGATAATACGTCGGACGAGGATTCGTTAAGTATAAGTTGAACGATAGGCCGAACATATGCGAAGGAATGTTACGTTGAGAAAATAGTCGACATGGTCGAATGTACGTGAGTTAGTACGGAGACTTCTTCGGAACGAATTGAGTAGGTACGGAGAAATCGTATGAACGAATTTGAGTTAGCACGAGGAGTCGGTAGCACGATTTGGAAGTGCGAGTTAGGGATATGAGAATGGATGTGTGCAAGACTTGATTCGTATTCGAGTTCGAATAATGGCAATGATTGCAACGGGTTTGAGCTTATGAGAAAGAAAGATGTCCAAGTTATGCATGTCGACGATGGTATTGAGGCGTATCAAAGACGATATGTAATAACTCGGGGATACTCTGATCGAATGAACAAAAAATTTGTTGAGCATTGTTGTTGGATGAATAAGATACAAGTTAAGTTGATGGCAGTTTGGATAATAATAGTAGGAATGCTTCGGAGAATTTGAGAGTCGATGGATATTGCTCGGATGAAAACGAAAGTGTATGGATTGCTTCGCAGATCACCACTATGTTGACATTCTTGTCTTGAGCGAGCGCAACACCAGCCTTGCACATGCGTCACGTCAAATTAGAACGATCATTCTGCGTGAGCACTGGTATGGTGATTCATCCAGTGGGGATGATCGAACTTGCAAGGCGTGGCAAATTTGATATGGACTTGTGGTTTGATGCGAAAGTTGTTCGAGGATGGTTTTGATGAGTACGGAATGTGGCGAGCTATGATCACGGATAGGTAAACTCGGACCTGAGGCGAGTAGATGTCGTGCGATTGGCAAGGATAGTCGACGGTAGTGCCTAAGTGATTCGAGTAGCAACGGCGCATCAGTTGCGTGGGGGATAGATAGATCACGGATTGGTAATGTACGTCGGGTTGGATAAAGTCTCGTAGGAATCGTCGAGAATTGATTTGGCTCCGCGATAGGATATAGCATGGTTCGTTGTAACTGTCCCTCGTTGATGATCTTCAATTATCGAGCGTAGTTTCGGGGTAGATGACCCTAGAAGACTTGACCGCCAAATCAAGTGAATGTTGAAGTCCCATAGGATGACCCTAAAGAAGTCGCGTAAGAAGGATAAGGAATGAGGTAGTACATATTGAGGATAAGTCTAAGCGAGTGAGTATCGTGTCTCGAATGTTAGCGAGTACCAGAATTGATGTGGTCAGAGAAGTTATGTTGGATCGAATAGATGTCGAGGAATATGCTTAGCGTAGCGACGCGGTAAGGCAATTGCAAGGGTTCTGCAATGCGCAAGAGCAAGGATAGTAGAACGACCCTAAGAGTTGTGTCGTAGATCGGTTTGAAACAACGGTTAGGCTATGTGTGTTAAGCGCACGATTTATGTTACGAAACGAACGGGTTAGGATTGATTTGAGAATTGAGTAAAAGATTCGTACTCGGTCGAGCATCGAAGATGAGCGTATCGTAAGAGACCTTGGGTCGGAAAGATTGTTGCCTTTGAGCATCGTAGACTCAAGTTGACCTCTTGTGTGTCGGGAAAGATTAAGCACGATGTCTGGATAAGTTATCTAGCGGGGGTAGCCCCAGACGCGATGCGTAGGCAGTTCGAGAATGCGGGTCGTATGGGGATACTTGTGTGCGAGATCGAGTACGGATTGTAGGCAAAGAAATTTGTGACATGTTGACTTAGTCCATGTCGTCAAGGCCAAGTGTTATGAATAATTGGATGAAAGACTTGAGTTATGCGAGAGATAGGAAACAGTTGGGCGAATAGGCATTGCAGAGAATTGTTGTGATCGGATGCGCAATGACTCGATGCAATGCGAGTGTTAGGTGGCCAGCGAGAAACTTATGAGATCGAATTTACGGATTTGAATCAAGTTATGTGCAAAGATGTTGGAAGAGGATCGCATGTTATCGGAGGATGCATACGAGATGTATTTTGAGAATAGGCGCTAAGATTTGGCTAAGTCGAGTACGGACTGATTGATGCTTGAGGATTTAAGTTGAGCGTGTTAGTTTGTCCCGATATCCTACAACTGAGCTTGGCTGAAATGCATATATTGGTGGGACGCCTAAAATATGTGTATAATCCAGACTGAGTTGTATGATTCCAACGGTAATAGCACGAGATCGTGAAGCGATCTATACGAGGCACTTGGATTAAGTGTTAGTTTCGGTTCGAGGACGAACCTGATTTTGAGTGGTATATTATGTAATGCCCCGCTCCACATCGGTGCATTATGATGAGTCGTTGACTCGAAGAGTTGCGTTGACCCGATGAAGTATCGATGTGAATCGATGCGAGAGTTATGTTGGCCAAAGGTAAGCTTTGAGTCGGTTGGAATCTATGAATCTAATCGATGCAAATAATAAGTTCCGTTTGAGCAGGTGCTGATGTTAGTTGATCTGGTGTGCAGGCTATGCCTTTATGCTGGATGACGGAACATGGTATGGGCGCGATAGGCCAAATCAACCGAGTAGTTCAAAGGAATGGCTAAGTCCGGGAGTTAGCTATGCGATCGAGTTATGGAAGCGAGACGCTTCAATCGGCAAAACGGCAAGGCGTATCGACTTAAGGTGGGCGGGTTCTTGACTCTCTCTCCCTATTCCTTCACGTCTAATAAAATATGTTATGGTATGCGTAAGATGTTATCGAGTAAGCGAGCGTGGCTCGGCGACGAAAGGTCTAAGTATGTGTCGAACACTAAGATAGAACATTGAACAATCGAACAATTGAAGCGACGTGCATCGAGTGCACGAGTCGCAGTAGGGCAATGATGGTAGAACATTGAAAGATGATAATGAGATGTGCACCATGTGCACGGCTCCGAGAACATTGAACTCTAGGCGTAGAACATTGATTATGGTGCTGAGCGTGCCTTTGTGCACTTAAGCTATGAAATGACTAAGTAAATACGGAAGTAGGCTGTACGAATAACATTATGTATGGAACGCGTGAATACGAGTATGAGATGACTAAGCCGTTGGGCGTCGTGTATCAATATGGATGTGTTGGGGCATAACGCCGACGGAGCTCCCCATGCGAATGGTGGATTATGTTTATGGCACGGAAAACCGTTTATGGTACGGGAAACCGTTTATGTGCGACACTATGTTTATGGAATACGAGATCGGTTGGAATGTTATGGTTTGTATGATATGGAACGTATTGCATGGTCAATGGACTCGGATGGCCCGTGCACGGGTACGGCTTTCCTCGAACGGTTACGCCGGGGCGCCGGGACCGTTCGGCCTAGAAGGGAATTATGTGTGGTATTTATGGTGCACAATATTCGGACGGATTGCGACCGTCCAGTGTTGTGATAAGCTATGATATCCGTAAGTTTGGGATCCTTCGGATACTGGGCTAGCAACCCGTATCGAAGCGATTGTAGGCTTACACATAAGAGATGCCAAGTCCATTACGGTACGAAACACCGTGACCTTCATATAGATAGGGCCGGTGGGCTGAGTATGAGAGCTGGGTACAGGCGCAGGGCATGTCACCCATTATGCATATATTTACGTTTATGATTGGTCGGTTGTACGAATCGTATGTTTGCTTATGTTAAGTTCTAACCACTGCAGGCTAAGAAAAATAGGACGGGATGAGCACGAACACTATGTTTATGTTTCAGATTATGTCTAACTGTATCTGCTGCAGGAACACGGTGTGGAACATATTTACGATATGTTGCTATACGTTGAATATGCTATGAAACCGATCCTAAGGCTAAATAGAAAGATCACAAATTAAGATGCATGCTCACTAAATGATTAAGTGTTTGGTTTGGGTACGAGCGGGTCTTGATCAGTGCGAAGCGAGGACGAAAGCACTAATCTCCCACTAGTTTATGTGCAGGTCAGGTTATGATCGGCTTGGGGCGGAGCTTGGCTTGGACGTGCTGAGGCATGGAGTCCTTGGCGTTCAAGAGGAGCTTCCGCATATGCGTTCGGACTTGCGACATGGAGATGTTCGGCCGAAGACTGCTGGGTGGCTATAAAGAGGCATAATGTATGGAACAATGTAATCCTTTGTGAGCTAGAGAGATCATGAGCGTTGTAGCCAATTGGCATATATGTTGGGCTATTCAGAGCCTTTGTAACCTTCATTTCAATATGAATAAAGGAGATTCTTATGTTAAACTTTGTTTTCCTTCTGCTGCTTATGTTATCAAATTGAGATAGTTCTATGTGAACCTGTTATCTTGCCTTGCACGAGCGCAACTCCAGGCTCGTGCTGCATCACGCCCTAGCGAGGACGATGATTCGGGTAAAATCTAGCGAGGACGAGCGATTTCCCGGGTCGGGGCGTGACAAAATTCCCACACCCGAGAAATATATCCAAAGTCAGACTATATGTCCTCACCATGCTGGCTAATGTGGCTATAGAAGACTAGATTCCATAACATAGATGACCTAGCCCATATAATTTCATCTTGTCAAAAATTAAACTAAATCAACAATGAATGCCCATAAATCAAATCAAATTTACCAACGAACTTCAAAATTCAAAATGAACAAAAATCCATCAAAATACAAACTCGGATGCAACAGCTATCATCAAGATTCAAAATTCGATAATCATCCATCAAAATCAATGAATACAAACTCAAATTCAACCATAATCCATCAAAATCAAATTTAACAACAGAAAGTAAAAATAATCAAATCAAGAGAAAAAAGTGTTTTCAAATCGAAGTTAAAATAAGATTCTCAAGGGTCGTCCCGGGAATCTCTCAAGGGTTCCTAACTGTGATTGAGTACCTTCAAAATATATCCTATTCCTACTGCAGGCTATAGTGGTACTCAAGTTCGAATACCACTACATAAACTCGACCTGCATGGGCCACCACTAAAAATGTGTCACGACCCGCACCCACCGTGAGGGTACGAGTACGTAACAACGCCCAGCCTACGCCGCAGTGTCGGCGGTAGAACGCTGTTCTAGGTCATGAATTATAACTAGCATAATATGAATACTCTCCATAAGGAGGCCAACACAGAGGTACAACTCAATCACAATCTAAGGTAGAATGATAAAGATAGATAAACATGAAATCCAAAAGAGATACATGAGATAGAAGTCTAAGTGTCTAAGATACATAATCCCAGAAATACATCTCAAAACTCAAATACAGTAATCCACAAGTAAATACAACTCCAGACAAAATGAAATAACTATCTAAACAACCTCTACTGTGTCTCCTCTAGGCTAGCAGGTGTAGGAACGAAATAGTAAAGCGTAATACTCTAGAGGGGGGGGGTGAATAGAGTTGGCAGCAAAAAAATGCTAATTAAAAATGTTAGCAGCACAATCACAGAATATTAATTACAACTAAAATAATGTAAAGGCAAAGTTAAGAGAGCAAACGCAAAGACAGCGATGTATATTGGTATCCCTCTGTTGAGGACTAATCCAGTCGGTAGAACTCTTGCTACCAGTTGAATCCACTATTGGAAAAACCGCAAGTTTTCTTACGAAGTCCTTGCAACTTCTACAACGCGAGCTTTGATACGAAGAACTCATCCAACTTCAAATGTGAAGAGGTATTCTTCAATCAAGCCTTCTGATTACAATCTCTCAGAAACTTCTAGACCGTACTGCACTGGCAAATCGACTAGAGGATTGTAACTGGCTTGGGATCTGAAATTGAAAGCTCTAGAAAACTCTTTGGAAGACTGAAAGCTTTAGATAGAGAGAAGATTGAAAGTGAATGAGTGAGTTGAAATGATCAAAATCCTTCTCAATTTATAGGAGTTCCAAAGGCAGACTTCTGTCAGAATTCGGGCAGAACTCTTTGAGCAAATCTCGGTCAAATCCGTAACTGCAGGAGGACCAAGTTCTAAAGATTCAAAATCACAACGGCCACCAACCGAACTCTGGCCGAACTCTGGCCGAACTCGGTCCGAGTTCTGTCAGGGTTAAGTCAGGGTTTAGTTAGGGTTTTTTGAAAAAGCTTTTGGTGATTTTTGAAAACTTTTTTGAAAACCTTTTTGTAAACCTTTTTGAGAGGTCATTTTAAAAACATTTTGAACTCATTTGAGGGTAGCCTATTTGCAAGTACGACTCGGTGTACAATATATTCCTAGACTCAAATAAAATAAAAAATACATTGCATAAGGAATTACAGACTCGAGTAGGCAAACAGATCTTCGGTCTTGAATGGAGTGGATAGCCAATCTTGATCATGTCCAAGAATTCGAGATGACCCGACTAGCTTCGTATATCCAGACAGAGTTTGATCAATTATTAAAATCAGGTTGACCATATGACCAATGGGCCAACAATCTTCCCCATTTTGATAATTGACAAACTATGAATGATATAACATTAAGCTAAGCTTGTTCAAAAAAAATCAAAAAGTAGAAATTGTTCATATCCTGTATTATCTCAAAAGAAATGTTAGATCTTTAATTTTCTCCCCCTTTGTCACTTAGCAAAATAATTGCAAAAGAGAAGGCTCCCCCGCAATCAATGCATAAGTAACAAGTAGTGAGAAAACATATAAAAGGCATAAAAATTTGAGAAATACATTACAGCATGTATTGTTACAAATTATCATAACAGGCATGTAATGTTTTTTTTTAAAAAATCTCAGGCATGGTATTTCACAGGCAGTTTGTAATAAAGAAGCAGTATAAAGAGATAGTGCTAATAATTAAAACAAAGTGCTGAAATAAACTGAAATGCCATAACTGAAACACCATAAACATGTCCATGAATGATAATAGAACTGAATCAAACTACAAAGTGCTGATAATAACTAGAAAGTACTGATAAAAATAAAAGAAATACTGATAAAAACTAGAAATGTTGGAGCATTTCCAAGTATACAATAGAATGTCACTAAAAAATCAAATCACATCTTCTCATCACTATCCTCGTCAACATCAACATCAGCTCGACCAGCATGTCCTGAAGGACCAGCACCAGAAGTACCAGCGCCAGAGGGATGAGTAGGGGCGCCAGCATAAAACTCACCAATGTAGTCACGAGGTACACGATCAGGACGGTACCAATCATAGGCGTTACCGGGCTGGAAGTAGGCATGAACAGCCTCATCCTCACAGCGGTAACCCGAAAAAGCTGGATCTCGAGGGATAGAACCGGCTGAATGACCAGTCTGGGCGAAACGAAGATCAGCTAAGGAATTTGCAAGCGCCTGATAACGGATGATGTCGCGAAACTCACGCTCGCGAGCCATGTCCGTCATCGAGACGTGCAAAGCAGATAAATGCTGATGTATGCCCTCAAATGTCATGGCATACTGATGAGGTGGTGGAGGAGGTACAGTAGGAGGAGCAGTAGGTAGAGCTGTAGCAGTCATGCTACGACGAGATAACTGAAGAAACTTGGGCTCAGGGTCCTGAGTACAAGTCGACAGATCGATATCGAAGCGCTGAAAGATACGTGGGAGAATCATCGCGTAAGAGAGATTTCTATCTCTTGCACGACAATGACCCATCATCTGAATCATGGTCTTAGGGGCAGAAAATTGAATCCCCTTAAGAATGTGGTACATGGCGGACAGCTCAAGAGAAGTCACATCATCCTTTGAAGTGGATTTAGGAAGGATAGTAGAATAGATGATGCGATACAATTCATAGTTAAACAAGTTCAGGTTGTTAGCATTAAACTTTCCAGAGCGTACTCTATCAGGTGCACAGAGTTCCGCTTTGAAACTTGCGAGTGTCGTGCCTTCGGGGAAATCAAATTCAGTGATATCGACTAGCGGTTCACCTTCATTAGAGATACCAAGGATCTCCGCTAAGAGGCTATCATCGAAATTGATATCGATACCTCCAACACGTGTGGTCACATCGAAAGTGTCTAATATGAGATTGCAATAGAATAATCTAATGGCATTAGTTGCTATTGGGAAGCAGATTTTAACAAATAAGTGTAACCCTAATGCCTCAAACAAATAACGATGATCAGGAAATACAGTCCATTTGACTGGAGCGCCTGTGCATATGGATCGCATATAAAAATCACCATACCACAGTAGGGCTTGGTCGAGGGTTTGAAAGAAAAACCCGTCGAACGCACCGTCGCTCGTTTGGACCGGCGAAAAGAGTGAATCTGTATGTGGATGCGAAGATGACCCTTCCTCACTAGGGGTCGTCTTCTTCCTCTTAGATGGATTAAATTTAGGTGCCATATGTGCAAATTGGAATAAAAATACACTAATTGAAAGGTGGAGAGAGATGGAGTTATACCTCACAAAATTAAGATATGTCGTAGAGAACGACGATCTCTGCACGATTCCAAATTTTGGAGAGATTTTACCACTTGGATTGGATGGAATAGGGTGGTAAAGAACTAGGGTTTTGATGCTCGGGTCGACTGCTGCTGCTGTTTGAAATAGTTTGAAAGCAATAAAGAAGAAAGGCTGCTTGGGTTCTGTATATATAACCAGACACCCTCAACCGAACTCGAGCCGAATTCGGTCAGTGCTCTGGCCGAATTCGCCTAGGGTTCTTCAAAGTTGATTTTTGCCATTCTTTTTCATTGTCTCATTTCAAATATTTAATTCAAAGATTAGTTATTTTAGCCTTTAATTAACATAATTAATATTATTTTATGATTTAAATATCGTTACACAGCGACTGTCTCAGATTAGCTGTAGGAGTACTGTCCCAGCTGGCGGAGGTTCACCGGGGAACTCTTAAGTACCGCTTCGCTTCAACCGTAGTTGTGGTGACAGACAGACTCTTTATTGGCTTGTCTCTAACACAGTTTTTGCATAATGATATATAATCATAAAACAAAATCAATTAATATTATTGACGTCCAAAATTCCTAATTCTCGACGTAAATAATTGAAACGATCTTCCGCTAGAGGTTTAGTAAAGATGTCAGCTAGTTGATTTTCAGTATCTATGTACACAAGGTTTATATCTCCATTTTGATGATGATCTCTAAGAAAATGATGTCTAATCTCGATATGTTTAGTACGAGAGTGACATACTGGATTCTTAGTCAAATTAATAGTGCTCGTGTTATCACAGAAAATGGGAATATGTGTGTAAAATAAATCATAGTCTTCTAGGGTTTGTTTCATCCACAAAATCTGAGCACAACAACGTCATGCGGCGATGTACTCAGCCTCTGTTGTTGATAGGGCGACAGAATTTTGCTTTTTACTAAACCAAGAGACTAAAGCTTTGCCTAAGAAATGACATGTGCCACTTGTACTTTTTCTATCAACTTTGCATCCAGCAAAATCTGCATCCGAATAACCAATAAGGTCAAAGGACTTAGTTTTGGGATACTACAAGCCAACAGAAGAAGTGCCTTTAAGGTATCGAAAGATACGCTTAACTGCGGACAGATGTGATTCCTTTGGGTTAGCTTGAAAACGTGCACACAGGCAAACACTAAACATTATATCTGGACGACTAGCAGTTAAATAAAGTAAACTACCAATCATACCTCGATACTTACGTGTGTCGACTGGCTTGCCTTGTTCATCTGAATCAAGCTTTGTTGAAGTTGCCATTGGAGTGCCAATAGGTTTGACATTGTCCAGATCGAACTTCTTTAGTAAGTCTTTTGTGTACTTGGCTTGATTTATGAATGTCCCATTATCAGTTTGTTTGATTTGTAATCCGAGAAAGAATTTCAGCTCTCCCATCATGCTCATCTCAAACTCATTCTGCATACACTTAGAAATTTTTTGACACAGAGATTCATCAGTGGATCCAAATATAATATCATCAACATAGATTTGAATTAAAAGCAGCTTGCCATTAAAAGATTTAATAAACAGTGTAGTGTCAACCTTGCCTTTTGAAAAATCGTTGTCAAGTAGAAAAGAACTTAAACGATCATACCAAGTACGAGGTGCTTGTTTTAAACCGTATAAGGCTTTCTTCAACTTGAAAACATGATCTGGGTTTTTGAAATCCGTGAAACCTGGAGGTTGTGCTACAAAAACTTCTTCTTTTATAAAGCCATTTAGAAAAGCACTCTTCACATCCATTTGAAAAAGTTTGAAATCATAAAAACATGCAAATGCACATATCATGCAAATAGATTCTAATCTTACAACTGGGGCATAAGTCTCATCGTAGTCGATACCTTCTTCTTGATTGTATCCTTGAGCTACGAGTCGAGCCTTATTACGAGTCACTAAACCATTCTCATTCAGTTTGTTTCGGAATACCCAACGGGTGCCAATGACCGGATGATCAACAGGCCTGGGAACAAGTTCCCAAACTTGATTCCGTTCAAATTGGTTTAATTCCTCTTGCATAGCATCTATCCAAAAACTATCACTACATGCTTCATCAATAGTTTTGGGTTCTAGCTGTGAAATAAATGCAACACTAGAAATAATATCTCTACAGGATGTACGAGTACTTACTCCCTTGGTAATATCACCAATTACCAAATTCTTTGGATGATTAGCTGTAAATTTTAACCTTTTCGTTTGATTCTGAAGGTAGCTGGTTCCTGGATCTTCTCTAGGAGGTTCAGCTAGTGCATAGCTTGGTTGAGAATCAGCTGGAGTTGAGCTTGGTATAGATGTATCTTCGCCATTGTCATCAATTGTCATTTGATTCAATTCATCAAAAGTGACATTGATTGACTCTTCGATGATCATGGTACATTTGTTGAAGACTCTGTATCCTTTTCTCTTGGCCGCATAACCTAAAAATATACCTTTATCGGCCTTTTCATCAAATTTTCCCAAATTGTCTTTTGTATTAAGAATAAAACATTTACAACCAAAAATTCTAAAGTATGAAACTGAAGGAATTCTATCAAACCATAACTCAAATGGAGTCTTCTTCGATTTGGGTCGAATTAGAACTCTATTGAGAACAAAGCAAGCTGTATTGACAGCTTCAGCCCAGAAATATTTGGGTAGACTAAACTGGTTTAACATTACTCTAGCCATTTCGGTTAGAGTTCTGTTCTTACGTTCCACAACTCCATTTTGTTGTGGAGTCCTAGGGCAGGAGAACTCATGTATAAAACCGTGTGTGTCACAAAATTGCTCAAAATCAGCATTCTCGAATTCGCCACCATGATCGCTTCTAATGCGAGTGATCATGTAACCTTTTTCATTCTGAACTTTCTTGCAAAAGGCGACAAATTCGGATAATGCATCATTCTTGCGTGTCAAGAAATATACCCACGTGTATCTAGAGAAATCATCTACAATTACAAAAGCATAAAGTTTACCTCCGAGGCTAGCAACTCTGCTAGGACCAAATAAGTCCATATGAAGCAATTGTAGAGGTCTAGTAGTACATACTGCGTTTACTGACTTGAATGTGGATCTGGTAGCTTTGTTCCTTTCATATTGGCTGCATACCGAATCCTTCTTGAATGTAATGTTCGGTAAACCGCGTACTAGCTTCTTTGTGGATAATCTTGATATTGTATCCATATTAGCGTGACCGAGTCTCATATGCCACAGATGACTCTCATCACTTTTGGCCATTAAGTATCTACCTGAAATGTTAGTTTCTTCTAACAAATAGAAAACATATATATTGTCTTCCCTGATACCTTCAAAGATAGTACTACCAGTTGAGCTATCAACTATAGTACATTTGTCTTTGCCAAAGTTGATTCCATAACCATGATCAGCTAGGTGACTTATGCTGAGTAGGTTATGTTTCAACTCGGTAACCAGACAGACATCCTTAATCACAGGATAGGGAGACTTACCAACATCACCGATACCAATAATATACCCTTTCAAGTTATTACCGAAGGAGACATAGCCTTCCTTCTTTTTCTTCGACAGTGTTGCAAATAGGGTAGCATCACCGGTCATATGCCGTGAGCAACCGCTGTCGAGGATCCATTTGCTTCTAGCATGTGAAGGGTGTTCCACCTACAAAACAGTTTGCAGATGAAACATTTGGTACCCATTTCTTGCAGGGTCCTGAATTGTTAGCTTTAGGTATCCAAGCATAAACATTTAAATCAACAAGCTTTCTCATTCTACATGTAGATGATATATGACCAATAAGGCCACAATAATGACATTGTGCATGTCGAGTGTTGAAAGCTGAGTGGTGTGCATGGTTGGTAGGTTTGGGTTTTCTAGTATAGAAGAAAGCATACCTATAATCTTGTTTGGGCTTAACCTTTTGGGGTAAAGGTTTGATAGGGTTAGGTCTGACAGTGTTTGGCTTGGGAATGTTTCGATTTCTCGGTAAGTGACACGTATTAGGGTAGGAAGCAGCAGGTTCAGGCTGTTTTCCTAACCTAATTTCTAATCTTTTGGAAGTGTCATACAACTTAGTATAATCAGAAGTGAGTGATTCCATTCTGATTTGTGCATATCGAAGACTTTTCTTCTCTATGGAAAGTTCTTCTTTCAGTTGGTCGATAACTTTGTCTTTCTCTTCAGATGACTTGGTAGTCTCGTGTAATAAGAGCTTTATTGAAGAAAGCTCAACAGACTCACTAACATTATTTCTAACCTCAGCTAGTAGGTCGGTAAGTCTACCTATTTCACCTTTGTACTCTTTGAGTACCTTCTTAGAGGTCTGATACTTACTACGCAGTTTCCTGTAATCAGTCATCAGGTCACTGAAGGCATCTCCTAATTGCTCAAAGGTGAAGTCATCATAAGTATCAACTACAAGTTCAGTAGGTACCTGATCGGATGCCATAAAGTATACATTTGCAGCGTCTTCTGATTGTTCGTCTTCTGAGTCGCTGGCTTCACTTTCATGCCATATGCTGGTGTTGGCATACTTCCGTGATGTCGATCTCTTCAGGTTCCCTTTTTCATACCTATTGCTCTTCTTGCTTGATGATGAGTTTGTGGGACAATCCTTCTTCATGTGTCCCTTCTTCTTGCAACCATAGCAGACAGCATCTTCTTGGTACCAGTTGTTGTTGTTGTTCTCTTTGACTCTCTTCTCATGTCTCATGAATCTTTTGAACTTCCTTGCTAGGAGTGCTTGATCTTCAGCATCAGATCCACTGCTGTCTGAGTCATCTTCAGCAGCTTTCTTGCGTTGAGCCTTGAGGGCGATCGTCTTCTCCTTTGGTGCAGGCTCTTCAAAATCTTGCAACTCCAGTTCATGAGTGAGTAGCTTACCCATGAGTACTTCAAGGGACATAGTTGTGAGGTCGTTCCCTTCAATGATTGCAGTAGCCTTTGGAATCCAGTTCTTGTTGAGAGCTCGCAGGAGTTTGCGAATCTTTTTATGGTTACTGTAATCTTTGCCTAGGGAAGACAAAGGATTTACAATATCCAAGAACCTCTCGAACATTTGTGTAACTGTTTTATTGGGCTTCATTTTGAACGCCTCGTACTCTTGAGTAAGTCTGCTGACTTTAGATTCCTTGACTTGAGTCGTGCCTTCATGTGTGACTTCGAGTAGCTTCCATACTTCATTAGCCGTTGTGCAGATAGACACCCTGTTAAATTCAGTTCTGTCTAAAGCACAAAAAAGAGCATTAATGGCACGTGCGTCAAGACTGGCCCTTTTCTTTTCTTCCTCTGTATATCTGCTATAGGGTTTTTCAACTAAAACTCCATCAACATTTATACGAGGTGGCTTCTGATAGCCATCAAGAACAATGGACCATAAATCAAAGTCAAGAGATTTCAAGAAGAAACTCATCCGTGTTTTCCAATATGTATAATTCGTACCATCAAACAGTGGGGGTCTGTTTGTGGCCTGGCCTTCACTTGTGAATTTCACAGTTGCCATGTGTTGTGTTGTGATCTATATAACAGTTAATTGAAATGAATAAATAATTACACTTGCACTATTACCTTTGCTTTACCTGTAACACCCGCTCTGATACTAATTATAGGAACGAAATAGTAAAGCGTAATACTCTAGAGGGAGGGTGAATAGTGTTGGCAGCGGAAAAATGCTAATTAAAAATATTAGCAGCACAATCACAGAATATTAATTACAACTAAAATAATGTAAAAGCAAAGTTAAGAGAGCAAACGCAAAGACAGCGATGTATACTGGTATCCCTCTGTTGAGGACTAATCCAGTCGGTAGAACTCTTGCTACCAGTTGAATCCACTATTGGAAAAACCGCAAGTTTTCTTACGAAGTCCTTGCAACTTCTATAACGCGAGCTTTGATACGAAGAACTCGTCCAACTTCAAATGTGAAGAGGTATTCTTCAATCAAGCCTTCTGATTACAATCTCTCAGAAACTTCTAGACCGTACCGCACTGGCAAATCGACTAGAGGATTGTAACTGGCTTGGGATCTGAAATTGAAAGCTCTAGAAAACTCTTTGGAAGACTGAAAGCTTTAGATAGAGAGAAGATTGAAAGTGAATGAGTGAGTTGAAATGATCGAAATCCTTCTCTATTTATAGGATTCCAAAGGCAGACTTCTGTCAGAATTCGGGCAGAATTCGGGCAGAACTCTTTGAGCAAATCTCGGTCAAATCCGCAACTGCAGGAGGACCAAGTACCAAAGATTCAAAATCACAACGGCCACCAACCGAACTCTGGCCGAACTCTGGCCGAACTCGGTCCGAGTTCTGTCAGGGTTAAGTCAGGGTTTAGTTAGGGTTTTTTGAAAAAGCTTTTGGTGATTTTTGAAAACCTTTTTGAAAACCTTTTTGTAAACCTTTTTGAGAGGTCATTTTAAAAATATTTTGAACTCATTTGAGGGTAGCCTATTTGCCAGTACGACTTGGTGTACAACATATTCCTAGACTCAAATAAAATGAAAAATACATTGCATAAGGAATTACAGACTCGAGTAGGCAAACAGATCTTCGGTCTTGAATGGAGTGGATAGCCAATCTTGATCATGTCCAAGAATCCGAGATAACCCAACTAGCTTCGTATATCCAGACAGAGTTTGACCAATTATTAAAATCAGGTTGACCATATGACCAATGGGCCAACAGCAGGCAATCCTAGGCTATCTGTAAAATTTATCAACAGGTCTAGTCAGGACAGGAGCGAGCACAATACATCTCATGCAGTTTATATCATGTCAAGAAATATAAAGCAGGCAATAGAATAAGATACATGAAACGCTGTAAGAAGATGTACATAAAAACAGGAGAGATATTTGATAACTGGAAATATATATACATGATAAGTAAGAACTGTAAGTGACTAGTGATTTAGAGTACGAGATGGCATGTAATTGGCTTAGGTTGTACATGATGAACATGAAAAGTAACAGAGTGTACATGATGGGTAAATCACATGACCATTTATACTCACCCCTACCCACAATCAATACACAAGGATCTATTCAAGTTACGTTACGGACATGATGTTTTGGTTATACAAGAAACACATGAGGAAACATGAGCGTACATAAAAGAACATGAGAGTACATGAATGTACGTGTAAGAACATGAGAGAACATGAGTGTACATGAATAACGCAGAAGCAAGGAATACATGATGTACATGAAATACATGTCATAAAGTATCCGATGCGCCCGCTAAGGGGGTAACATCCCAAGAAGAGATCCGTATAGTACCAATCCGTGATGATAACGTGACAGCATCAAGTAAAAGTAATCTAGAGCGAGAATATAATTCGTGACAAGTATGAAACGATCAGAGAATATACTCGCCTGATATCTGAATGTCCAAGGTAAAGATACTGTCCGAGAAGAGATGTCTGGCTCCTAATTAGAACAGCACAAGTCACAACATGTCCAGAAGGGTAATATAAAGCACTACAATGCATTCTACATGAATCTAGGTCAAACTAGGCCAAAGTCAACCCTTGGTCAACTCTGGTCAACTGCACTAGTCAAACTAGGTCAAACTAGGTCATGTCCTAACCCAGCAAGTCTTACTAGGCCTAACCAAGACTATCCTAGCAAGCACACATCAATACAAGGCTATACAAGCCAACATACACCCAACTCTATATAGCATGCAATTATTCAATACTCAAATAGGCAAGAATTCACATTAGATATACACTAGGTAATCTATTACTTTAAACTATATATGTCTACACATATATACACATGCATATATTGGTATTCAACATTAGGTCTATAATCATGGCATTTCAAATGGTTATATAAACTTATATATTACAACACAATATGCTAACATATATATAATATACATACATAGCTAAGTTAACTGTATTCATAAATACTTATTTAAGAGGCTATGTGTGTGTATGTGAACATGGCAAAGGGGTAAGTGAGGGTTAAATGGGCATACATAGTGTATACATATCAAAGAGTGTCAAAGTGTAAGTGAACAAAGTGTCAAGTGTGATAGTGTCTACATAGTGTAAGGGATACATGAGGTAATATAGGATTTGTGTTAACATAGAACATTACATCTCATTAACTTGTATATTGCATACATTACATCTATTATTACATTACATTCATGCTTGCATTCATTCATCATTCATTTATTCTCTTGCACTACTATATGCACCATACATTACATACTATGGAACCTACATATTCATTACAAGCCATACTTATACATGCTTACATTAGATAGGATACTTACACCTCATACATCATTTATTTAAACATTTACTCATGCTTGCATTTTCTATTTAATTACATAATGTATATACATTAACATGGGTTAAAATCAAATAGAACATTATATTACACACAAGGGTGCACAAAATGTATATGTCGAATAGTAACTCCTACTAATAATCAATATTGTACCATTTCAATATGAATTAAAATCTAGGATTAAAGTATGTTATAGATCTATGTGTTAGCTTTCCGAAACTTCAAACGGATCGCGTTTTCGTTTTCAGAAACTCCCGAAATCGCGAAAACACCGAGAACGCGTTTGTCTTTCGTACAGCTGACACTCAAATAATTCTCCAGAAAGTTACAGAAAGAATTAGGCTATTAATATATGTTTTTGGAAAGCTAACTTTAATACGCTTTTTTTTAAAAAAATGGGAGATTAAACCGAGCTTTGAGTTAGAAGTTATGACATTTCTAAGTTAGGGCTGAAATTAAAAACGTGGATAAAAATCTTGACGGATTTGGGTAGTTTGAGACAAAAGAACACAAGTATATAACATAATATATCAAGAACTCATTCTCTACACTAATATATATATATATATGAGACACTATAGAACACATCTCCAATACAAAAATATGAGATTAAACATGTAATAATTCATTCATACATAACAACAACACATAGTGTGTCCAAATTTGGGGTTTTCCCACATGGACACAACCACAACACAAAGGACACTCCTATGACCTCCAAATGGACACGAAATGGACACAAATAGAGATACAACCATGGGGGTCATTCCTATGGGTTCAAAATAGACCTATATGCATGAGGAAATGAAAAAAAGAAGGGATTTATACCTTCCGGTAGATCGAATCGAAGAAAAGCCTTCCCGGAGCGACACCGACACGTAGAGATTCCAAAAGGACACGAACGAGCTCCGAATCCTCCCAAACTTGGGTAGCTTCCTCCTTGGCTAGAATGGAGAAGGAAGAAGAAGATTTGGTGGCAAAATAGAAGAATTTGGTGGAGAAATTGCTAGGGATTGCTCTCTAGAAATTTGGGGAAGAACAAGAGAGAGAGTGTGGATGAGAATAATGAAATGAACTTGAGCCTATCCTCTCCCAAAGTGGCTGGCCATATGGGGCTATTTGTCTTATTATGGTAAGGTCCAAAATGTCCCCACTAACCTATTCTATAAGTATTAGGAAAGGGCTAATTGGTTGGGGCTAAATTAGTCATTCTAAAGTCTCTAATCACACTAACCTTATCCATAATAATTAGTCTAACCTCTAACTAAAATATTTCTATCATGTGGACTAAAATTAATATCATGTGGGCCATGCCTAACTAGTGTGTGGGTCCCACTAGAGTCAAACTACCCCCGGGTCCCCGTT
This sequence comes from Iris pallida, assembly GCA_029216955.1. Classification (NCBI taxonomy): domain Eukaryota; kingdom Viridiplantae; phylum Streptophyta; class Magnoliopsida; order Asparagales; family Iridaceae; genus Iris; species Iris pallida. The sequence goes on along the minus strand of JANAVB010030817.1, from coordinate 11,873,258 downwards.
TCAAGTCGGATTGAGTTAAAATTCGAACCCGACTCAAATAACCCCAAAACAATATCATAAATAATAAAATAAATTTCAACCCCAAAATAATATCATAAATAATAAAATAAATTTTAAAAATATTCAAAAATGTAAAATGACAAAAATACCCCTGTTTCTGAAAACTGGGGGTGACATACAGGTGTGTAGGTACATGCGACAGTTCGTTGACGAGAACGTGTACAACCACGTTGCCAATATTGAGCATGCGAAGACGTTGTGGGAGAAGCTGGAATCTTTGTACGCAAAAAAGACTAGGGTAAACAAATTGTTCCTGATCCGGACGATGATGGGTCTGCGGTACAAAGATGGTGCATCCATTACGGATCACTTGAGTGAGTTCCAGGGCGTGGTGGACTAGCTATCCTCGATGGGAGTCAAGTTCGACGACGAGGTTCAAGGTCTTTGGTTGTTATGTACATTGCCAGACTCGTGGGAGACCGTACGAGTATCTATGATCGCTTCTGCTCCGGAAGGCGTGGTCAGTCTGGAGTTTTCCAAGAGCGGGGTACTGAATGAAGAGATGCGGAGACGTTCTCAGGGCACTTCATCCACATCCCATCACTCAGAGGCACTAGTTTCGGAGAGCCGCGGAAAGGGCAAAAGCAGGGGTCCAGGTGGTGGCAGAGACAAGAGCAGAAGGAAGTCCAAGGGTCGGTACGAGGACTCAGAGTGTTACCATTGTGGCAAGAAGGGCCGCATTAAGCGAAACTGTTTCGCTCGGAAGAGAGAGAAGAAGGGCGACAAGGGGAAGCAAGATGAGAACACTATAGCGACGGCTTCGATACATGGAGGCGATGTGATCGTCGTAGGTGATGAGGTTATCACAAACCTCGCCTGCGATAACAATTCTTGGCTGGTGGACTCAGGGGCTTCAGCGCATGTATCTCACAACAGGACACTATTTGTCACTTACACGACAGACGACTGTGGAGTGTTGAAGATGGGCAATGGAGATGTGTCAAAGGTGGTTGTCGTTGGAGATGTGCATTTGAGGACGAAGACGGGTGCAGTTCTTATTCTCAAAGATGTTCGTCATGTCCATGATATCCGTTTCAACCTGGTGTCGGTTGGAAGGTTGGATGATGAGGGATTCTTCAGTCTCTTCGAAAATAGTCAGTGGAAGCTTTTCAGAGGTTCGATGGTGATTGCCAGAGGAAGCAAGAAGTCCGGTCTCTACTATATGGAGGGGAGCGCACAAGGGGCACAGGAGGTGAACGCAGTCAGTGATGCGTCTACCGAGTTATGGCACATGCGGCTCGGCCATATCAGTGAGAAGGGGATGAGCTACTTGGTGAACAGGAAGGTGATTCAAGGGCTCAAGTCTACAAAGTTGGAAAAGTACACGCACTGCTTAGCTTGGAAGCAAAATAGGATGTCTTTCCAAAGTCACCCAAGTTCAAGGAAGCCGGCGTTGCTCGAGTTGATTCACTCGGATGTCTGCGGTCCTATGAAGGTAAAATCTATTGGTGGTGCTTCTTACTTTGTAACTTTTATTGATGACTGTTCCAGGAAGGTTTGGGTCTATGCCTTAAAGACCAAGGATCAGGTGCTGCATACTTTCAAAGAGTTTCAGGCCTCTGTTGAAAGAGAGACGGGCAAGAAGTTATTGTGTGTTCGGTCCGACAACGATGGCGAATACATTGGTCCCTTTGATGCTTATTGCAGAGAGCAGGGGATACGACACCAGAAGACTCCACCCAAGACACCTCAGCTCAATGGTGTAGCGGAGCGCATGAACAGGACACTGATGGTATCACCCCCAGTTTTCGAATTAGGGGTATTTTCGTTATTTTTTAAGTTTTATAATTTTTAGGAATTTTATTTGATTTTATATGATTTTTAGGGATTTATTTGATTTAGTTTGAATTTTATCCAATTTGGACTTAAGTTGGAGACCCGGGTAGCCTGGACACTAGTGGGACCCACATACTAGCTGGGCTTGGCCCACATACCATCCTAACTAGACTAGAAACCATAAACCCTACTTCCATGGCTAATTAGTCATTTTAGAGGCTTAATTAGTTAATTAGAGTTAAACCGAAACAAACCGAACCAAACCGAATTCAATTCAAACCATCTTTGGGCGGTATGCCGGTTCGCAGACTGTAAAGTTGCCTTGAGCTCTTTTCAATGCTTTGGTTATAAATAGCCTTGAACCCCTTCATTCAAGGTTGATGCTTTGAGCCTAAAAATTTCTAAACCACCAAAACCTATCCACAAACAACTCTACAAAGCTTTCATTTGTCATCCACAAATTGTGTTAGAGTTATTGAGTTGAAAAGTGAGATCTTCATCTTATTGTATAAGGAGATCAAAACCTATTGTGAAAGGTTGAAGTTGGAGAGTCTTCGTATCCAAACTCTCGGTTGAAGATGGGAAGTCTTCGTATCCAAACTCTCGGTTGAAGTTGGAGAGGCCTTCGGATTAAAGCTCTCGTGTAAGAAGTTGACGAGTTCTTCGGATCCAAACTCGTGTGTAACTATTTACTCAAATAGTGGATTAAAGCCGGAGAGAGTTCCGGGACTGGACTGCCTCTTAGGAGGATACCAGGATACATCGGGTGTCGGTATTGTTTTTTATTCTTCTCTTGCACTTTTATTTTTAAATTGCCTATTAGCTTGTGCTAAGTGCTTGATTAGTTAGCTTAACCCTATTCACCCCCTCTAGGGTTCCATCACATGGCCGGCCAAGAGGAGCCACTCCCCTCTCTCTTTCTTCACCACAAAGTAAACTCCTTCTCTCCATTTCTTTCTTTCTTTAGAAGCTCTTTCTTCCTCCAAGCAAACCAACTTTAGGTAAGCTTTAAATTCCCCATTTAATTTTCTTTTGCATTTATTTCCTTCATCATAAATGTAGAGGAGACCCTCCTCTACATTTTGCCCATAGATTTCATAGGTTTCCCTAGAAATCTAGGTTAGAGATTAATTGGGGTTTTCTTAATTAGAATGGAATATATATATATATATATATATATATATATATATATATATATATATATATATATATATATATATATATATATATATATATATATATGTATTTGGTTGTGTGAGAGTGGGGTGTTTGTGTGGAAGAGTGGTGGTGGTGTTTGTGTGAGTGTGTGTGTTTGTGTGTGAGAGTGTGTGTGTGTTGTGTGAGAGTGTGTGTGTGTGTGTGTGTCTATATATAAATGTGTATGTGTGTGTGTGTATTTACATATAGATGTGTGTGTTTATATATATATATATATATATATATATATATATATATATATATATATATATATATATATATATATATATATAGTGGGATAGATAGATATATATTAGATATATATAGATAGATAGATATTTAGATAACTATATATATATATATATATATATATATATATATATATATATATATATATATATAGATATATAGAGAGAGAGGAAGGAGGAGTAGAGGAAGTAAGAAGAAGAAGAAGAAGAAGAGAATTAGAAGGAAAGAATAAGAAGAAGTTAGGAAGAAAATTAGAATAGGATAGAATGAGAGAAATGAGATTAGGAATTAGAAGAAGGATAATGAGAAGAAGGAGAAGGGTAAGGAGAATAGGAAAATTAGAAGAGAAGATTAAGAAAAAGAATTAGAAGAAGAAGAATAGGAAGGAAAGTGGAAAATCAATTTAGGGGAGATCGAGTTAGAGGGTGAAATTGAGCCCCGAGTGTCGGAATGAGATGAAACTTGGGGGAGACCTAGATTATATAGATTAGACTTTACGGGTAGGCTCCCGAGTTGAAAACGGGGTTGTAGGACGACGGTATCGCGCCGTACCATTGCGTATCTTGAGATATTCAAGATATCGGCAATAGGCCGTAAGATGGACTAGACGTTCACTCTACCTAGGTATCTTGGTAGGTAATGAATGTATAGGCTAGTATCCTACTACCCTAGGGAACACGGGTCGAAATACCAAGCGTAGGTAGGCTAACTTGGTATTCACCTAGGCTAGAAATTTACCTTTATAAAGGGTAAATTAGGATATTGGCCTACGGCCAAGATTTGAGTTTTGAAGTCCAAGATGGACTTGGATATGGGTTGTAAGGGTTGGTAATGATGAGAAATAGTCGCCTAGACCTAGTCTTGACCTTGGTTGACCACGGTTGACTTTTTAGACTAAAAGTCAACTATGGGTCAACACTTTATCCAATTTAGTCCCAAATTCCATTAAACTTGAGCAGTTGACCAAACGTTAACTGTTAGTCACCATTGACCTAGGGTTGACCTAGAGTTGACCAGAGTTGACCCGTTGACCAAAAGTCAACTGTAAGTTAACTTTTGACCTAGTTTGATACGGGTTGACTTCCAATGTTCTTCTATGACCAAGGTTGACCTAACTAGACTTGTCTTGACCTAGAATGACTTAATAGGATTTAATTTGATTTGACTTTACTTCCTAAACATAGTATTGATACGTCTTGTTCTCTATAGGTCCTCAAGACGCTGCATTGGATCCCGTTGACATATCTTATCATATTACAGGCGAGTACATTCTCTGACACTTTTCCAATTTACGATGATTGTCATAATTCATGTAATTAGTGTAGATATGCTTGTTCTCGACACATTGGTCACACGGGTTGGTATTTATGGATCCCGACATGAGGTATTATTCCTTGTTATCTTGGTATGTCTTGTGCAAGCCCCCTTGTAGTACTTGTGCAGTACATGGACGCTGATTCTCGAGGAGACTTGCTCCCTTCTCGTAGAATCTCGCATCATGACGTGTCTTGTTTGGATCCACTCTACCAGTCGGGGACGGGGAGCACTAGTGTAGATATGTGGTCATTATCCACCTTGTTATTCTTGTAGACCTTGTGAGTGTTAATCATACACTCCACGTATGATTAACCAGGCCAGTAGACCTTGTGCAGACCCAAGCCGGCCACATGTTGAAACTAGTACTCATTGTGAAACCCAGTTTTGAATGTGAAATATTATTATTATTAATATTAATATTAAAATATTATTGCTATTATTATTAGTATTATTTGTGAGTTTAAAATAAACTTCGAAAATTAAAAATGGATTTTTGAGTGCTGACCAGACCCGAGCCCGGACCAGCCTTTCGAGCCCCAGACCCGGTCTAAATCCTTTCTTTAGAATTCAGATTTTTCTTATAAAAAAATACAATTTTCTAAGAGCTGGTCCAAGTTGGACCAGCAAACCCCACGTTCTACTCCTCCCCTCCTCACTTTCCTCTCCTAACTATCATCCCTACCACACGTTCCCATAACTCCTCTCCCCACCATTCCAGAAGGAAGAGCACACACTAATACTCCCCTTTCCCCAAACCCTCTTCACTCAAACTCCTGCCGAGCTCCCGACGGCCCGACCCTACTCCGGCGCCTAGCTCCAGCACGCCGACCCCCTTCGCCGGCCTCTCGCGGCGCCTCCGCGCCCGACCTCCGTCGGCCGCGCGTCTTCCCGCTCCCCGCGCGCGCGCCTTCCGACGGGCCACCTCAGCCCGTGGCCGCCCTCTTCCGGCCAGCGTCGAGCCACCAGCCGGCCCCGACGCCGCTTCCCCTTGATGTGCGCCTCCCCGCGCGCCCCTGTGCGGGACCCCGACCCTTGCCGCCGTTGTCTCGGCCTCCTCCGCGAGCACCGGCCGAACTCCTCGACCGTTCTCCCTCTTTTCGAGCTCCCGATCTACTGTTCCGAGCTTTCCGACTCGCTGTCCGCGGGATTCTGAGTCCGATCTGTGGATTTGCGTATCCCCAGTCCGAGGCAACCCTTCGGATTCCGTCGTTTTGGATAATCCCTGGTTAATCACAGTAGTTCGTCCCTCCCCGTGTGAATGATGAATTGGTCCACGAATTCTCCTTCGGGAAATTCGATTTTTGGGTTAAACGTCGTTTCCAGGATTTTTCGAGAAACCTTCGAAAAGGTTCTGTTGGTTTTAATCTTTTCCGAAACTTTTCGGAAAATGGATTTCTAGATATTTTAGGTTTTCGGATATTTCCGATATTGTGCTGTGATGTTTTTGGTTGGATTCGGACTTCCGAATTCGTTTCGGGTCGTTCCGAATTAATTTTGGAAATGGTTGTGGTTATTTTGATATATATATTTTGGGATTCCCTGGTTTGGGATTTTGCAGAAAAATATTGGCACACTTTCCCAGTTTTTGGGTTGACCAAAAATAGAGAAAATGCTGCCGGATTTTCCGTAAAATTTAATTATATTTTAAAAATAATTTTAAAATGGATTTCGGAAAATACTAGTATTTTGGGATTTTTGGGCGACGACCGTACTGGTCAATGGGCCCTGGCTAAGTGCAAACGAAACCGGCTTCGCCCGGACGTTGAGGCATTAGCCTATATGATGATTGGACCATATCTGAGACTCATTTAATTTAATTTATCTTTATTATTTAATTTATTCATTATTAAATTGTAGGAAGATTTTAGAACTAACGACCGTTTCATCTTATTTCAATTTATGTAAATAAATTGTAATGGACATAAGCCCAGCTGGTTGATATTTCTGTGACCTGTAATTTGGTAGCATAGGATTTTCTGTTATTTTTCTGGTTTTGTGAGTTCTTTTAGCGTACGCGTAAATCAAATAGATAATTATTTTGATATAAAAATTAATAAGGTTTTCTCACATTAAAATTTACAAGTTTTTAACAACGATCATATTTTCTCATTAAAATAAGAAATTTAGCTTTATATGTATAATTATGAAACTACAAAGTTTTAATCAAATTAATTTGGTAACGACGAGTTTTTCCAAGATACAAGGTTAAATGATCTTTTCCTCGTTATTAATTTTAACGCGCCAATAATCGTGTTTTTGTTCGTGTTTAATAACAAAGATTAAAATTGATTAGGACGCAATTAGAGATTTCAACTAGCATAGTTAGCTTGGTAACCCTGGATTCTGAATCAATTTCTTGAATGTAGGAATTCGAGGACGATCCTAATTCCCATCTCGAAGTCTTCAATCTTTCCAGTCCAGTCCTTTTTGAGACAAGTACATTTTGTGTTAGTTTACAGTTATTTAATAATTGCTTTACTGCAAGTTTAAACCACGATGCAACACGGAACTCTCCCTGAGAGCATTGACTGTAACTACTGTAACTGTTTGGGGACTAGGGGAGTAGTGTAATGAGTATGACTACATCCAAACTACTGTAACTACTGTAACTGTATTAGCTTATCCCTCATACACACGGGGATAAGCCGTATCTGAACTGTAACAAACCCAAGCAGGTCATATTCATTGCCTATTCAAATCATACTGTTTTACTGTTAGAAAACTGTTTATTTCTAAATTGTTTAAAAGTGCATGATTCTATTATTATTTCAACTGTCAAATTAGCATGAATTGTACTTTGCTCCCTCCTGACTGGAGATAATATTTTTTTAGGGAATATTGAGGATGCTGAGCTGTTATACAACAGCTATTACGACCCGGTTCTGCACCCCGTGGTGCTGTCAGAGTCCCCTTTGGAGGACGCAGGACCTGAGGCCGACGAGCCGAACGCCTAGCTAGATTTTCTGTTTCTAGATTTGTTGTTTTAGAATTTTGTAATTTGATTTCAGCTTTTAATTCAGTTCTTTCACTTTCCAGTTGTATCTATTTAAAAGTTTAATAAAGTTTTAAATTCCCGAATATTGAGTTGTGACAAATATTGATGTTGTTGTGGTTACCTGCTAATGGAACAGCTTACTGCCGCCGTCTCAACAACGGTGCAGGCTGGGCATGATCCGGTTCGACCCAATTATTTGGGATCGGGTCGTGACACTCACACACCTAGATAGATGATTCTTGATTCTTGTACATGCCATGATCAGTTTACTTGCCTTGTTCTAGCTCTAGATTTACAACTTACCTTGCCATGATACTCACATGTATATTCCATGATTTTCTTGTATATACTCTCTATTTACAGTCTTATAGCTTTTGTCATATCTTGTGAACTGTTGTTAGTTGATTGTACTCGTTCCATCCTGACTGGATATGTTGACAAAATATTACAGATGCTGATGAGGGGGACTACAGTACCTACTACGGTCCGGATGACGTAGTGGGCTTAGACTTGGAGACCTTGGTCCAGCAGGGCTTAGCTCCGCCTGACGAGACTTTACCTATTGCTTAGTTAGAGTAGGTCTTTTGTGCTGGACCTTGTCTCCAGCTACTTTTGAGACTGTTACTATTATTGATTGTATTAGAGACTTGGACTTGTATATTATTTGTGTTTGGACTCTACAGGTTATATTTTATCGTCATGTTGTCTTTATCTTTCAGTCTTTACTTTATCATCTTAGAGTTGTGATTGAGCACTCATATATATTCATTGCTTGTCCTCCATTCGGAGTTGACCATATTCTCGACAGGTTTTTGATATATATATAAACTGTTGTTAGAGTAGAAAACCTACAGCGTTCCACGCCATTTTTACGGTGAGGGCTGGGCGTTGTCACGTACACGTGCCCTTAAAGCGGGTGCGGGTCGTGACACATTTTTAGTGGTGGCCCATGCAGGTCCTGAAGTCGCAATTAGTGCGATGTCGTGGTGGCACTCGTCTTAGAGTGTTGACTACGAGCCTGTGTTACATATAGGAGGTAGTAGGCTAAGAGTACTCAATCATAGTAGGATCTTTCCTTGCTTATCTTGCTTACCGTTTTTGATATTGATTTTGCATTCTAATTGTCCTCCTTGATATAATATTTCTTGTGCCGTATTGACTTCCTTCTTTATTTCTATCCTCAGGATGGTGTAGACCAGGTCCCAGCATCCTGAGTCCGCGGACGCGGAGAGGTCTGCTATGACTCGCGGACCTGATCAGGATACTCCTGCTGCAGTCGGGGTGTCGGCAGCAGCTCTTGGGGGCGCTCCTCCGCCAGTTACGAGGGCTGACCCCAGGGTTGCTACGACTTTTTCGACCGCAGTACCAGTGGTTGATACGGGCGCTCTTCCTCCTCTTGCGTAGCGGATTCCTCCGCCAGTTGCAGACATACTTCCACCTCCACCTCCTCTGCCTACAGATATTGGGCAGATGCTTACTTTCCTCCAGCAGATGCTGTAGACTCATAGAGCCCAGGCCGAGGCTCAGTAGAGGCAGACAGACGTGATGCGTCAGGGCATGGAGGATGCCCATCAGTTGGCCCTTGTAGCCGTGGAGCAGAGGGCTCCGCATCAGGGGACGCGTACTAGGTACGGAGATATCCAGGACTTCAAGAAGCTCGGGCCCCGTGACTTCAGCGGGACCGAGGGTGTGGTCTATGCAGATGATTGGCTCGAGGATATCGAGCGGCAGATGAGGGCCTCCCGCCTGGCAGACGACCTGAAGGTCGAGGCGGTAGGTTTGCAGTTGCTAGACATTGCACGCACCTGGTTCAGAAACGAGCCAGCCCTAGCTGGAGAGGGCCATACTTGGGCAGAGTTCAAGCTTCTCTTCAAAGAGAAGTTCTTTTCCCCTACGGACAAGATCGACCTGGTGCGGCAGTTCCAGGATCTGCAGCAGGACAGTTTATCTGTGGAGGAGTACACCGCGGAGTTCGGCCGTCTGAGCCGATACACAGAGTACATGGTTCGAGACCCGGAGATCAGGGTGAGCCGTTTCAGGGAGGGGCTGACTTGGGATATCAAGATCCTCATTCCCTCCTTCTATGAGACTTATACCCAGATCTACGCGGAGGCCCGCAAAGTAGAGCGGGGGTGGGGCTTGAAGCCCAAGAGGGAGGGTGATCTTTTCTCGGGGGCTACTAGCAGCGCGGGGGCTGCTAAGCGCCCTCAGCTTCAGCATCATTCTTTCCAGCATCACCAGCCGCGGGTTCAGGCCAGAGCACCGGTTCAGCAGGTGCAGCACACTCAGCCGAGGCAGGCACAGCATGGGGCTCCTTGCCACTTCTGTAAGAAGCCTGGTCACGTCTGGGAGGTTTGCCGAAAGAGGCTGGGCTTGTGCCTCTACTGCGGGGAGGCTGGACATCAGTTGAGGGACTGTCCTGCGAACCCTCGTAGGGTGGCCCGTGGAGCAGTAGCAGCTCAGGGGGCACCGACGAGAGAACCTGCAGTGCAGCCGAGGGGTCCACTTCCGACCCAGCAGCAGCGGTTTGTTCAGCACCTCCAGCAGCGGGGTGGTCAGGGTAGAGCCTTTGCTCTTGCAGCCGAGGAGATAGAGCCTATTGCAGATGTTGTCGCAGGTTCTATTCTGCTCGATTCTTTTCCAGCTTTAGCCTTGTTTGATTCTGGTGCTATGCACAGTTTTGTGTCTGTTTCTTTTGCTCTTAGGCACAATATCATTGCTTAGTATCTTGGTATGACTTGCAAAATTATGATTGGGAATGGCATCATCCTAGTTAATAATGTTTCAAGGGGCGGAGAGTTTCTTTGAGAGGCCGGGAGCTGAGTGCGTGTTTGCTCGTAATACTACTTCCGAGTTACGATGTGGTACTCGGTATGGACTGGTTGAGCATGCACCACGCTAGTATCGACTCCATAGGGGGCAAGATTCTGTTTTAGGCCGTCGGGAGAGCCGGAGTATGAGTTCACCAGGGGTACAGCGGAGCAGGAAGATGGATTCTGCGGAGCGTTGTTGGCGGGGCCGGTGTTGCCACATCCACTTATTACTGAGTTCTTGGATGTCTTTTCCGAGGAGCTGCCCGGGATGCCGCCAGATCGCGATGTTGAGTTTTCTATAGACCTAGTGCCGGACGCTGAGCCTATCTCCCAGCACGTCTATAGAATCAACAACAGCGAGTTAGCGGAGCTGAAGAGACAGGTCGACGAGCTGGAGGACAAGGGCTTTATTCGATCTAGTTCTTCACCTTGGGGCATGCCAGTTCTTTTTGTCCCCAAGAAGGATGGTATGGTACGTCTTTGCATTGATTACAGGGCGCTCAACAACCTTACCATCAAGAACAAGTATCCTTTGCCAAGGATTGATGACTTGTTCGACCAGTTGAGCGGGGCGAGGGTGTTCTCGAAGATTGACTTGCGTACCGGGTACCATCAGCTGAAGGTGAAGCGGGATGACATTCCGAAGACTGCATTTCGGACTCGCTATGGCCAGTATGAGTATACCGTCATGTCGTTTGGGTTGACCAACGCTCCGGCGGTATTCATGAACTTGATGAACAAGGTATTTCATCAGTACCTTGACAAGTTTGTGGTGGTCTTCATTGATGACATTCTCATCTATTCGAAGACACCAGAGTAGCACGAGGAGCACCTGAGGATTGTGCTGGACACTCTCAAGAGGGAGCAGCTGTCACGACCCGCTACCCAAATTGTTGGGCCAGGTCGAGTCATGTCCAGCCTACGTTGAGATAAAACGTAGTAAGCTGTTCTAAAGACAACAGGATAAGACTAAATGTGCTAACAGTTCTATAAGTGAAGAAGAAACATAAATGCTCCAAACACAAAAGTCGTCGTATACAGTAAAATGTCCAAGTACAAGTAGACTGAAATATAAAACTGGATACATGTCCAGTTACAAAATGATATAGTCTAATACATGTCTACTCTCAAAAGTCTAAGTAAACAAAAGACAACTAGGCGAGGTTCCCCGCAGGAACATTCTCGTAAAGCAGAGCCGGGTCCTCGGCAGTAACTCCATAGTATGAGTCGCAGAGTAACTCCTCCTCAGTAAGGACACCTACAACGTTATCCTGTCAAGACGGGAGCAAGTACTAAATCTAGCAAACTAGCATATGAAACATGGAAATGAACATGAGAGGAATAACTGGAAAGTATGGCATCACATAGTCTATCATGGCAAGGACACATATGTCATAAAGACAGATGTATATGTAATGTTTAAAACTGTAGCAAGTACGTGATCGGTCAATAGATGTACAATGTACCGAGGTACAATGTAAATAAAATATACATACGTACAAGTAAAATAAGCGATAGATGTACATACGTACAAATACAGCTGATGCGCCTACGACAAGGTATACATAAAATGTCAACCTTGCTCGGTACGTACGTACGAGTAGGGGGGCATGATCACGTACGCTACTAACAGTTTCTCCATAACCCATATTCTAAATCATGTGAGAGATACATCAAGACTGTTCTAAGCATGGTAGTAATGGAAAGTACAATATGTGACATTTTAACTTGCTACCCCAAGGGTCAGCATTTAACATGGTGGATTTTGCAGTTCATTTATGTAACAACATGTAAGTTTGTAGAAAGTACTTGCCTCTAGCAAAGCGAAACAAAACAAGCTGCGATAACAGTGCTATGGATGTCCAGTAACTCGTCGCTGTAGAAGTAAAATATAATAACTTAGTTTTACACTAAGCTAAAACACTAGGACACTAATTGGTGAAACACGACTTGTGATTGGGCACCTAGCCAAAATGATGACTTGGCATAGGAGACCAATGTAGGGTGACACACTATGTTAACTAACTTTCTAGGGTCTTTACACTAGTGAGGGATGGGGTTCGACACGACTAAAACTCCAAATAACACAAAAAGCTACAAGTCGTAATTAATCAATAAATAAATCAAAAGATCATTGTGTTCTAACAATTCTTAAAGTAGACAAAAAGCCTAGTTTTGCATAAAACAAAGTACCAAAACGATCCTTGCTAACTATAGAAATTTATTATAATTTTTCTGGAATTTATTAACTAGTACAAATATTTTATAAAAAATCAGTTTTCCTAAGTATACAGAAAATGAGTTTTGGTTTCATATGCCAAACTAGTGGCAAAACAGTAAATTAAATACTACAAAAATTATACTAAAATAGCCAACTTAACATAGTATCTAAATACTATTTTTCCATAATTTTAGCAATACTTTAAGTATTTTTTTAGAAAATCAAAAACAGCAATGCACACAATAATTAATTTATCTGCGTATTTTGTCCATGTATATAATTTGAACCAAAGTTCAAATACAGGACCCAAGGCCATGAATCAAGTCCAATATGACTTGTACAGGTCTTGAATGTGTGAAAACACATTTGAGCCCAACTACCCATGCTAGGCTTGGACACCAAATGGTTGCAGTAATTTAAATACAATAAAAATACAATTTGGGGATAGTGCAAAATAAATATTATTATTTTAATAAGGTAAAGTTATGCATATAAAAAATATACCTACCTATGTTTTAAAAGTACATATACATATATGTAAGGAAAAATACTTAATTTATAAGGTATATATATATGTATAAGTATATATACATATCTAGGAAAATACTTCACAATAGAGTGTATATATATATTAATATATATATACATGAAAATATATACATATACATACATATATGAATATATATATAAATACAAACATATTTATATAAAATTTTACTAATTATAAAATATATACATATATATAAAATACTGTAAAAAAATAGTATATACACATATATATATATACTAATATATATATATACATATATATATAAATATATATATATAAAACTGAAAAAAGAAAAAGAAAAAGAAAAAAAACAAAAAAGAAAAGAAGACAGAAAGGAGGGGCTCGAACTCGAGCTACGCAGGGGGGGATTTAACACTGGAGCCGCTGGCCAGTGGGCCATTTTGGCCCGTCTGTTAGGATTAGGGTTAGGTTAGTTTTATTTAGTTAGGTTAGCATTTATAATAAAAAAAAAATAAATATATATTTGTCCTGTGTCCTGACAGTTAAGGACACAGGGTTTCTCGTGTCCGTGCTACGCACGACACGCACGAACACTGAATCGCGTGTCCAGCTACTGGACGAACATCCCCGTGTCCTGGCGAGTCTCGTGCGTGAAAACGAGACACGCACGACACGGTTTGAGTCATGCTACTCACGTGTCCGTCGTCGAAGGGGTTTTCGGGGGTCGTGGACGGCGGAGGAGGCGTCGGCGAAGCGGCGCTCCGGTGACGATCGCTTCGTCTCGTCGGGGCGAAGCTGCGGGTGGTGGTGGTGGTCGATGAGGGTGTCGGGATGGTGAGATCGAGGCTTCGTCGGGGTTAGGGTTCCGGCGAAGCGTTTTGGGGAAGAAGGGGCGGCGCTGGCGGTCGTGGGGGAAATTTAGGGTTAGGGTTAGTCGAGGGGGAGAGGGGGTTTATTTATAGGCAATTTGAGGCGGTCGGGGAGCTGTGTGCTGGCCGGAAATGGCGGGGGCAGTCGCCGGTCAGCCGTCGGTCGTCGGGCAGGGGGGTGGGTAGGAAATTAGCACTTAGGTCCTTATAATTTAGGAAATTGCAAATAGGTCCCTAGCAGAGTTTAAATGCAAAATAGAATTTGCATAACAGAAATAAAACAATTCCTAAATTGCAAACTGTTATAATAACAATTCAACAAATTGCATATTGATATTAAAACAATTCAACAAATTATAAATTGATATTTTTTATATATAAAACTTATTTAAAAATCATTTAAAAATTCTAAAAAAATTCCTAAAAATCCTAATAATTATTTTAAGGCTATAAATGACATTAAAAATTAATTAGCACTAATAAAAAAATGAATTTGAAAAATCAGGGGCTTACAAGTCTTCCCTCCTTGAAAAATTTCGTCCTTGAAATTCACAAAGATTGAAGACCCGACAATATTCTAACATAGCAAGTATTGCAATCAAAAAGACTAAGGCTGCGATCGAAACTAACCTCTAGGGTATCAAGCGGGAACGGGTGGTTCCCTCGCAGCGGTTGGATCGAACAAGTAAGGGAATCTCTCCCTCATGTCCGACTCCCTCTTCCAAGTAGATTCACCTGGGGAGTGACGGCTCCAAGCTACTCGCACTAGGGGTATAACCTTGTTCCTCAGCCTTTTCTCTCTCCGGTCTAATATCTCCACTGGCTGCTCAGAAACTGTAAGGCTCGGTCCGACCTCCAACTCTGAATGATCTAGCACATGACTGGGGTCTGGAACATATCTCCTCAGCTGAGATACGTGAAAGACGTCGTGAACTCCTGCTAGATTGGGTGGAAGTGCAACCCTGTAAGCTACCTCTCCGATCCTGCCAAGTACCTCGAACAGCCCGATGTATCTGGGGCTCAGCTTCCCTCCTCGTCCGAACCGGATCGTCTCTCTAGTAGGTGATATCTTCACTAGCACCATATCACCGTCTGCGAACTCCATCGGCCTGCGACTAGCATCAGCCCAGTGTTTCTGCCTGTCCTGAGCTACTCTGAGCCTATATCTGATCATCCCGACTTTCTCTGCTGCATCCGTGATCATCTCTGGCCCAAGCATAACTCTGTCTCCGACATCATCCCAAAAGAGCGGTGTGCGACATCGTCGTCCATATAGCGCCTCGAAAGGAGACATACCAATACTGGCCTGGTAGCTGTTGTTGTATGAAAACTCTACCAAGTGCAGATGGCTCTCCCATGATCCTCCGAAGTCCAGCACGCAAGTCCTCAGCATATCCTCCAGCGTGTGTATCGTCCTCTCGGACTGCCCATCTGTCTGTGGGTGGTACGCTATACTGAACTTGAGCCTACTGCCCAACTCCTCCTGCAAGCTCCTCCAGTAGTGGGATGTGAATCTGCTGTCTCTGTCTGACACGATGCTCACCTGCACTCCGTGTAGGCGAACTATCTGCTGCATGTATAGCTCCGCCAACTTCTCGGTAGAAAGCCCCACCTTGAAGGGTATGAAGTGCGCACACTTCGTCAGCCTGTCTACGATGACCCAGATGGCATCCTTCCCTCCTCGGGAACGAGGAAGCCCTGAAACGAAGTCCATCGTAATATGTTCCCACTTCCACTCAGGAATGGGTAACGGCTGCAACAAACCAGCTGGCCTCTGGCGCTCCGCCTTGACCTGCTGGCAAACTAGGCATCCCGAGATAAAACGCGATACATCCCTCTTCATCCCGTGCCACCAAAGATGTTCCCGCAAGTCACGGTACATCTTATTAGCACCAGGGTGAATAGAATATTTCGATCGGTGTGCCTCCTGCAAAACTGCCTCTACTAGATCTCCCTTCGGCACGCAAAATCGGCTGCCATGTCTCAGGGACCCATCCTCTGCTATAGTGAAGTCATCCAGCAAACTAGCTAATACCTGGGGTCGAAGTCTGCGAAGGCTCTCATCTGTAGACTGTGCCTCCCGGATCTGCTCCATCAAACCTGACTGAATGTCAAGCGCCATCATCTGTATCACTGATCCTGGCCGAACTAGCTCAATTCCGAGCTTCTCCAGATCCTTCCGCAAATGCCGATCAATCATCAGGTACCATGCCATCGGATGCCTGCTCAGCGCATCCGCCACCACATTTGCCTTCCCGGGGTGATACTGTAAATCGATGTCGAAGTCCTTCATCAACTCCAACCATCGTCTTTGCCTCATGTTCAGCTCTTTCTGCGTGAACACATACTTCAAGCTTTTGTGGTTAGTAAAGATTTCCACACGCTCTCCGTATAAGTAATGTTTCCATAACTTGAGTGCAAAGATCACCGCAGCTAACTCGAGGTCATGGGTAGGATAATTCCTCTCATGAGTCCGCAACTGCCTAGATGCATAAGCAATTACTTTCCCATGCTGCTGTAGAACACATCCTAGCCCCTTCCCAGAAGCATCGCTGAAAATGGTGAAACCTCCAGAACCTGAAGGTAAAGTAAGAACTGGAGCGGTCGTCAGCCTCCTCTTCAGCTCTTCAAATGCCGCCTGGCAGTCCTCTGACCAAATGTACTCTGCGTCCTTCCGCGTCAGCTTCGTCATGGGTTCAGCTATCCTAGCAAAGTCCTGGACGAACTTTCTGTAATAGCCTGCTAAACCCATAAAGCTCCTGATCTCTGAAACTGACGTCGGAGCCTTCCACGTCTCAACTGCAGCAATCTTCCTGGGATCCACTGAGATTCCATCTCCAGTGACTACATGGCCGAGAAACTCCACTCGGTCTAAAAAGAACTCGCACTTCGGTAATTTGGCAAACAATCTCTCCTGCCTCAGAATCCCCAAAACTATCCGCAAGTGCTCTGCATGCTCCTCCGGCGTCTTCGAGTATATCAGGATATCGTCGATAAACACTACGACGAACTTATCCAGATACTGGTGAAATATCTTATTCATCAAGTTCATAAAGACAGTTGGCGCATTTGTAAGACCAAATGGCATCACCAGAAACTCGTACTGCCCGTACTTCGTGTTGAACGCCGTCTTCTGGATGTCTGCTGGCCTAACCTTCACCCGGTGGTACCCGGATCTCAAGTCTATTCTGGAAAACACCTTCGCCCCGCTCAACTGGTCGAACAAATCATCTATCCTGGGCAGAGGATATTTGTTCTTGATAGTGATGGCAGTCAAGGCCCGGTAATCAATACACAACCGGACTGTACCATCCTTCTTAGGCACAAAGAGCACTGGTGCTCCCCATGGAGAAGCTCTGGATCGAATGAAACCCTTTTTTCAACAGGTCATCAATCTGCTCTTTCATCTCTATGGCCTCCTTGGGATTCACTCTATAGCAAGCCCGGGATACTGGTGATGAACCCGGCACTAGATCTATAGTGAACTCCACATCTCTGTCAGGCGGAAGTCCTGGAAGATCCTCTGGGAATACATCCATTAACTCCCTAATAATAGGGTGTGGCGGTGCTGCGTCCCCGACTGTAGCACAACAGTTCGGCTCTAGGCTGATCTCCGGCCCTGTCCTCCTGACACTGAATGGTGTTGTACCTGGGGGACTGAACACAATACTACCCTCATGGCAATCTATAGATGCATGGGCATAGCTAAGCCAGTCCATCCCCAATATGATATCATAACCGGGGAGCGGCATCACAAAGAATCGCCCTCTGAACTCTCTTCCGGCTATAAAAATAGAACATCTATAGATAGATCTAATAGGCACTGGTCCTCCTCCCGTCATCACTCTACTAATCTCCGCAGTAGGTGTAGCTACTAGATGATGTTTATGCATAAACTCTAATGATAGGAAGCTATGAGATGCACCAGAATCAAACAAACATATAGCTAGAAAAGTATGCAAATAAACATGACCTGTAATGACGTCAGCTAAGTAATCTGGCTCCGAAACCTGCTCCGGCTCTGGCTCAATGGCTAGACTATAAACCCTCCCCTGAGGTCCCTTCTGCTGCTGCAGATACTGCCCGAACCTCTGCTGCTGAGTCGGGAGCGGTCCTCTAGTCTTCGCTACTGGGCACTCCCGTATCATGTGGGTGGCAGACCCACAAAATAAGCACTGCTTCAACCTCTTCCTGCAGATGGAGTAATCGTGCCCTGGTCTTCCGCAGAAAGAACATATAACTCCCTTCTGCTGTTGCTGACGGGGTCCCGGGGCTCGAACTGGCGGGGTCTGATGATGTGGTGTAGAGGGACGGTAAGTCTGCTGGGGTGGCGCCGGTGCTTTCTGCTGGAAAGCCTGACGCTTGGACGGTCCCTCATGATGTACAGGAGCCGGCCTCTTGCATGACAGAAGACGCTCCTCGATGCTCCGGGCTAACTCTAGGCTCTGGTAATAGTCAGTCGTACCGTTTGCCACTATAAGAATGCCAATGTCTGGAACTAGACCATGGCAAAACCTACGGGTCATCTCCTCTGGATCAGCAACCAGACTAGGAGCAAAACGGCTCAAGCAACTGAACTCTCCTGCATAGTCGTCAATAGAACGGTTCCCCTGCTGGATGTTCTAGAATCGTAGCCCCATGGCTACTCTAGCAGTGGTCGAGAAGAATTTCTTCTTGAACTGGGTCTTGAACTGGTTCCAGGTGGCTCTACCTCTCGCGAACAACGGCTCATTCCTGAACCAGACTCCGGCTAAGTCTATCAGCAGAAATCCTGCTGCCTCGACCTGAAGGTCATCCGGCATCCTAACTCCCAGAAGCTTCCTCTCTACAGAATCTAGCCAGTCATCAGCTACTACTATGCCCTCAGTCCCTGAGAACTCCTTGGGATTCAGACCCATGAAGTCCTTGACCGTCCCCGCTCTCTACCGTGGCTCTACATGTGGTGGGACCACGGGACGTCCCTCAGAACGCTCCATGCTCTGGCGGAGTAGGGTAGTCTGCTCCTGATGGGTTGTTAGGAACTCCTGGATCAGTGTGAGCAGCTGGGTCCCGTCGAGAGTAACGGAAGCCTGGGTGGGTATAGTGATAGGGGGTGGTGGAAGTATCGGGGCCTGCTGGGACTGGGATGTGGAAGGTGGTATCTGGGTCTGTGGATCTGTGGAGTGGGGAAATATGGTAGGTGGAGGTGTATCAGTCAACCGGTCAGCTGACTGGACATGGAGGGCCCCATTCTCGGGGGTGACATACTGGGACGAGCGAGTAAGCACCATCTAAATTACATAAAAAGACTTATAAGGACTTATTTAAAGTAAGTAATCATATGCAAGAAAATCTAATTATAATAGCAAACATGTGATGTATTTCCTATGTTGCAATCCTAGCATTCCTCTAAGTGTTCTAAGCGTCTTTCCTAATGTTGTCTAATTACCTTAAGTTCCTAATTGCAGGCATGCTTGGTACAATAACGTAACCAAACAGTTTAGTCAGGACCTGCATGGGCAACCACTAAAAATATGTCACGACCCGCTACCCAAATTGTTGGGCCAGGCCGAGTCATGCCCAGCCTACATTGAGATAAAACGTAGTAAGCTGTTCTAAAGACAACAGGATAAGACTAAATGTGCTAACAGTTCTATAAGTGAAGAAGAAACATAAATGCTCCAAACACAAAAGTCGTCGTATACAGTAAAATGTCCAAGTACAAGTAGACTGAAATGTAAAACTGGATACATGTCCAGTTACAAAATGATATAGTCTAATACATGTCTACTCTCAAAAGTCTAAGTAAACAAAAGACAACTAGGCGAGGTTCCCCGCAGGAACATCCTCGTGAAGCAGGCCGGGTCCTCGGCAGTAACTCCATAGTATGAGTCGCAGAGTAACTCCTCCTCAGTAAGGACACCTACAACGTTATCCTGTCAGGACGGGAGCAAGTACTAAATCTAGCAAACTAGCATATGAAACATGGAAATGAACATGAGAGGAATAACTGGAAAGCATGGCATCACATAGTCTATCATGGCAAGGACACATATGTCATAAAGACAGATGTATATGTAATGTTTAAAACTGTAGCAAGTACGTGATCGATCAATAGATGTACAATGTACCGAAGTACAATGTAAATAAAATATACATACGTACAAGTAAAACAAGTGATAGATGTACATACGTACAAATACAGCTGATGCGCCTACGACAAGGTATACATAAAATGTCAACCTTGCTCGGTACGTACGTACGAGTAGGGGGGCATGATCACGTACGCTACTAACAGTTTCTCTATAACCCATATTCTAAATCATGTGAGAGATACATCAAGACTGTTCTAAGCATGGTAGTAATGGAAAGTACAACATGTGACGTTTTAACTTGCTACCCCAAGGGTCAGCATTTAACATGGTGGGTTTTGCAGTTCATTTATGTAACAACATGTAAAGTTTGTAGAAAGTACTTGTCTCTAGCAAAGCGAAACAAAACAAGCTGCGATAACAGTGCTATGGATGTCCAGTAACTCGTCGCTGTAGAAGTAAAATATAATAACTTAGTTTTACACTAAGCTAAAACACTAGGACACTAATTGGTGAAACACGACTTGTGATTGGGCACCTAGCCAAAATGATGACTTGGCATAGGAGACCAATGTAGGGTGACACACTATGTTAACTAACTTTCTAGGGTCTTTACACTAGTGAGGGATGGGGTTCGACACGACTAAAACTCCAAATAACACAAAAAGCTACAAGTCGTAATTAATCAATAAATAAATCAAAAGATCATTGTGTTCTAACAATTCTTAAAGTAGACAAAAAGCCTAGTTTTGCATAAAACAAAGTACCAAAATGATCCTTGCTAACTATAGAAATTTATTATAATTTTTTTGGAATTTATTAACTAGTACAAATATTTTATAAAAAATCAGTTTTCCTAATTATATAGAAAATGAGTTTTGGTTTCATATGCCAAACTAGTGGCAAAACAGTAAATTAAATACTACAAAAATTATACTAAAATAGCCAACTTAACATAGTATCTAAATACTATTTTTTCATAATTTTAGCAATACTTTAAGTATTTTTTTAGAAAATCAAAAACAGCAATGCACACAATAATTAATTTATCTGCGTATTTTGTCCATGTATATAATTTGAACCAAAGTTCAAATACAGGACCCAAGGCCATGAATCAAGTCCAATATGACTTGTACAGGTCTTGAATGTGTGAAAACATATTTGAGCCCAAATACCCATCCTAGGCTTGGACACCAAATGGTTGCAGTAATTTAAATACAATAAAAATACAATTTGGTGATAGTGCAAAATAAATATTATTATTTTAATAAGGTAAAGTTATGCATATAGAAAATATACCTACCTATGTTTTAAAAGTACATATACATATATGTAAGGAAAAATACTTAATTTATAAGGTATATATATATGTATAAGTATATATACATATATAGGAAAATACTTCACAATAGAGTGTATATATATATTAATATATATATACATGAAAATATATAAAAAAATATATATATATATATATATACATGAAAATATATACATATACATACATATATGAATATATATATAAATACAAACATATTTATATAAAATTTTACTAATTATAAAATATATACATATATATAAAATACTGTAAAAAAAATAGTATATACACATATATATATATACTAATATATATATATATATATATATATATACATATATATATAAATATATATATATATATAACTGAAAAAAGAAAAAGAAAAAGAAAAGAAACAGAAAAAGAAAAGAAGACAGAAAGGAGGGGCTCGAACTCGAGCTGCGCAGGGGGGGATTTAACACTGGAGCCGCTGGCCAGTGGGCCATTTTGGCCCGTCTGTTAGGATTAGGGTTAGGTTAGTTTTATTTAGTTAGGTTAGCATTTATAATAAAAAAAAAAAAAATATTTGTCCTGTGTCCTGACAGTTAAGGACACAGGGTTTCTCGTGTCCGTGCTACGCACGACACGCACGAACACTGAATCGCATGTCCAGCTACTAGACGAACATCCCCGTGTCCTGGCGAGTCTCGTGCGTGAAAACGAGACACGCACGACACGGTTTGAGTCATGCTACTCACGTGTCCGTCGTCGAAGGAGTTTTCGGGGGTCGTGGACGGCGGAGGAGGCGTCGACGAGGCGGCGCTCCGGTGGCGATCGCTTCCTCTCGTCGGGGCGAAGCTGCGGGTGGTGGTGGTGGTCGATGAGGGTGTCGGGATGGTGAGATCGAGGCTTCGTCGGGGTTAGGATTCCGGCGAAGCATTTTGGGGAAGAAGGGGCGGCGCTGGCGGTCGTGGGGGAAATTTAGGGTTAGGGTTAGTCGAGGGGGAGAGGGGGTTTATTTATAGGCAATTTGAGGCGGTCGGGGAGCTGTGTGCTGGCCGGAAATGGCGGGGGCAGTCGCCGGTCAGCCGTCGGTCGTCGGACAGGGGGGTGGGTAGGAAATTAGCACTTAGGTCCTTGTAATTTAGGAAATTGCAAATAGGTCCCTAGTGTAATGCCCTGAATCCGTTGCGGAGCACGGTGCGGGCTAGCGGCCGAATGGCCGAGTCGGATGAGAATTGGGGAAACTTTACCAGGATCGCGGGATAATAAATTAAGATCCTTTCCTCGTTATGGATTGGACTCTTTTGAAATGATGCCCAAGATGCAGTGGCGCGCGTCTTGGGGGAAGAGTTCTATATAAGAGTCGCTTGCCCCGAGACCGTTGCCCTGCTGGTTTTCGATGTCGCTTTTGCTGTTGGCTTTTGTGTGCGTTTTCGTGATTGTTTTCGATGAATGTTTTCATGGATTTACTTTCACCGTCTACGCATTTCATATCGAATAACTGAGAGAAAGAGAAGAAGTATGCTGACCAGATGTTGGTGCCAATGCAGGTGCTAACGCGGTGAACCTCGGGTGACGTTGCATGGAAGACCTCTTTCTCTCGACAATTCACCAACAAGTGAGTGGCTTTGATCCTTCGACGATCCTTGATCTTCGCGCATAACAATGGTAGACTTGTTATTGCGTTCGGTGCTTAATAAAAGATGCCTAGTAATAATACGGAAAAGATAATGAAAGATAAATTATCACGTGGCTAGGCTTATGTTGCAAATCGAATGATGCTCGTATGCTATATGAATTGTTTAACAGGTGATGCAAAGACCCAAGTATTGGGCGGTAAGTATATCGGACTTCGGTTCGAAAGAATGGGTTAAACATGAATAGTCCCTTGGTTGGATGAACGAATATACGAGCCTATGGCTCAAGGCAAGTTGGTAAGATGGAAAGATGGGAAAATGGCAAGATAAAATGAGAACTACGAATATGTGTGGAAGATGCTATTATCATGCATGTCGTGTCTCTTATTAGTTAAGTTGTATTGCATGCATGGTCATGGACAACTTGTATACAAGGTAGTTCCCAGAACGGTAATCCGCGGCCACGGACCCGGTTCGTCCTAGGGGGAACAAGGAATTATGCCGACGTACTGGCATCGGTAAACGGGACTTGCAGTGGGGCTAGCTACCCGCACTGAAAGGGCGCCGTTGTACCAAGTAAGACGGTCCAGGATGGCGTGTCGCCAGTGACCTTCATATAGACAGGTGGCATAGCTAACATTGTCTTATGCAGGCAGAGTAAGTGGTATTCATAAATATGTACAGGGATGGCTATCGACCGTGGGTAAGATTCACCAAATTGGTGATCAATATAAACTGCTTATGTTAGAACAACATGAATTGCTTATGTTTCTAACATCACTGTATGCTTCTTATATTTCTCATCAAATATGTGAATTGTTAATGGACCCTAAGGCAAGATAGAAAGAATACAAATCAATAGTGAACATTCATGTAATTTTACTACTGTTGATTTATGGTGAGATTGGTTACGGCCGCTCACCAGTACATATGTGGCAATGTACTGACCCTCGTCTCCACAGGTGCCGGGAACCTAGTGGATAATCATAGACACTGAAGGCTTGCTGTCCGACTC
Organism: Iris pallida; assembly: GCA_029216955.1. Classification (NCBI taxonomy): domain Eukaryota; kingdom Viridiplantae; phylum Streptophyta; class Magnoliopsida; order Asparagales; family Iridaceae; genus Iris; species Iris pallida. The sequence continues at coordinate 11,849,227 of JANAVB010030817.1, read as the reverse complement.
TTTAGAAGCTTCGTACATCTTGAAGTTTCCACTTGAAGAAGAAGGCATTTTGCTGAAGGTGGTTATTGCTGCATTATTAATAAAGGGATATGATGTATGGAACAAGTTGTATCTCATTTCAATATTTCTGCAAGTTGTAGCCAAGTTTGGCCTTTCATCTCGGCTGTTTGAGAGCCTTATGTTTATGCAATGTAATTTCAAAGGTATCAATAAAGAACTTATTTCAGATCATATCTGTGTTGCCCAAATTTCTCTATCATCCGCTGCGAATCTCTATTCAAAATGTCTCTTTTATAAAAGGAACACGAGCACGCCTTGTACAAGTGCAATTCCAGACTTGTACGGCATCACGCCTTAGCGAGGACGAACGATTCGGCGTGAATCTAAGCGGAGGCGAACGATTCCCGAATCGGGGCGTAACAGTTTGGTATCAGAGCACGGCTTTACATCCTTGGGAATTTCTTGGTTTTAAAGATTTCGAAAATGACACAAGCTTTATTGCTTCTCGAACAACTTTGGTTTTAAATGTCCCGAAATGAGATGTTCCATACAATAAGTCCATAAATATATTATGAGACTAACAAGCTCCTCTGTTTTGCAGAGATGACAAAGGCGGGTGCGACAAACAATGCGAGTAGCTCAAGGGTGGTAGCCTCAACCGACCCTATGGAGAGGATGCTGGCTATGATGGAGAGCCAGCAGAGGCAGAACGCGAAGCAATTCGAGGCCCAACAGAAGCAGCTAGATACCCTGCAACAGTTGGTCCGAACAGTGGTGAACAATGGGGCTCAAGGCACTCCAGTCTCCCGAGAGAGCGAACTAGTGGAGGCAGAGGAACCTCCGGCGGCTAAGAAGACCACTACTGTGGCCGACATAACAAAGTTTAAGAAAATCTGCAGCAAAGAATTCAAAGGGACAGAGGAAGCCACCATTGCTATGGATTGGCTAGTTGAAGTGGAAGACCACCTGGAAGCTTTGGGTATTGTTGGATCTAAAAGGGTCTCGTGTGTGAAACTACTGCTGGTTTCCAACGCACACTACTGGTGGCAAAGTCAGAAAAGAATTCTCGCGGGAGTGAATGGAACAACGAAAATTACTTGGCTGATGTTCCGCGAGGCATTTCTGGCTCAGTACTTCTCTTCGACTGAGCAGCGAGCTAAGGAATTGGAGTTCCAGAAGCTCGAACAGGGGAACATGACGGTAAAGGAGTATGAGGAAGAGTTTTCTAGACTGTCTCAGTATGCGATCACGAAGTTTACTGACGATGCATCTAAGGCTCGTCGGTTTGAGCAGGGCTTGAGGCCTGCTCTGAAGGCTCAAGTTGTGGTTCAGAAATATAAGACTTTTCAGGAGTCTTATGAGCACGCGAAGGAATTGGACCCACACTATCCTGCGACGACGCCAGTGCAAGCGTCGGTGCAGAATCTACATAACAAGAGACCGAACAACGGTGGCAGATATGAGGCGCCAAAGCGTCAGAATTACGGTGGCTACCATCGACCCAATCCGGTTGGGCCGTACTGCAACAAGTGCCACAACAAAGGGCACTTTGCTAATGACTGTAAGGTCTTGGAGGGAGGATGCTATAGGTATGGTCAATTTGGCCATATGTCTCGCAATTGTCCAGGAAGGGGCAACCAGAACCCTCCAAGGCAGCAGCATCACCAACAATATCAACAGAATCATGGACAGGCACCACGACCTCCTCAGCCACAACAGAATCAGAGGCCCGGTGCCCAGGGCCGAGTCTTTGCATTGACTCAGGAGGAAGCATCATTTGCATCAGATACTGTCGTGACAGGTATATTGTTATTTAATGGCATTCCTGCACGTACTTTATTTGATTCTGGTGCTTCACATAGTTTTATATCTAAAGACTATGTTAAGGAACATGAAATAAAAATGACAATGTTGGATATGTACCTTAGTGTTAGTACTCCATCAGGAGTGGAGATGCCTACTAACATGATGTGTAGGGATGGTTACATATGTATCGGGAAGAGAAGGCTACCATTAGATGTAGTCGAGCTAGATATGAAAGATTTTGATATCATTCTGGGAATGGACTGGTTAAGTGCATGTTGTGCGACGATTGACTGTGCGAAGAAGCGAGTTATGTTTCGCCTACCTGGAGGAACAGAATTCTCTTACTCGGCCAGTTCATCGGCGAAGGCTTCGATGGTGATTTCAGCTACTACGGCCCGGCGATTGCTTCATTCTGGCTGCGAAGGGTACCTTGCTTCTGTTCGAGACACACGCAAGAATGGTGCAGACTCAGCTAACACTGAAGTCGTGGCAGAATTTCCTGATGTGTTTCCTGACGAGATACCCGGAATGCCTCCGGACCGAGAGATTGAATTCACTATCGATACATTTCCAGATACTCGTCCGATCTCAAGGGCACCATACAGGATGGCGCCTGCTGAATTGAAGGAACTCAAAGTACAGCTACAGGAATTATTAGACAAGGGATACATCAGACCCAGTGTTTCACCATGGGGTGCTCCGGTGCTATTTGTGAAGAAGAAAGATGGATCGATGCGGCTGTGCATCGACTACCGCGAGCTAAATAAAGTTACAATTCGGAACCAGTATCCGTTGCCTCGAATAGACGACCTCTTCGATCAGTTGCAAGGGGCGTCTGTATTTTCAAAGATTGATCTTCGCTCAGGCTACCATCAGTTAAAGATCAAACCAGATGACATTTCTAAGTTCGCATTCCGAACCAGATACGGACACTATGAATTCTTGGTCATGCCCTTCGGACTGACCAACGCCCCTGCCGCTTTCATGGATATGATGAACAGAGTCTTTCGGCCCTTTTTAGATAAATTTGCGGTCGTGTTCATCGACGACATCCTAATCTACTCGAAGAACAGAGAAGACCATGCAGAACATTTGAGGACAGTGTTACAGACTCTACGGGAAAATCAGCTCTATGCCAAGCTGAGCAAATGTGAGTTTTGGATGAGTAGCGTGTCGTTCCTAGGGCACGTTATCTCGGCGGAAGGTGTATCCGTTGACCCAAAGAAAATTGAAGCCGTAGTGGATTGGAAGCAACCCACGTCGGCAAGCGAGATCCGAAGTTTCCTCGGCTTGGCAGGCTACTACAGGAAGTTTGTCAAGGATTTTTTAAAAGTGGCAGCGCCTTTAACTCGGCTAACCCAGAAGGGAGTGGCATTCGATTGGACTGATGAGTGCGAGGCTTGCTTTCAAAATCTGAAGCAACGTCTCGTATCAGCTCCAATCCTTACACTTCCAGACGGCGTCGAGGGATTCCAGATATACAGCGATGCGTCCGGATTGGGTTTGGGATGTGTGTTGACTCAGAGAGGGAAAGTGATATCTTATGCCTCGAGACAGCTTAAGCCGCACGAGAAAAATTATCCAACGCATGATTTGGAATTGGCAGCGATAGTGTTTGCATTGAAATTATGGAGGCACTACTTATATGGAGTGGCTTGCGAGATCTTCACCGACCATAAGAGCCTGAAGTACATTTTCACTCAAAAGGATTTAAATTTGCGACAAAGACGTTGGTTGGAGCTTATAAAAGATTATGACTTGACGATCGCGTACACCCCAGGAAAAGGCAATGTGGTGGCGGACGCGTTGAGTCGAAACTTTGTGGGATCACTCAGTGTTGACAAACGAATATTGGAGGAATTGGAAAGCATGGGAATTGAGCTCCAGATTCGTGGCCGAAATGCACAATTGGCTCAACTTCAACTTGAGCCGAGTTTGTTAGAAAAGATAAAGACGGCACAGAGGACAGATGAGTTCTTGATTAAGATTGGCAGAATAGTGGAAAAGGGTGAAGCCAGCGACTTCACCAGGCTCGAGGACGGATCATTGCGACTCAAGGGGAGGCTATGTGTCCCGAAGGATGAAGAACTCCGGAAGGAAATCTTGACGGAGGCCCATTACGCCAAGTATTCCTTACATCCGGGAAGTACAAAAATGTATAAAGATTTGTGCACGACCTTCTGGTGGCACGGCATGAAACGAGATGTGGCCCTCTTTGTCTCGCGATGCTTAGCGTGTCAACGAGTCAAAGTGGAACACCAGAGGCCCGGCGGGGAGATGCAGAACCTCGCGATCCCAGAATGGAAATGGGATCATATAACCATGGATTTTATAGTTGGCTTGCCGAAGACGCAGCGGGGGAATGATGCAATTTGGGTCATCGTTGATCGATTAACCAAATCTGCACATTTTATCGCAATGAAAACCACATGGAGCGTCGACCGGTTGGCTCAGCTATACGTGGATGAAATCGTCCGACTGCATGGAGTGCCAGCATCAATAGTGTCGGATCGGGATGGGCGATTTGTATCGCGTTTCTGGGTCAGTTTGCATGCTGCCATGGGAACACAATTGAAATTTAGTTCTGCATACCATCCTCAAACCGATGGCCAGACCGAGAGGGTGAATCAGATACTTGAAGACATGCTTCGGCTTTGTGCTATTGATCTGAAGACTAGTTGGGATACTCACTTGCCGCTAGCAGAATTTGCCTACAATAACAGTTACCAGTCAAGTATAGAAATGGCCCCGTATGAAGCACTGTACGGGCGAAGGTGTCGGTCTCCGATTTGTTGGGATGAAGTCGGTGAACGACAGGTACTTGGTCCGGAGATGGTGGAACAGGCCGTCGAGAAGGTCCGCATGATTCGGGAGAAGTTACGTGTGGCGCAAAGTCGGCAGAAGAGTTATGCGGATACTCATCGACGACCATTGGAATTTATGGTGGGCGATCACATATTTTTGAAGGTGTCACCGATGCGCGGAGTTATGCGATTCGGTGCGAAGGGGAAGCTAAGTCCGAGATTTGTTGGCCCGTTTGAAATTCTTAAGCGAGTCGGCCCTGTTGCCTATCAGATCGCGCTGCCACCGGCATTGGATGGAGTGCACGATATCTTCCATGTTTCCCAACTACGGAAGTATGTACATGATCCAAGCCACGTGGTAGACTTCGGTCCGTTAGGGCTAAAAGCTGACTTGTCTTATGTGGAGGAACCCGTGCAGATCTTGGATAGGAAAGATAAAATCTTGCGGAACCGAGTTGTTTCTTTGGTTCGAGTGCTTTGGCGAAATCATTCCGTCGAAGAGTCGACATGGGAACTTGAGGCAGAGGTGAAGGAAAAGTTTCCTTCGTTGTTTGACCTAGGTGGGTTTGTGTTTAAGTTTCGAGGACGAAACTTTTTGTTAGTGTATTAATATGTAATGCCCTGAATCCGTTGCGGAGCACGGTGCGGGCTAGCGGCCGAATGGCCGAGTCGGATGAGAATTGGGGAAACTTTACCAGGATCGCGGGATAATAAATTGAGATCCTTTCCTCGTTATGGATTGGACTCTTTTGAAATGATGCCCAAGATGCAGTGGCGCGCGTCTTGGGGGAAGAGTTCTATATAAGAGTCGCTTGCCCCGAGACCGTTGCCCTGCTGGTTTTCGATGTCGCTTTTGCTGTTGGCTTTTGTGTGCATTTTCGTGATTGTTTTCGATGAATGTTTTCATGGATTTACTTTCACCGTCTACGCATTTCATATCGAATAACTGAGAGAAAGAGAAGAAGTATGCTGACCAGATGTTGGTGCCAATGCAGGTGCTAACGCGGTGAACCTCGGGTGACGTTGCGTGGAAGACCTATTTCTCTCGGCAATTCACCAACAAGTGAGTGGCTTTGATCCTTCGACGATCCTTGATCTTCGCGCATAACAATGGTAGACTTGTTATTGCGTTCGGTGCTTAATAAAAGATGCCTAGTAATAATACGGGAAAGATAATGAAAGATAAATTATCACGTGGCTAGGCTTATGTTGCAAATCGAATGATGCTCGTATGCTATATGAATTGTTTAACAGGTGATGCAAAGACCCAAGTATTGGGCGGTAAGTATATCGGACTTCGGTTCGAAAGAATGGGTTAAACATGAATAGTCCCTTGGTTGGATGAACGAATATACGAGCCTATGGCTCAAGGCAAGTTGGTAAGATGGAAAGATGGGAAAATGGCAAGATAAAATGAGAACTACGAATATGTGTGGAAGATGCTATTATCATGCATGTCGTGTCTCTTATTAGTTAAGTTGCATTGCATGCATGGTCATGGACAACTTGTATACAAGGTAGTTCCCAGAACGGTAATCCGCGGCCACGGACCCGGTTCGTCCTAGGAGGAACAAGGAATTATGCCGACGTACTGGCATCGGTAAACGGGACTTGCAGTGGGGCTAGCTACCCGCACTGAAAGGGCGCCGTTGTACCAAGTAAGACGGTCCAGGATGGCGTGTCGCCAGTGACCTTCATATAGACAGGTGGCATAGCTAACATTGTCTTATGCAGGCAGAGTAAGTGGTATTCATAAATATGTACAGGGATGGCTATCGACCGTGGGTAAGATTCACCAAATTGGTGATCAATATAAACTGCTTATGTTAGAACAACATGAATTGCTTATGTTTCTAACATCACTGTATGCTTCTTATATTTCTCATCAAATATGTGAATTGTTAATGGACCCTAAGGCAAGATAGAAAGAATACAAATCAATAGTGAACATTCATGTAATTTTACTACTGTTGATTTATGGTGAGATTGGTTACGGCCGCTCACCAGTACATATGTGGCAATGTACTGACCCTCGTCTCCACAGGTGCCGGGAACCTAGTGGATAATCATAGACACTGAAGGCTTGCTGTCCGACTCTTTAGAAGCTTCGTACATCTTGAAGTTTCCACTTGAAGAAGAAGGCATTTTGCTGAAGGTGGTTATTGCTGCATTATTAATAAAGGGATATGATGTATGGAATAAGTTGTATCTCATTTCAATATTTCTGCAAGTTGTAGCCAAGTTTGGCCTTTCATCTCGGATGTTTGAGAGCCTTATGTTTATGCAATGTAATTTCAAAGATATCAATAAAGAACTTATTTCAGATCATATCTGTGTTGCCCAAATTTCTCTATCATCCGCTGCGAATCTCTATTCAAAATATCTCTTTTATAAAAGAAATACGAGCACGCCTTGTACAAGTGCAATTCCAGACTTGTACGGCATCACGCCTTAGCGAGGACGAACGATTCGGCGTGAATCTAAGCGGAGGCGAACGATTCCCGAATCGGGGCGTGACACCTAGCAGAGTCTAAATGCAAAATAGAATTTGCATAACAGAAATAAAACAATTCCTAAATTGTAAACTGTTATAATAACAATTCAACAAATTGCATATTGATATTAAAACAATTCAACAAATTACAAATTGATATTTTTTATATATAAAACTTATTTAAGAATCATTTAAAAATTCTAGAAAAATTCCTAAAAATCCTAATAATTATTTTAAGGCTATAAATGACATTAAAAATTAATTAGCACTAATAAAAAAATGAATTTGAAAAATTAGGGGCTTACAGCAGCTGTATGGGAAGCTGTCCAAGTGCGAGTTCTTCTTGGATCGCGTGGAGTTTCTAGGCCATGTTGTCTCTGGCGAAGGGATTTCAGTAGATCCGAAGAAGATTTCTGCAATGGAGTCCTGGTCTACGCCGAGCTCAGTAGCAGAGGTTCAGAGTTTTCTGGGTCTGGCAGGTTATTACCGGAGGTTCGTGCTGGACTTTTCCAGGATTGCCCAGCCGATGACCCGCCTTACCAGGAAGGACGAGGAGTTTGTTTGGTCCGAGGAGTGCCAGGCCGCCTTCGAGGAGCTGAAGGCGAGGTTGACTACAGCTCCTATCTTGATGCTGCCATCTGGATCTGGTGGTTATACGATCTACAGTGATGCTTCAGGACGGGGTTTGGGTTGTGTACTTCAGCAGCACGGGAAGGTGATTGCCTATGCATCTAGGCAGTTACGTCCTCATGAGAGGAACTACCCTACCCACGATCTGGAGCTGGCAGCGGTCATCTTTGCTTTGAAGCTATGGAAACACTATCTGTACGGAAAGCGAGTTGAGATCTATACAGATCACAAGAGCTTGAAGTACGTGTTTACCCAGAAGGAGCTGAATATGAGGCAGAGACGATGGTTAGAGCTGATGAAGGATTTTGATATATCCTTACAGTACCATCCGGGGAAGGCCAACGTGGTCGTGGATGCTTTGAGCAGGTATCCCGTGGCCATGTGTTTGACGATAGATCGTCACCTTCTGGCAGATCTGGAGAGTTTGGGCATAGAGGTGATAGTTCCTGGGTTCGAGGCGCAGATGTGGGGTCTCCAGGTGCAGTCGGAGCTGATGGACAGAGTCAGGGCAGCTCAGTTTGAGAATGAGGCTCTGAGAGTCATCAGGGAGCAGGTCCGGGCAGGACTGTTGGATGAGTTCTCTGTAGCGGGGGATGGGTCGTTGAGGCATGGTACCAGATTGTGCGTGCCGAGCGGAGGACTTCGGGAGGAGGTTCTTCAGGAGGCACACCGTTCTCAGTACTCTATGCATCCAGGAGCCAACAAGATGTATAGAGACTTGAGATAGCATGTTTGGTGGTATGGCAAGAAACGCGAGGTGGCTCAGTTCATTTCGAGATGCTTGGTGTGCCAGCAGGTGAAGGCCGGGAGGCAGAGACCCGGTGGATTGCTCCAGCCACTACCCATTCCTGAGTGAAAGTGGGAGTATATCACTATGGACTTTGTATTTGGGATTCCGTGCTCTCCAGGAGGGAATGATGCGATTTGGGTCATTGTTGATCGATTGACCAAATCGGCCCACTTTTTGCCTTTCAAGGTGGGTTTGTCGACGGAGAGGTTGGCCGAGATGTACGTGCAGCAGATAGTCCGATTGTACGGGATTCTAGTGAGCATAGTCTCAGATCGGGACAGCCGATTCACTTCCCACTTCTGGAGGAGTTTACAGCTTAGCTTGGGCACATCGCTCAAGTTCAGTACCGCATACCACCCTCAGACAGACGGGCAGTCGGAGAGGACGATTCAGACCCTCGAGGATATGCTGCGTACCTGTGTCTTGGACTTCGGGGGATCTTGGGAGGATCACCTTCACTTGGTAGAGTTTGCTTACAACAACAGCTACCAAGCCAGTATAGAGATGTCACCTTTCGAGGCTCTATACGGACGGAGGTGTCGTACTCCCTTGTCTTGGGATGATGTCGGCGAGAGGGTTCTGCTTGGCCCTGAGATGGTAGTGGATGGTGCAGAGAAGGTCAGGGTTATCAGAGATCAACTTCGGGTGGCGCAGGATAGGCAACGGCATTGGGCCGATAGCCACCGGAGGCCATTGGAGTTTGAGGTATAGTTTAGATTTTTCTAGTATTTGAGTCTGATTGTGATTATTTTAGATCAAGCTTTAAGTCTTATATTTTTGTTCTAGGTTGATGATCTTGTGTTCCTGCAGATTTCTCCGACGCGTGGCACGATTCATTTTGGTGGCGGCGGGAAGCTTAGTCCACGATACATCGGACCATTCCGTATCTTGGGCAGGGTCGGTGCAGTGGCTTACCGACTGGAGTTACCGCCCATACTAGAGGGAGTGCACAGCGTATTCCATGTGTCGCAGCTGAGACGGTACGTGGCAGATCCCAGTCACATCTTGGACCACTCCGAGATCGAAGTGGGACCGACACTCAGCTATCCAGAGAAACCGGTTGAGATCTTGGACCGAAGAGAGAAGGTGCTCCGGAACCAGGTCATTCCCTTGGTTCGCGTTGCATGGAGACACCACTCTCCAGGTGAGTCCACCTGGGAAAGGGAGGACGACATGCTGGAGCGATTCCCATATCTCTTCAAGCCTTGAGGTAAAACTCTATCTTTTTCTTTCCTTGTTCTATTCATGATTGCTGTGTTAGTTCTCATTCAATTTCGAGGACGAATTTTTTTAAAGAGGATAGATTTATCACCCACAGTTTTCGAATTAGGGGTATTTTTGTCATTTTTCAAGTTTTATAATTTTTAGGAATTTTATTTGATTTTATATAATTTTTAGGGATTTATTTGATTTAGTTTGAATTTTATCCAATTTGGACTTAAGTTGGAGACCCGGTTAGCCTGGACACTAGTGGGACCCACATACTAGCTGGGCTTAGCCCACATACCATCCTAACTAGACTAGAAACCATAAACCCTACTTCCATGACTAATTAGTCATTTTAGAGGCTTAATTAGTTAATTAGAGTTAAACCGAAACAAACCGAACCAAACCGAATTCAATTCAAACCAAACCAAGTCTATTGGGTTTGGAGGCTTATTGGATCACCACCCAAACCCAATAACCCCCACATGGCCGGCCAAGAGGAGCCACTCCCCTCTCTCTTTCTTCACCACAAAGTAAACTCCTTCTCTCCATTTCTTTCTTTCTTTAGAAGCTCTTTCTTCCTCCAAGCAAACCAACTTTAGGTAAGCTTTAAATTCCCCATTTAATTCTCTTTTGCATTTATTTCCTTCACCATAAATGTAGAGGAGATCCTCCTCTACATTTTGCCTATAGATTTCGTAGGTTTCCCTACAAATCTAGGTTAGAGATTAATTGGGGTTTTCTTAATTAGAATGGAATATATATATATATGGCTGCAAATGAGCCAAGTTGTTCGCGAGCTGCTCGAAGCTCGGTTCGATAAAAGCTCGTTTGAGTTCGGTTCATTTAGTAAACAAGCTGAGCTCAAGCTTCATTTTTGAGCTCGTTTAATAAACGAGCCAAGCTCAAGCTTAGAAGTACTCGGCTCGTTTGAGATCGCGAGCTAGCTCGTTTATGAGCTTGCAAGCTGGCTCGTTTAGGAGCTTGTTTAGAAGCTCGTTTATTCTTTGTTGAATTCTAATTTTATATATGCTTGTATAACAATATGGTTGTGTGCATTATATATTTATATGTCCTTAATATGGAACTTTTTTAACTAAATTTTTATAAATAAATTGTTAAGATTACACTTGAATTCAAACCTAACTAGCTTGAAATCGAACTTGTTAAGCTTGAAATCAAGCTTAATGAGCTTGAAATAAAGTTGAGCAAGCTTGAAATTAAGCTTAACGAGCATGATTTTGAGGTTATTGAGCTTGTTTATCAAGCTTGAATCAAGCTTGCTTATCAAGCCAAGCTCAAGCTCAAACCAAGCCAAGCTCAAGCTTAATATAAACAAGCTCGAGCCAAGCTCAAGCTCTAAAATAAAAAATTTATCAAGCTCAAGCTCGAGCTCGAGCTCGATTAATTCTAATCAAGCCAAGCTCAAGCTTATAAAAGCTTGGCTCGGCTTGGCTCGTTTGCAGCCCTATATATATATATATATATATATATATATATATATATATATATATATATATATATATATTTGGTTGTGTGAGAGTAGGGTGTTTGTGTGGAAGAGTGGTGGTGGTGTTTGTGTGAGTGTGTGTGTGTTTGTGTGTGAGAGTGTGTGTGTGTTTGTGAGAGTGTGTGTGTTTGTGAGAGAGTGTGTGAGAGTGTGTGTGTGTTTGTGTGAGAGTGTGTGTGTGTGTGTGTGTCTATATATAAATGTGTATGTGTGTGTGTGTATTTACATATAGATGTGTGTGTGTTTATATATATTATAGTGGGATAGATAGATATATATTAGATATATATATATAGATAGATATCTAGATAACTATATATATATATATATATATATATATATATATATATATATATATATATATATATAGAGAGAGAGAGAGAGAGAGATAGGAAGGAGGAGTAGAGGAAGTAAGAAGAAGAAGAAGAATAAGAGAATTAGAAGGAAAGAATAAGAAAAAGTTAGGAAGAAAACTAGAATAGGATAGAATGAGAGAAATGAGATTAGGAATTAGAAGAAGGATAATGAGAAGAAGGAGAAGGGTAAGGAGAATAGGAAAATTAGAAGAGAAGATTAAGAAAAAGAATTAGAAGAAGAACAATAGGAAGGAAAGTGGAAAATCAATTTAGGGGAGATCGAGTTAGAGGGTGAAATTGAGTTCCGAGTGTCGGAATGAGATGAAACTTGGGGGAGACCTAGATTATATAGATTAGACTTTGCGGGTAGGCTCCCGAGTTGAAATTGGGGTTGTAGGACGACGGTATCGCGCCGTACCATTGCGTATCTTGAGATATTCAAGATATCGGCAATAGGCCGTAAGATGGACTAGACGTCCACTCTACCTAGGTATCTTGGTAGGTAACGAATGTATAGGCTAGTATTCTACTACCCTAGGGAGCACGGGTCGAAATACCAAGCGTAGGTAGGCTAACTTGGTATTCACCTAGGCTAGAAATTTACCTTTATAAAGGGTAAATTAGGATATTGGCCTACGGCCAAGATTTGAGTTTTGAAGTCCAAGATGGACTTGGATATGGGTTGTAAGGGTTGGTAATGATGAGAAATAGTCGTCTAGACCTAGTCTTGACCTTGGTTGACCACGGTTGACTTTTTAGACTAAAAGTCAACTATGGGTCAACACTTTACCCAATTTAGTCCCAAATTCCATTAAACTTGAGCAGTTGACCAAACGTCAACTGTTAGTCACCATTAACCTAGGGTTGACCTAGAGTTGACCAGAGTTGACCCGTTGACCAAAAGTCAACTGTAAGTCAACTTTTGACCTAGTTTGATACGGGTTGACTTCCAATGTTCTCTTATGACCAAGGTTGACCTAACTAGACTTGTCTTGACCTAGAATGACTTAATAGAATTTAATTTAATTTGACTTTACTTCCTAAACATAGTATTGATATGTCTTGTTTTCTATGTCCTCGAGACGCTGCATTGGATCCCGTTGACATATCTTATCATATTACAGGCGAGTACATTCTCTGACACTTTTCCAATTTACGATGATTGTTATAATTCATGTAATTAGTGTAGATATGCTTGTTCTCGACACATTGGTCACACGGGTTGGTATTCATGGATCCCAACATGAGGTGTTATTCCTTGTTGTCTTGGTATGTCTTGTGCAAGCCCCCTTGTAGTTCTTGTGCATTACATGGACGCTGATTCTCGAGGAGACTTGCTCCCTTCTCGTAGAATCCCGCGTCGTGACGTGTCTTGTTTGGATCCACTCTACCAGTCGGGAATGGGGAGCACTAGTTTAGATATGTGGTCATTATCCACCTTGTTATTCTTGTAGACCTTGTGAGTGTTAATCATACACTCCACGTATGATTAACCAGGCCAGTAGACCTTGTGCAGACCCAAGCCGGCCACATGTTGAAACTAGTACTCACACACCTAGATAGATGATTCTTGATTCTTGTACATGCTATGATCAGTTTACTTGCCTTGTTCTAGCTCTAGATTTACAGCTTACCTTGCCATGATACTCACATGTGCATTCCATGATTTTTTTGTATATACTCTCTATTTACAGTCTTATAGCTTTTGTCATATCTTGTGAACTGTTGTTAGTTGATTGTACTCGTTCCATCCTGACTGGATATGTTGACAAAATATTACAGATGCTGATGAGGGGGACTACAGTACCTACTACGGTCCGGATGACGTAGTGGGCTTAGACTTGGAGACCTTGGTCCAGCAGGGCTTAGCTCCGCCTGACGAGACTTTATCTATTGCTTAGTTAGAGTAGGTCTTTTGTACTGGACCTTGTCTCCAGCTACTTTTGAGACTGTTACTATTATTGATTGTATTAGAGACTTGGACTTGTATATTATTTGTGTTTGGACTTGACAGGTTATATTTTATCGTCATGTTATCTTTATCTTTCAGTCTTTACTTTATCATCTTAGAGTTGTGATTGAGCACTCATATATATTCATTGCTTGTCCTCCGTTCGGAGTTGACCATATTCTCGACAGGTTTTTGATATATATATAAACTGTTGTTAGAGTAGAAAAACTACAGCGTTTTACGCCGTTTTTACGGTGAGGGCTGGGCGTTATCACGTACACGTGCCCTTATAGCGGGTGCGGGTCGTGACAGATGGAGAGGGTGCGGTGTTTGCTGTCAAAAGCAAACTTGCCGGGCAGTTATTGGGGTGAGGCTCTTCTCACAGCTGCTTATGTTATTAATTTATCTCCTCGTGCTCCTTTGCAGGGTGATGTGCCTAACAAAGTATGGTACGGCAAAGAGCCGTCATACAATCACCTGCGAGTGTTTGGCTGTAAGGCCTTCGTGCATGTACCGAAGGACGAGAGGACCAAACTTGAGCCGAAGACGAGGCGATGCATCTTTGTCGGCTACGGTCGGGATGAGTTTGGCTATAGACTCTACGACCCGGTGGAAAGAAAGTTCTACAGAAGCAGGGATGTGGTATTCGTCGAGGATCAGACCATGACCAACACTCAGGATTCCGAGACGCCTTCTGAGGCTGAGGAATTGCCTGAGTTAGAGCATTTCGCTTCGAGCAGTTTCTAGAAGACATCGCAGAGGATCCAATTATGGGGGAGCCAGTACATGGAGTTGCTCACAACCTTGATCATCAACCTGCTGATGGTGGTCAGGGTGTCCCTCAGGAGGATGAGCATGCCGGGGAGGCGGTTCCTGAAAAGGAGGAGGCTGTTGGTATACAGCCAGCACCAGTGGCTCCACTGAGAAGGAGCGACAGAGAGCGTCGACCATCTACGAGATACTCACCGGGTAAGTATGTGCTATTGACTAACGGGGGAGAGCCCGAAAGTTTTACAGAGGCTATGGAAGACGAACACAGGCAGGAGTGGATGGAGGCTATACAGGAGGAGATGAGTTCCTTACATGCCAATTCTACTTATGAGCTGGTGCGGTTGCCAAAGGGCAAGAAGGCTTTAAAGAATCGATGGGTGTTTAGAGTGAAGCAGACGGATGATGCTACTCGCCCTCGATACAAAGCGAGGCTGGTAGTTAAAGGCTACGGTCAGCGGAAAGGCATGGATTATGATGAGATCTTTTTGCCAGTCGTCAAACAGTCGTCTATTCGGGTAGTGCTAGTATTGGCAGCCAGTTTCGACTTGGAGGTCGAGCAGATGGACGTAAAGACGGCATTCCTCCACGGTGATCTTGAAGAGGAGTTATACATGGAGCAGCCAGAGGGATTCTGTGAGAAGGGCAAGTCACATTTGGTCTGCCGGTTGAGGAAGAGCTTGTATGGTCTAAAGCAGGCTCCGAGGCAGTGGTACAGGAAGTTCGAGTCATTTATGGGGGAGCATGGCTATGCACGGACGACGTCGGACCATTGCGTATTTGTGAGGTACTTTGTCGAGGATGATTTCATCATTTTATTGCTCTATGTAGATGATATGCTGTTAGTGGGTCAGAATGCCACTAGGATAGTGGAGTTGAAGCGCCAACTGGGCACGGCCTTCTCTATGAAGAATTTGGGCACAGCAAAGACTATTCTTGGGATGGAGATCAGCCGAGAGAGAGAGAGTCCAAGCTGCTACATTTGTCCCAAAAGAAGTACATTCATCGGGTACTTCAGTGTTTCGGTATGGACGAGTCGAAGAAAGTGAGTTGCCCCCTTGCGGCTCACTTTAAGTTCACTGAGGAGCAGTGTCCATCTACCGAGGACGAAAAGAAAGATATGGAGCGGGTTCCATATGCTTCAGCTGTGGGAAGTCTTATGTATGCTATGATGTGTACGAGGCCAGACATCGCTCATGCAGTTGGCACAGTTAGCATGTGCGTTTCAAATCCTGGAAGGGTACATTGGAGTGCGGTCAAGTGGATTCTACGATACCTTCTGTTTCACTTAACAAAAGGCCTTGAAATTGGCTTTTGAAAATAAAACTTGAAAGAGTACAAAAAGTACAAATTGTTCTGGGAAGTATTGCTATGGAAGTCTGATATGAAGGCGATCACTTTGTTCCTTGGACCATACAATGATGATGAAGATCACTGCTAGAAGATGAACAACCGAAAGAACTAAGTCACCAGAAAGGTATCGACACACTTGGGCACTGATGGCGAGGCCGAATGCTTTTCTGCTTTGCTTCACTCTGTTCTGAAAGAAAGGTTGAAGAAGAATGCTCTGGAGAATCAAAATCTCTAAGTTCTAATCTCCTTGTTTTCTCTCCTCCTCTGTCTCTCTGTGTTCCCTGCTATATGAGAAAAAATCAGTCTATTTATAGAGTTAGCTTTCTGTGCTTAAAACCCAGCAAAAGTTCTGTCTTTACGCTAATAACTGCCACCCATGACTGAAGTCATCCTCTGCATACGTTGATACGTGTCCCATTATTTCAATAAGAACAGGATGCACGTACACACGTTCTTCGAGATGTGTGGTATGAAAGCCATGTAAGCAAACCACGTTCCAAAGTAGTCAGGAAGGATAGGACGTAAACAACAACCCAAATATACTCTGAGCGTAAAGTAGTAGACTAGGCATAAAATAGCCCTGACATGGACTTCCCGCGTAAAGTGGTTGATAAACAACCTTGAGCGTAAAGGTAGCTCAAATAAACTTTATGCACACGTCAACTTTTGAGCGTAAAAACTCATATAGTCTCCATGCGTAAAAGAAGCCATATTGTGAGCGTAAAATAGCTCAGTCCACATACTAAACGACAACATTGGTCTCTGTGTAAAACAAATCCCTTCGAATTCTGTGTTGTACGCTGTCAGTAAATCTTCATGTCAGACTTTGCATTAAATGCATGACTTGACAGCTTTGTCCAGCGTAAAGTGGTTAGCTTATCTCTGGCGTAAAATGTCACGCCCCAGAACCATAATACTGGAGAGCGGGGGCAGACATAGCCAGCTACGTATATTGAAATGGAAACCACCTCGATATACGGTCACGGCTGTCTAGATATGTGAGGGTTTTCTACAAGCCAACAGTCTCTTATGGTCATGAACAAGCCTAGTGTCTCAATCACCACAAGTAAGTAAAGTCGCAAGATGTATGATCATTAAATATACAATAATAAGGCGTCCCAAATATTACATATTCAGCTGATCATGAAGCTAGTCATTACAAAATGTTAGGACTAGCAAGAGTTTAGTCATACATGATCAACCCTAGGATTTGTCAATCATGTTTACAGCCCGTAGGCAGACAGTAAGTAAAAGTGCTTCGAGCTAACAGGTGCTCGTCGGCTAAACGCCTCAAAAGAATAATTTTTACAATAGAGTGAGCGAAACAAAATAGAAAACCCACTCTTGGCCCGGATTCCGTCTAGTGTTCACCATTGGGCTGGAAGCTTGGTAGATCCTCGGGAGCTGCTCCGAAATCTGGCCACACAAAACCAGTTGGGTCAACCCCAGAAAGAGCAAGTGCCACAAGGGGGCCACGAAATAAGAACAAAAGCCAGCAATCAGCACAGAAAATCTAATATTAAAACTAAAATTATGAAAGCATGTCAGGATGATAAACGACGAGATAACCATGGAACTATTCTGATAGCCAGGTTACAATCCGTAAACCAAACAAGGACCGGGGTTGTAACCCATCATCTGAACAGAGCTTGGTTTCCTACCATTTATCGGCAAGATAAGTAATATAAGAAATCAAGGCAGGGAGCAATCTTGTACTGGATCAAGACATGACTAGGCTGGTTATACCTCATTCAATCAATCACGGCCAAGCAGATACTACAGCTTACTACTTTAACTAACTAGGGTTATCACAGGCCTAATTACTAACAAGATGCAGTGAGATTGTTCCACAGCCACAAGCCCTGCATACCATCCAGGTTACCCAGGACGAAAGATTAGGGTTGAATTCAGGTGGGTACATCGTCCAGGAGACAAATGTATCCTTAGGTGACTTAGAGGGTGCAACACTCGACGGTGTGCTGGAAATGTGTCCTACTCGATGGCAGGCTACAGATCCCAAGAGTGCCCAGGTAACGGGATTGCCTGTAGCTGTGTCATCTCTTCATGACTACTGTGTTATTCTAGTTATTAACCTTAATCCATTTTAGTAGGTACTCCTGACCGTGGTACTCATGAGTCCCATCCTAGACATGATGCAAGACAGGACAAGTGGATTTAACAAGCAAGCAAGAAAGAACTACCCACGGTGTCAAGGCAAGTCAAACTAGGTTATCAAGTCATGTCAAGTCAGGAGTGCGTCGCCACGGGCCACTACCAAGTTATCAAGATAGATCATGTCAGGGTACTTGTCAGGAGTGCTCTACTACGGGTCACTGTCGTGTCATGCTAGTTCCTTGTCATACCAAGCCATGTACAATAGTCATTCCAAACATATTAAGCAAAATCAAGTTCATGACAAAAGGGCTATAGAAAAGCCAAGCTTAAAGAAATAAGACCAAAACTCCAAGAGCCAGTGGGTTAAGCAAGGGGTTCAGGGGAGCAGCGTAGGTAAAAAGTCACGCACGCATGAGAGCTGCGTAGGTGAAAATTCACACACGCTACAGAGGGCAGCATAGGTGAAAGTCACGCACGCTACAGAGAGCAGCATAGGTGAAAGTCACGCACGCTACAGAGAGCAGCGTAGGTGAAAAGTCATGCACGCTGAGAGAGCAGCGTAGGTGAAAAGTCACGCACGCTGAGAGAGCAGCGTAGGCGAAAAGTCACGCACGCTGAGAGAGCAGCGTAGGTGAAAAGTCACGCACGCTACAGAGAGCAGCATAGGTGAAAGTCACGCACGCTACAGAGAGCAGCATAGGTGAAAGTCACGCACGCTACAGAGAGCAGCATAGGTGAAAGTCACGCACGCTACAGAGAGCAGCATAGGTGGAAGTCACGCACGCTACAGAGAGCAGCATAGGTGAAAGTCACGCACGCTACCGGGAGCAGCATAGGTGAAAGTCACGCACGCTCGAGGAAGCAGTGTAGGTGAAAGTCACACACGCTCAAGGAAGCAGTGTACGTGAAAGTCATGCACACTCAAGGGAGCAGTGTACGTGAAAGTCACGCACACTCAAGGAAGCAGTGTACGTGAAAGTCACGCACGCTCAAGGAAGCAGTGTACGTGAAAGTCACGCACGCTCAAGGAAGCAGTGTACGTGAAAGTCACGCACACTCAAGGAAGCAGTGTACGTGAAAGTCACGCACACTCAAGGAGACACGCTTCCAACAAGAAGCGTACTCAAGCCTGCGTACGCAGCGCTAAAGAGCGCGCGTAGCTCAGTGTGCGTAAGCTAAACAGCTCTGCACACTGCTCACTATCTTCTCCAAACAGCAAGAATACCATGGATGAACCCAAAGCTTCAAAAGTTCAGAACTTGGCCATCCGAACTCCAAATCCGGATTTCCAAAGTTCCAACTTTGGTAGAATTGAATGCTCTTCCACTCGGAAACACCAAAACCCATAAAAATCCAACTTAAAGAGATCAAACCATACAAAATCTGAAAATGGAAATAACTTAGATCTATCACAATGGAGGCTCCAAATCACAAAAACCCAAGTTCTAATATTGATCACCATGTCCTAATCTAGCAAATAGACAATTAAAAGAGGGTTCTCATGTAGTGGCAAGGTGCACTTGCCTAGGGTTAGGAGAGTTGTGGAGGAAGGAGAAGAAGAAGAAGAAGGAAATTAATGGTAGAAGTTATGAGGAGAGAGAGTGGTAGGTGGGGATATAAAAAGGGGGAGTTGTGGTGGAGATGAGGGGTAGCATAAGCTAAGGTGATCCATCACATAAACCAAACCAAACCGAACCAACCCAAATAAAACCGAGCCATGAGAAAACCCAAAATACGAGAAATACCGAAATTCCACAAGCTTAAGAAAAATAAAATACATGCCAAAATCCAGATACGAGTAAAAATATGAAATACGGGAAAAATACGGGAAATACGGGAAATGAGGGTGACAACTCTACCCACCTTAAAAGAATTCCGTCCTCAGAATTTAAATCAAGGAGCTAGAGATTGTCACAATAAGCTACATTAAGCACAGGCAAGTTATACTAAGCAGTCCAATCATACAATCATACAATGCAAGCAAGGAAGGGAAAAACGTAAGGCATAAGAAAGACATTATACCTCACGAGTCAAACAGGTAGGGATATCGCGATCGGATGTCGTCCTCACGCTCCCACGTTGACTCACCTAGAGAGTGATGACCCCAAGCAACACGGACTAATTTAATAGTCTTGTTCTTGAGTATCTTTTCCCTCCGGTCCAATATAGACACGGGCCTCTCCTCATACGAAAGGTTGGTACCAACAACCAAATCTGAATGGTCTAGGATGTGGCTCGGGTCCGGAATGTACCGTCGTAATTGGGACACATGGAATACATCATGTACCTCACTTAGAGACGGCAGAAGAGCGAGACGATAGGATACATCTCCTACTCGCTCTAAAATATCGAACGGCCCTATATACCTAGGACTAAGCTTTCCCCGCACGTCGAAGCGAATGACGCCGCGGTTAGGCGAGATCCTAAGGAATACATGGTCGCCGAAAGCAAATTCTAAGGGACGCCGATGAGCATCGGCACAATGGCACTGGCGGTCCTGGGCAACTCGGAGGTGATCTCTGACCTTCCTGACCACTTCAACCGTCTGGGAAATCAACTCGGGTCCGAGCATCTGTCTCTCCCCGATATCGTCCCATGCTAGCGGGGATCTGCACTTCCTGCCATAAAGAGCCTCGAAGGGTGCCATCTGGATACTGGCCTGATAACTGTTATTGTACGAGAATTCCACCAGGTGCAGATAATTCTCCCATGAACCACCGAAGTCAAGGGTACAGTATCTCAACATATCTTCAAGAGTCTGGATTGTGCGCTCTAATTGACCATTCGTCTGCGGGTGATATGCTGAGCTGAACTGAAGGCGAGTCCCCAAACTCTTCTGCAAGCTGCGCCAAAAGTATGATATGAATCTTGAATCCCTGTCTGAGGTAATGCTGACTGGCACACCGTGAAACCTGACGATCTGCCTAAGATACATCTCTGCTAGCTGCGCCGTCGACTGTCCAACTCTGAATGGAAGAAAGTGTGCCACCTTGGTAAGCCTGTCCACAATTACCCAAATAGCATCTCTGCCGGCCGGAGATCTGGGCAATCCGGTCATAAAATCCATGGTTATATGTTCCCATTTCCATTCTGGGATCGGTAAAGGTTGAAGAAGTCCAGCGGGCCTCTGTTGTTCAGCTTTAACCTGTTGGCAAACCAAACACCGAGAGACAAACTGGGCTATCTCCCTCTTCATGCCATTCCACCAGAAATGCTGACGAATATCACGGTACATCTTCGTACCACCTGGATGAATAGAGTACTGTGAACTGTGGGCTTCTGCCATGACTTCATGTCTGATATCTCCACTGGGTACACAAAGACGAGTGCCGTGCCGAAGTGTACCGTCTTCTTGAATACATAACTCTGGCCTTCTTCCTGCTTCACACTCTGCTCTGAGTCGTTGGAGCTTGGAATCTGTTGACTGTGCCATCCGAATCCTCTCAACTATGCTGGACTGAACCTGCAGGCTGGCCATCAATGCCACGCTAGTTGGAAGAACTACTTCAATTTCCATCTTCTGAAGATCTGCTAATAATTCTGGTTGCGCCGTCAAGAAATAAACTCCGGCTCTCCTGCTCAATGCATCTGCTACGACGTTAGCCTTCCCGGGATGATACTGCAAATCCATATCATAGTCCACTAGTAGCTCGAGCCATCTTCTCTGCCGTATATTAAGGTCTTTCTGGGTAAAAACATACTTCAAGCTCTTATGATCAGTAAAGATCTCCATTCTATCTCCGTACAAGTAGTGTCTCCACAACTTCAAAGCAAACACTACCGCTGCCAATTCTAAGTCGTGGGTCGGATAATTCTTCTCATGATCACGTAGTTGACGTGACGCATAAGATATTACCTTCCCATGCTGCATTAAGACACACCCCAATCCTCTGCCTGAAGCGTCATAATAAACTGTGAATCCTCCGGTCCCATCTGGAAGGGTGAGAATAGGAGCCGTTATCAAACCTCGCTTCAACTTCTCAAATAATTCCTAATACTCTGCTGTCCAAACAAACGGCACATCCTTGCGGGTCAACTGGGTCATCGGCGCTGAAATCCTTGCGAAATCTGAAACGAACCGCCGGTAGTAGCCGGCCAATCCAAGAAAACTGTGAACCTCTGCCACTGAGCTGGGTACCGGCCATGACTCGATAGCCATAATCTTCTGGGGATCCACTTCCACTCCTCCTCGGGTAATGATGTGACCCAAGTACGAAATGCGATCAAGCCAGAACTCGCATTTACTGAACTTGGCGTACAACTGATGCTCCCTAAGCGTCTGAAGGACGACTCTGAGATGCTGCTCATGCTCTGCTTCACTCTTGCTGTAGACCAGGATGTTATCTAGGAACACGATCACGAACTGATCCAAGTAAGGCATGAAAATGCGATTCATGAGGTCCATGAATACGGCCGGCACATTGGTCGCTCCAAAGGGCATAACAAGGAACTTCCAATCTCCATACCTCGATCTGAATGCTGTCTTCGGGATGTCCTGCTCTCTGACTCTGATCTGGTGGTATCCCGACCGCAAGTCGATCTTCGAAAATACTGAAGCCCCTCTTAGCTGATCAAACAAGTCATCTATCCTCGGAAGAGGGTATCTGTTCTTGATTGTCACCGAATTCAAGGTACGATAATCAACACATAGCCTGGACGTACCATCCTTCTTTTTCACAAGAAGCATTGGGGCTCCCCAAGGCGATCTACTTGTACGAATGAATCCCTTGGTCCTGAGTTCTTTAATCATCTTGTATAAAATCTCCAACTCTGAAGGCGCCATCCTGTAGACTCGCTCTGATACTGGTGCTGTTCCGGGAATCAAGTCTATAGTGAACTCAATCTTCCGCTCTGGCGGCATCCCAGGAAGCTCCTCTGGAAAGACATCTGGAAACTCTTCAACTATCCGGGGTAACTGGACTGCTGCTACTGCCATCCGTAATGCTGGGGAAGACGGCTCCACTGTGCCTCTAGAAAACGAAAACTCTGGCTCGCCGAGGATACTAAAGATAACTCTGCCAACATGGTAGTCTATCCTAGCATACTGGTTCCTCAACCAATCCATGCCTAGGACTACATCATAGTCTGCCATAGGAAACTCTATGAATCTAGCGGGGAACTCACTACCGCTAACTACGATCCGACACGAGAAAAACACTCGATCTACTCCCACAAGACCATTACCAGTAAGTATATTAAGCCTCGCTGATAATGACTCGGGCTCCAATCCTATCCGTGTCGCGAATCGTGCAGACATGAATGAATGCGATGCACCAGAATCAAATAATACCGAAGCTGGAAAGGAGTTGACGAGAATAGTACCTGCCACAACCTCACCTGGTGCAACTTCTTCTTCCATAGCCATCATCATGGCCTGACCTTGTCCTCTGGCTGCTGGTCCCCTCTGCTGGAAACCTCTCTGCCTATTCTGGTTCTGAGCCTGGGCTTGTGCATACTGCTGGAGGTGTTGTTAATGGAATGCCTGAGACTGAGGCGGCAAGGGCCTCGAAGACTGATACTGCTGCTGCTGAACTGGTGCTTGGGCCGGTCCTCTCACCGAAGAGCTAGAAGGGTTGGACGCTGATGAACCACCCCTATTTGGGCAAGCCCCAATCCTATGGTCTGCTACTCCACACGCCAGGCATAATCCCTGCGCCTTGCGACAGTCTGCCACCACATGCCCTGGCTTCCCGCAATGAGAACATCCCATCACGGAAGTCTGCTTCTGCTTCTGCTGCTACGGGTACGTCGGGGTCGAATGCCGAACCGACGTTACTGAGGTCACCCGTCTCGGAGTTCCAATGGTCAATCCCCTAGCTGCTGGGGCTGGAGCTGATGATTGGTGCATCTGACTGTGGGACCGCTTCCTACTTCCGGTCCTATCTACGATCCTCTGGGAGGTATACTCATGCCTCCTAGCTGCTCTCAAGACTGCATCGAACGTCTGGTGCTCGAACTGCTCAACCGCTAACAAGATCTCCAAATGCAGTCCCTGCTGGAACCGCTGGGCCCTATCAAACTCGGTCGCCACCAAGGTGGGGGCAAACCTACTCAGCCTAGAAAACTCCGATGCATAACTGTCGACTGATCTGCCTCCTTGCTTCAAGTTGGTAAATCTGGTCTGCAGGTCGTACCGAGCCATATCATCAAAGTACTTCGTCTGGAATCTCTCTCTAAATACTGCCCAAGCAATGGGTGCCACTAATCCCATGGTGAAAGTCACACACGCTACAGAGAGCAGCATAGGTGAAAGTCACGCACGCTACAGAGAGCAGCATAGGTGAAAGTCACGCACGCTACCGGGAGCAGCATAGGTGAAAGTCACGCACGCTCGAGGAAGCAGTGTAGGTGAAAGTCACGCACGCTCAAGGAAGCAGTGTACGTGAAAGTCACGCACACTCAAGGGAGCAGTGTACGTGAAAGTCACGCACACTCAAGGAAGCAGTGTACGTGAAAGTCACGCACGCTCAAGGAAGCAGTGTACGTGAAAGTCACGCACGCTCAAGGAAGCAGTGTACGTGAAAGTCACGCACACTCAAGGAAGCAGTCTACGTGAAAGTCACGCACACTCAAGAAGACACGCTTCCAACAGGAAGCGTACTCAAGCCTGCGTACGCAGCGCTAAAGAGCGCACGTAGCTCAGTGTGCGTAAGCTAAACAGCTCTGCACACTGCTCACTGTCTTCTCCAAACAGCAAGAACACCATGGATGAATCCAAAGCTTCAAAAGTTCAGAACTTGGCCATCCGAACTCCAAATCCGGATTTCTAAAGTTCCAACTTTGGTAGAATTGAATGCTCTTCCACTCAGAAACACCAAAACCCATAAAAATCCAACTTAAAGAGATCAAACCATGCAAAATCCGAAAATGGAAATAACTTAGATCTATCACAATGGAGGCTCCAAATCACAAAAACCCAAGTTCTAATGTTGATCACCATATCCTAATCTAGCAAATAGACAATTAAAAGAGGGTTCTCATGTAGTGGCAAGGTGCACTTGCCTAGGGTTAGGAGAGTTGTGGAGGAAGGAGAAGAAGAAGAAGGAAATTAATGGTAGAAGTTATGAGGAGAGAGAGTGGTAGGTGGGGATATAAAGAGGGGGAGTTATGGTGGGGATGAGGAGTAGCATAAGCTAAGGTGATCCATCACATAAACCAAACCAAACCGAACCAACCCAAATAAAACCGAGCCATGAGAAAACCCAAAATACGAGAAATACCGAAATTCTACAAGCTTGAGAAAAATAAAATACATGCCAAAATCCAGATACGAGTAAAAATATGAAATACGGGAAAAATACGGGAAATACGGGAAATGGGGGTGACAACTCTACCCAACTTAAAAGAATTCCGTCCTCGGAATTTAAATCAAGGAGCTAGAGATTGTCACGACAAGCTACATTAAGCATCGGCAAGTTATACTAAGCAGTCCAATCATACAATCATACAATGCAAGCAAGGAAGGAAAAAACGTAAGGCATAAGAAAGATATTATACCTCACGAGTCAAACAGGTAGGGATATCGCGATCGGATGTCGTCCTCACGCTCCCACATTGACTCACCTAGAGAGTGATGACCCCAAGCAACACGGACTAATTTAATAGTCTTGTTCTTGAGTATCTTTTTCCTCCGGTCCAATATAGACACGGGCCTCTCCTCATACGAAAGGTTGGTACTAACAACCAATTCTGAATGGTCTAGAATGTGGCTCAGGTCCGGAATGTACCGTCGTAATTGGGACACATAGAATACATCATGTACCTCACTTAGAGACGGCGGAAGAGCGAGACGATAGTATACATCTCCTACTCGCTCTAGAATATCGAACGGCCCTATATACCTAGGACTAAGCTTTTCCCGCACGCCGAAGCGAATGACGTCGCGGTTAGGCGAGATCGTAAGGAATACATGGTCGCCGACAGCAAATTCTAAGGAACGCCGATGAGCATCGGCCCAATGGCGCTGGCGGTCCTGGGCAACTCGGAGGTGATCTCTGACCTTCCTGACCACTTCAACCGTCTGGGAAATCAACTCGGGTCCGAACATCTGTCTCTCTCCGACATCGTCTCATGCTAGCGGAGATCTGCACTTCCTGCCATAAAGAGCCTCGAAGGGTGCCATCTGGATACTGGCCTGATAACTGTTATTGTACGAGAATTCCACCAGGTACAGATGATTCTCCCATGAACCACCGAAGTCAAGGGTACAGGATCTCAACATATCTTCAAGAGTCTGGATTATGCGCTCTGATTGACCATCCGTCTGCGGGTGATATGCTGAGCTAAACTGAAGGCGAGTCCCCAAACTCTTCTGCAAGCTGCGCCAAAAGTGTGATGTGAATCTTGAATCCCTGTCTGAGGTGATGCTGACTGGCACACCGTGAAGCCTGACGATCTGCCTGAGATACATCTCTGCTAGCTGCGCCGTCGACTGTCCAACTCTGAATGGAAGAAAGTGTGCCACCTTGGTAAGCCTGTCCACAATTACCCAAATAGCATCTCTGCCGGCCGGAGATCTGGGCAATCCGGTCACAAAATCCATGGTTATATGTTCCCATTTCCATTCTGGGATCGGTAAAGGTTGAAGAAGTCCAGCGGGCCTCTGATGTTCAGCTTTAACCTGTTGGCAAACCAAACACCGAGAGACAAACTGGGCTATCTCCCTCTTCATGCCATTCTACCAGAAATGCTGACGAATATCACGGTACATCTTCGTACCACCCGGATGAATAGAGTACTGTGAACTGTGGGCTTCTGCCATGACTTCCCGTCTGATATCTCGACTGGGTACACAAAGACGAGTGCCGTGCCGAAGTGTACCGTCTTCTTGGATACATAACTCTGGCCTTCTTCCTGCTTCACACTCTGTTCTGAGTCGTTGGATCTTGGAATCTGTTGACTGCGCCATCCGGATCCTCTCAACTATGCTGGACTGAACCTGCAGGCTGGCCATCAATGCCACGCTGGTTGGAAGAACCACTTCAATTCCCATCTTCTGAAGATCTGCTAATAATTCTGGTTGCGCCGTCAAGAAATAAACTCCGGCTCTCCTGCTCAATGCATTTGCTACGACGTTAGCCTTCCCGGGATGATACTGCAAATCCACATCATAGTCCACTAGTAGCTCGAGCCATCTTCTCTGCCGTATATTAAGGTCCTTCTGGGTGAAAACATACTTCAAGCACTTATGATCAGTAAAGATCTCCACTCTATCTCCGTACAAGTAGTGTCTCCACAACTTCAAAGCAAACACTACCGCTGCCAATTCTAAGTCGTGGGTCGGATAATTCTTCTCATGATCACGTAGTTGACGTGACGCATAAGATATTACCTTCCCATGCTGCATTAAGACACACCCCAATCCTCTGCCTGAAGCGTCACAATAAACTGTGAATCCTCCGGTCCCATCTGGAAGGGTGAGAATGGGAGCCGTTATCAAACCTCGCTTCAACTTCTCAAATGATTCCTAACACTCTGCTGTCCAAACAAACGGCACATCCTTGCGGGTCAACTAGGTCATCGGCGCTGAAATCCTTGCGAAATCTGAAACGAACCGCAGGTAGTAGCCGGCCAATCCAAGAAAACTGCGAACCTCTGCCACTGAGCTGGGTACCGGCCATGACTCGATAGCCACAATCTTCTGGGGATCCACTTCCACTCCTCCTCGGGTAATGATGTGATCCAAGTACGAAATGTGATCGAGCCAGAACTCGCATTTTCTGAACTTGGCGTACAACTGATGCTCCCTAAGCGTCTGAAGGACGACTCTGAGATGCTGCTCATGCTCTGCTTCACTCTTGCTGTAGACCAGGATGTCATCTAGGAACACGATCACGAACTGATCCAAGTAAGGCATGAAAATGCGATTCATGAGGTCCATGAATACGGCCGGCGCATTGGTCGCTCCAAAGGGCATAACAAGGAACTCCCAATGTCCATACCTCGATCTGAATGCTGTCTTCGGGATATCCTGCTCTCTGACTCTGATCTGGTGGTATCCCGACCGCAAGTCGATCTTCGAAAACACTGAAGCCCCTCTTAGCTGATCAAACAAGTCATCTATCCTCGGAAGAGGGTATCTTTTCTTGATTGTTACCGAATTCAAGGTACGATAATCAACACATAGTCTGGACGTACCATCCTTCTTTTTTACAAGAAGCATCGGGGCTCCCCAAGGCGATCCACTTGCACGAATAAATCCCTTGGTCCTGAGTTCTTCAATCATCTTGTATAAAATCTCCAACTCTGAAGGCGCCATCCTGTAGACTCGCTCTGATACTGGTGCTGTCCCGGGAATCAAGTCTATAGTGAACTCAATCTTCCGCTCTGGCGGCATCCCTGGAAGCTCCTCTGGAAAGACATCTGGAAACTCTTCAACTATCCGGGGTAACTGGACTGCTGCTACTGCCATCCGCAATGCTGGGGAAGACGGCTCCACTGTGCCTCTAGAAAACGAAAACTCTGGCTCGCCGGGGATACTAAAGACAACTCTGCCAACATGGCAGTCTATCCTAGCATACTGGTTCCTCAACCAATCCATGCCTAGGACTACATCATAGTCTGCCATAGGAAACTCTATGAATCTAGCGGGGAACTCCTACCGCTAACTATGATCCGATACGAGGAAAACACTCGATCTACTCCCACAAGACCATTACCAGTAAGTATATTAAGCCTCACTGATAATGACTCGGGCTCCAATCCTATCCGAGTCGCGAATCGTGCAGACATGAATGAATGCGATGCACCAGAATCAAATAATACCGAAGCTGGAAAGGAGTTGACGAGAATAGTACCTGCCACAACCTCACCTGGTGCAACTTCTTCTTCCATAGCCATCATCATGGCCTGACCTTGTCCTCTGGCTGCTGGTCCCCTCTGCTGGAAACCTCTCTGCCTATTCTGGTTCTGAGCCTGGGCTTGTGCATACTGCTGGGGGTATTGTTGCTGGAATGCCTGAGACTGAGGCGGCAAGGGCCTCGAAGACTGATACTGCTGCTGCTGAACTGGTGCTTGGGCCGGTTCTCTCACCGAAGAGCTAGAAGGGTTGGACGCTGATGAACCACCCCTATTCGGGCAAGCCCCAATCCTATGGTCTGCTGCTCCACACACCAGGCACAATCCCTGCGCCCTGCGACAGTCTGCCACCACATGTCCTGGCTTCCCACAATGAGAACATCCCATCACGGAAGTCTGCTTCTGCTTCTGCTGCTGTGGGTCCGTCGGGGTCGAATGCTGAACCGACGTTACTGAGGTCGCCCGCCTCGGAGTTCCAATGGTCAATCCCCTAGCTGCTGGGGCTGGAGCTGATGATTGGTGCATCTGACTGTGGGACCGCTTCCTACTTCCGGTCCTATCTACGATCCTCTGGGAGGTATACTCATGCCTCCTAGCTGCTCTCAAGACTGCATCGAACGTCTGGTGCTCGAACTGCTCAACCGCCAACAAGATCTCCAAATGCAGTCCCTGCTGGAACCGCTGGGCCCTATCAAACTCGGTCGCCACCAAGGTGGGGGCAAACCTACTCAGCCTAGAAAACTCCGATGCATAACTGTCGACTGATCTGCCTCCTTGCTTCAAGTTGGTAAATCTGGTCTGCAGGTCGTACCGAGCCACATCATCAAAGTACTTCGTCTGGAATCTCTCTCTAAACACTGCCCAAGCAATGGGTGCCACTAATCCCATGGTGAAAGTCACGCACGCTACAGAGAGCAGCATAGGTAAAAGTCACGCACGCTACAGAGAGCAGCATAGATGAAAGTCACGCACGCTACAGAGAGCAGCATAGGTGAAAGTCACGCACGCTACAGAGAGCAGCATAGGTGAAAGTCACGCACGCTACCGAGAGCAGCATAGATGAAAGTCACGCACACTCGAGGAAGCAGTGTAGGTGAAAGTCACGCACGCTCAAGGAAGCAGTGTACGTGAAAGTCACGCACACTCAAGGGAGCAGTGTACATGAAAGTCACGCACACTGAAGGAAGCAGTGTACGTGAAAGTCACGCACGCTCAAGGAAGCAGTGTACGTGAAAGTCACGCACGCTCAAGGAAGCAGTGTACGTGAAAGTCACGCACACTCAAGGAAGCAGTGTACGTGAAAGTCACGCACACTCAAGGAGACACGCTTCCAACAGGAAGCGTACTCAAGCCTGCGTACACAGCGCTAAAGATCGCGCGTAGCTCAGTGTGCGTAAGCTAAACAGCTCTGCACATTGCTCACTGTCTTCTCCAAACAGCAAGAACACCATGGATGAACCCAAAGCTTCAAAAGTTCAGAACTTGGCCATCCGAACTCCAAATCCGAATTTCCAAAGTTCCAACTTTGGTAGAATTGAATGCTCTTCCACTCGGAAACACCAAAATCCATGAAAATCCAACTTAAAGAGATCAAACCATACAAAATCTGAAAATGGAAATAACTTAGATCTATCACAATGGAGGCTCCAAATCACAAAAACTCAAGTTCTAATGTTGATCACCATATCATAATCTAGCAAATAGACAATTAAAAGAGGGTTCTCATGTAGTGGCAAGGTGCACTTGCCTAGGGTTAGGAGAGTTGTGGAGGAAGGAGAAGAAGAAGAAGAAGGAAACTAATGGTGGAAGTTATGAGAAGAGAGAGTGGTAGGTGGGGATATAAAGAGGGGGAGTTGTGGTGGGGATGAGGGGTAGCATAGGCTAAGGTGATCCATCACATAAACCAAACCAAACCGAACCAACCCAAATAAAACCGAGCCATGAGAAAATCCAAAATACGAGAAATACCGAAATTCCACAAGCTTGAGAAAAATAAAATACATGCCAAAATCCAGATACGAGTAAAAATACGAAATACGAGAAAAATACGGGAAATACGGGAAATGAGGGTGACATAAAACCACTGGCTTGACCCTGGCGTAAAGTGATTAGTCTGTCCTTGGCGTAAAATAGATCATTTTGAGTGGAATGCTCTATCTCTTTGACTCATTCTATGAAGCATTTTTTTACGCTCCTACAAGACCCCCTTCAAAGTTTTCGGAATTTGAAAAGACTTCAAGAATTTCGAAATACTTTGAACATGAAAAGTCAAAAAAAATGGTGTCGGTCAATACTCAACCATCATAATGAATTTTCTCTCGAAAACATTCGAACACCTCTTCATCTCCCCGAGTTGCATTAATAATGATCTGTTTTCCCATAAGGAATATGAAGAGTTGATTTGATTGTATATATAAGGAGAAGTTCTTCATTCTCACTTTTCATCCTCATACTGTCATGGCACCGAAGAAAGAGACTGACAAAGAAAAGGCTCCGAGCTCTAGGATTGACACAGAGACGGAGATCGAGCGAGCACGTAACTTTATAGAGTGCTTTGGACTGACTCCAGCGATCTTCAGTCGTATAAATGGTGGTCCCTCAACTGCGTACGAAGGATCAGGTGATGCAGAAGCATTCCTCAATCTGATGCGTCGTTCCGTGATCCACAACATGCACGAGTTAGGTGCCTCCCTTCGTCAGCCCAACGAAGGAGAGAAGAAATAGTAATGTTTTATGTAGAAGTGTCGTGACACTTCAACTTATCTGTAGGGGCCTACTCCCCCGTTTTTTATAAAAATAAAATCTTAGTTTTGATTTCATCTTTATTCATGTAGTGCATTGGTATGTAGAATTGTTCCACGCCTCTTTTGACTGTATCTATGGTTGTTCATTCCCAAGAGAAACAAATCAACACGTGGCAACTGTCCTGTGGTCACGAGCGCCTTTTATTAGGATCTTTTCCGAAATAAACTTATGCCAACCATTTCTTCGACCCTTTATAAATAGCTGAGTTAAAGAATGTTTTATGCATTCTCATTCTCATTCTTTCTCTCCGAAGATAACTATTTGCAAGATTTCATTCTTCAACAAGAGATTGATAATGACGATGCTTTCCGATGTTGTTCCTCTGTACGCTCGGTCATCAGACGTTGATTCAACCACTCTTAAAGCCAAACCATCTGACCTTGATGGTAAGTTTGATTCATAAAATAATTGTCTTCCTTTGAGCTTTTTGTTGAAAACAGATGTCTATCTTTAATAGATAAGGCACGCCTACTGAAAATGAGCGCAAATCTTTGATAGATATGGAGCGCATAAAACACAAGCGTAAAGCCTTTTAGATAAGATGCACATGAAATACGGGCGTAAAAAGCCTTGTTGAATAAGGTGCACATGAAACACTGGCGTAAAGCCTTGTAGATAAGATGCACATGAATCCCAGGCGTAAAAAAACCTTGTTGAATAAGGTGCACATGAAATACTGGCGTAAAGCCTTGTAGATAAGATGCACATGAATCACAGGCGTAAAAAGCCTTGTTGAAATAAGGTGCACGAGCATCAGCCTTTAATTGACCAGTATGTGGCTGATGATTTTTCTCTGCTGTTTTCTGCAAAAACTTGGCTGAAGAACTTTTCCAGAACCGGTATTGGCGACTTGGATGCTGTGAGGAACATTCTTCTGACATCAACATCAGGGAGCTCATGCGCTTTTGACGTGCAAACTAGACAATTCAGAACTTTTCGTGGGATAGAAGGGTCTTTCTCAGATGGTAGGAAGAGCCTTTATACACAGAAAGTTGGATGGTGGAGTCAACTCTATCCCGAGAAATTGGGTAGTAGAGTTCCTTTCACGGCAGGACTATGAATCGTATCCCAATGCTGGATACATTCCTATCTCTTCTGAAGGGCCGCCATTTCTCCACCAATTGCATTGGCAGCAACATGTCTTCGGGCTGCCATACTCTGGGATTCTCCTCTCGTCTGAGAGAGAAGACCAGAGTTAATTCCTACTGTTCTGGTCGCCATTGAGGCTCAGACAGCAAGGAATTGACACCAACAACGAATTCGACGAAGAAGATCCAAAGAAGTAATAGATTCTCCATTAGGTCATCGTTGTTGTATAGAATGAAAATCCAAGATGTAATAGATTTCCATTATGATTTGTAAGAAAGTCTAAGAAATGTAATAGACTTTTATAAAGTGAGAATGGAAATGACAAGTCTTCTAAACTCAATAATTTCTATCTTATCCAGAGGTAATATAGACATGAATGAAATCTCGTTTTCTTTTTCAGAGTATATAATACTATCAGAGGTAATATGGACATAATAGATCGTAACAACTCAAAGAAGACTAGATTAATATCTATTCAGAGGCCAAATGGACATGATAGATAGGAAATACAAGCAGATTTAATATTTATTCAGAGGTCATAATAACATGATAAATAATAAATCCAACTTTTTATACCAACTGGTAAGATAGAAGATTAAAATTTCTCTCCAAGGAGACAAGTAATCAGCTTAACCAAACATTGGTAGCTGGGGAATAAGAAGACTGATGTCATTGAGGATATATGCCAATATCGATGAAAGAATGAATGAACCAACGCATCTTTCGGGAAAAGAAAAGATCAATTCAATTCCACGATTAAATGGATGAATCTGATGTAACGAAAGGATAGGCCTTTTCGGGAATGAAAAGTTGTTTCAATCTTTAAGACCGGTTCATTAATAGATCTCACCTATAAATAGGTGAGAACTCTTTGTAACATTTCATTCTTATTTCCATTCCTTTATCGGAAATGTCTTCCAAGGACATGCAGCAAAAGAATGAAGTCTCAATGAAAATTGAGGACGTCATCGAGACGTGCCCCATTGAGCCAATTGTGTCAGACCCAACCAAAATAGGCGAAAGCTCTTCTACGCCCAAGCCACCACAAGACATCCTCGCTTTCTTAGTAGAGCCAGGGAAAATTCCTGAAGAAGAGGCGCTGAGGATGGCTGCCTGCAAGTTTTTTATGAACTCGGGCAACGATGCTTTTGATGCATTGGCTGACTATGTATTCAATAAGGAAGGCAGTGGTCCTCGTCCTTAATCCTTTATTCAGAACAAAAATAAAAAGAAATTTTATTTTCATTCTGTCTTTTTTTTTTATACATAGTACTTCTTAAGAAATTTGCTATTGATCGGCATCATGAGTAAATCTCCATTGGGCTTAGATAACCGATAGGCACCATTGGAAAACATGGTCTCAATTACATAAGGACCTTCCCATTTTGCTTGGAATTTCCCTTTGCTTTTGTGAGTCATGACCATCGGTCTTCGAACGGCTAATACCAGCTCGCCAACCTTGAATACCCTCTCTTTAACTTTACGATTGAAAGTTCGAGATATACGGGCTTGATATAGCTCAATATGTTGTTGTGTTTGAAGATGCTTCTCGTCCAATCCTTCGAGTTCTTGGAGTCGTAAGCGATCATTATTCTCTATAGTTAGCTCATTAGCAATGGCTATTCGAAGAGATGGAATCTGGATTTCCAATGGAAGGACAGCTTCACATCCATAAACCAGTGAAAATGGTGTAAAACCAGTAGGAGTCCGGACTATTGTTCGATAAGCCCATAAACATTCTCCAAGTTTCTCATTCCAATCACGTTTATTAGAAGAGACAAACTTTTTGAGAAGTTTGATAATCGTCTTATTGAAAGCTTCGGCTAAACCATTAGCAGCTGGATTATAAGCCGTAGAAGCCAGATTTTGAATTCGATTCTTATCACAGAACCGATAAAATGCCTGACTAGCAAATTGTGGTCCATTGTCATAAATTATTCGTCGAGGAATCCCGAAGCGATAAATGACATGATGTTTGATGAAGTTGATCACATTAGATGTTTTCACCTCAGCAAGAGGAACTGCTTCTGCCCACTTAGAAAAGTAATCGATTATAGCTAATATAAACCGATGTCCTTTAATAGAAGGAGGGTTAATCGGACCAATGATGTCCATACCCCAAGCTTCAAAGGGCCAAGAGGCTGCTGTAGGATGTAGAAATTCAGACGGTTGATGAATAATATCAGCATGAATCTGACATGCTTTACACCTTCTGGCATAGTCTACAGCATCTGCTATCATAGAAGGCCAATAATACCCCATTCTTCGAATGCGGTCTTGTAATTTCGGACCCGGTTGATGAGCACCACAAATACCATCATGAGCTTCTCGAAGTGGTTGTTTGGCTTCACTTTCTGAGAGACAATGCAGCAAGAGTCCATCATATGAATGACGATATAACATATGTAAAGATGAATCATAATAGAATCGAAATGATCGTCTCTTAATCGATGCAGCTTCTTTTGGATCTTCAGGTAAAATCCCATGAACCGCATAATCAATGAATGGTCTTCTCCAATCCTTCTGTTGGGAACTTGACTCTGTAGTATAACTCTGTTCAATATACAGATTATTCTTGACACAGAATAAGTCTTGGTCCAACAAAGTAATTGCATTTTATCTCCGAATTGGAACAGCTAAGTCTGCAGCTAAGCTAGCAAGAGCATCAGCTTCTATATTCTGAAAATGTGGTACGAATTTGATGAAGAATCCTTTGAATGAAAGGACCAATTCGATTACCACTTGATGATAAGGGATGAGATCAGGATTTCTGACTTCATAAGTCCCTCTAACTTGATTAACAATCAGTTGAAAATCTCCATAAGCTTTTAGGAACTCAATATCCAATTATTTTGCTACTTGGAGACCAACCAATAGAGCATTATATTCTGCTACATTGTTGGAGCATGGCTCATTGAGAGAATAGGTACGGTATATGACCATTTTGTCAGGAGAAACCAAGACGATTCCTACCCCAGAGACAATATTGCCTTTAGGTCCTACCCGTGATGCTCCATCAAAATATAATTGCCAGATGTCATTCTTCAAAGTCATGTTACAATCTACGACTTCATTTGGAATGTCCTCATATAACTTCGATGTTTCAGGTATATGGTGAGCTGCTAAGAAATCAGCTAATGCTTGACCCTTTACTGATTTTTGAGGTACATAAAACATGTCATAAGAAGTAAGCAACATCGCCCAGGTAGCTAACCTAGAGTTAAGAATGCTCGGTTTTCTCATCAATACCCGAATGGGATTTATTTTGGAGATGACATGAATAGTCTGTCCTGTCACGTAATGTCTTGTCTTTTGGACAGCAAAAACCAAGGCCAGACATTCCTTTTCTACAGGAGTATACCTGTGTTCTGCTCCGACCATCATTCGGCTAAGATAATAAATTGCTTGTTCATGCCCCATATTACTTTTTTGTGCAAGAAGAGCACCAAGTGAATGATCCAAGGCTCGAACATATAGCAAAAATGGTCTTCCTACCACTGGAGGTACCAGAACAGGTGGATTTGTAAGGTATTGCTTGATGTCATTGAAGGCTTTCTGACACGCTTCATCCCAAACAAATGATACAACCTTCTTTAATAGACGGGAGAAAGGTTGACATCTCCCAGAGAGATTAGATATAAATCTCCTGATATAAGCAATGCGACCTTGAAAGCCACAGAGTTCTTTCAAATTACGAGGAGGACGTATTTCAAGAATTGCTTTAACCTTATCAGGATCAACATGGATACCCTGAGAAGTAATGACAAATCCTAAAAACTTGCCACTGGAAACCCCTAAGAAAGACTTAGTAGGGTTCATTTTCAATTGATGTTGACGCATTAATTCAAATACTGTCTTCAAGTCTTGAATGTGATCATCTTTTGATCGACTCTTAACAGCAATGTCATCTACATAACATTCTACTGTCTTCCGTAGATGTTCTTGAAAGATGTTGCTCATAGCCCGTTGATACGTGGCACCGGCGTTTTTAAGACCAAACGACATAACCGTATAACAGTAAACCCCAAGGGGTGTACGAAAAGCAGTATGCTTCTCATCTTCTGGATGCAACTTAATTTGATTGTATCCTGAGAATCCATCCATGAAAGACATGCGTTCAAAATCGCATGTATTGTCTATCATGACATCGGTAATCGGAAGTGGAAATTCATCCTTTGGACAAGCTGCATTAAGATCTCGAAAATCTATGCAAACTCGGACTTTTCCGTTCTTCTTCATAACAGGAACAATGTTAGCAACCCAGTCCGGGTGTTGTTCTTCACGAACGAAACCACATGTGATCATCTTCTTGACTTCCGCCTCAATTGCAGCCATCATATCTGGTCGAAAACGCCGTTGCTGTTGTTTTACAGGCTTGGCATTAGAAAGAATATTGAGTTTATGAGTAGCAACTTTAGGATCTAGACCCGGCATATCCTCATAACTCCATGCAAAAATATCAATATATTCTTTGATCAGTTTTATCAACTCTTTCTTTTCATCTTCAGAAAGTTTTTTACTGATGAATATTGGTTTGGGTGTAGTACCATCTCCAACATCGATCTGGACAACCTCATCCTCTGTAGGTGGCTGTTGCTGTTCAAAACGAAGTTCCTATTGAGTGTCCATTTGTTGAGCCCAAGGATCATTCTCAAATGGTTCAGATTCACCATCAGTTTGAACCATGTTGACTGAGAATATTTGCTCAGATTCATCATAATAATCTCCTCTAACATATGAGGAGTGAGATGTATCAGATTCGATGAATTGAATTTTTTCCGAATCTGATGATTGTGAAGAGCTAGAAGAGAATTCTTCTTGTATATCGTCATTAAACATGTGGAACGGATCATATCCCAACCCATGACAAGTTTTCTAGTTCACCACTTAATGGTAATCGTCTACCCTTGCCTTGATTGAGACCTTGCATAGTCTTCAAATCATATCCCATATTCTGGATAATCTTGATAGATTGTTGACTATATTTGTCAATTCGGATTCTCCCTTTATCTTTATCTCTCAGATCATCTGTCTGAGCAACAGGGATGTTTCTAGCCAGGCCAAACATAATTTGGTGCTTGTTTTTCTTATCATACGGAATCACGAAATAAGATTCTTCATGACGTCTATAAGTTACACAAGCTTGCGATGAAGCGGCTACAGGAAGAAGATAGGGGAAAGATGTTAAGAACTTTTGAGCATAAGGTCCAACATCGACAAGAGGAGGAAAGGAATTTTTCTTATAGTTAACGTATAAAATTTCTTCTGTGTCTATATCGTCTTTATATTGATGACTTTGATCGTCAGAAGATAAAGTCATGCTTTCAATAAACTTGACAGCCATATACTCGAAAAGAAAATCTTCATTAATATCAAAAAGTACAGAATGATCAATATTTACATTATTTATAATTTGATTGCTACGCTTCGGATTAATCGCTGATAGACCATCATCCGTCTTCTGCGTAGATTTGCCAAGATTGACAATCAATGGTGTTCTGGATCATTCGTACAAGAAGTACGCCCCTTGACTTTGATCATAATAGGCTGAACTTGGCTCTGGACAGGAATATTCACTAATTCCTCAGATAAAGCTTGAGTTCTTCCTTTGACCTTGATTATCAGAGGTTGATCATTGACAGATTGGGGCTGGATTCGACCTTTGACCTTGATTTTCAAAGGTTGCTCTTCTGGAGGATCTTCATTAATAGACTAATCTTCAGCAGGTGATTGATCTTCAGCTATATCTGATATCTCTTTCACATGCTCTTGTTTGTAAAGCCTTGAATCAGAAAAATAGGCTTCGACACCCTTGAAAGGATTGATATCAGCAAACTCAGTCTTCACAACCCCTTGGGAATCTACGTACTTGAAATACTGATGGAGAGTTGAAGGCACGATGTTATGTTCATGAATCCGCGGTCTCCCAAGAAGGATATTATAGGATACGTCTGAGTTGATAACGTAGAAGGTTACCATAGTTCGAAGATAACCAATCTGAATCTTCAGACGAATTTTCTCCAGTGGTTTACTCTTGCCAGAGTTAAAACCAACTATCATAGTACTAGTGTAAGTCAGATCACTAGTAGGAATCCTCAATGGTCTTAGCATACTCTGAAGAATTATGCTAATTGAAGACCCAGGATCAATGTAAATCCTGTCAATTTCAGTGGATCCGATATACCTAGAGTAGCACAGAGGCCTGTCATGCTTGTTATACTTCAACAACATATCTTCTTGTGTGAAGGTGATGTTGGAAATTGCTTCCATCACACTATGACATTGTAGACATGATATGGGTGTATTATCAGGGCTCTTGAGTTGAGCCAAGCATGAATCTGCTTGAAGTAAAGCTTCACTCAAAGTCTCCCTGCTTTCTTTAGAAAGATGAAGCAACTCAAATATAGATAGTCTAGCCGGAGTATTAGCTAACTGGGCTAGAATATCAAATTTGTAGGGTTTTATTATCACCCTCTGACTAGAAGCAGACTTCAATGGGACGTCAAAACGTACTGCTTTCTGTTTTCCCTTTTCAACCACAGATGGTTTAGCAGGAACAGGAGAAGGTTGAATTGGTGGTATTTCAACATCCTCTGCTTCTTTGGAGGATCCCTCATAATCTTTGTGGTACTCCTTCCCCGATCTTGTACCAGCAAAAGTTTCTTCTTCGAACTCAGAAGAAGGAAGTACCATATTACATGATTTACTCTTCCTTCCTTTAGCCTTCTTCTTGCGAAGATTGTTATGAGGAACCTCAGAACCCAATCCAACAGTGGATTTTTGATTTTGAATTTGCAAAGGAAGTCGTATTCCTTTATCATAATTCAAACCTTCTGCTTTTTGAAAGTCGTAACCCATCTTCTTCATGAGGAGGACAGATTGCTGACTGTATAAGTGGGTAGGCAGTGGACTTTCAATAGGTGGTTCAACAGATGAAGAAGAAAAGATCTTTGTAACTACAGGAGAATGAGGATTAGAAGTCTCTGTAGCTACGGTAGGAGAAGAATTCGGAATATAAGGAAGAATCCCTGTAGGAGCTTTTTCATAAGCAGCGAAGACTTGTTGTGCCCTGTATAAAGGAATACTATTCATGGCTAGCCACTGCTGATGAGTAAGCTTAAGCTTGGTAGGAGGAGCCAAACTTGGAGGACATATGTTCAATCCTCTCAGCCTATCTTCCAAAGGAGTACCATCCCATAGATCATCAATATCTTGAATACCTTGAGAAATCATGTTGCAGGTTTTGACTTTCTTACCTTTCTTGGATTTTGAAGCTTTACCTTCACCTTCCATTTCAAGTACTAAGTCAGGATGTACCCACATAATTTCACTATTCTTTAATGTGAGAGGCAACAATCCTTTATTTTCCTCCCTGGCAGGCGGGATATTCACAATCTTCATTGTCGCCTTCGGAATTGGGACAATTCCATCTGGGATTTTTTGAGAAGGAAAATCTCCAAATTAAAGAGAAACCATATTGGTCGTAACCGTATGCTCATCGTTGGTTAAAGCGATGGCATTGGCATTAATCAGCTCCTGGATTTTCTTCTTTAGAACATAACAAGCCCTGGTGGGATGATTTATGTATCTGTGATAGATACAATATTTGGGATTGTCAGTCAGATTCACCTTATTAGGCCTCTTTGGCTCCGGGATCTGGAGTTTGCCACTCTTTACCAGACATTGGAATATCCCCGGGATATCACTCTCGTCAAAAGAATATTCTTCTTTTGGCTTAGAAGACTCCTGATTATTCGGCGTTATTTTGTTTTTGGAAAGATTAACCATAAGAGTGTCTTTTCCTTTTGCATACGATTGCCAGAATTATTACCAGGATTACCTTTCTTTCCTTTATCCTCTGAGGCAAAAATCATCCCATGTTCACGAGCCAACCTACCATTGGTCTCGGCAGAAACTGCTGCTATAATAAACGAAGCCCAATCTGTGAATTGGAAACCCGTAAAGACAGCAATAGATGGTCGCAGATTCATCTTGCATGTATCAATTAGCGCTGAATCTGGCATACCAGGAGGCATCTTTAGAGTCGCCTGTCGAAAACGTTCAATGAACGTCCGAGTATCTTCTTTCTCCTTTTGCTTGATTTCTATTAAGGAGGACATGTTCATGTCCATACCTCCTTCATAGAAGCGGGAGAGAAACATTGCCTTAAATTCGTCAAAAGACGAAATGCAATTGTCGGGTAAACTACGATACCAGTCGTAAGCTGAACCCGTCAAGCACCCAATGAATACTCGAGTGAGAAGAGCATCATTCTTCTGCAAATGTGCAGTCATAATATCAAAGTAATTGATATACTGACTAGGAGAAGCCTTTCCATCAAATAATACCATTGATTGTGGCTTGAATTTCGGTGGAAAGGGAACATCATTCCAATGAGGAGGATAAGGTTGCTTAATCCCTAACCTCTGGAGTTGATCTTTTTGTTTCAAAACTTCAAACTGTGCTTTGAGCTTACGTACCGCTTGAATGGCTTCACTGGTTTGTGGAAGCACATGATAGTTGTTGGATGTATCGTAATCCCTACTGGGGATGGTACATCTTCTGGAATGATAGGATCTGGAGATACAGAATTTTGGTTAACAGCAGACTCTTGGATATTCAAAGGTATATCAGCCCCTTGACTATCTTGAGTTTGTGCTGCTACTTGTACCGGTGTTACTACTGCCGGCTGAGCAGTTTGCTGAGTCAATATTATCTGGTGCATGCTTTGTATCATGTTAAGCATGTCTTTCAGTGATTGCTCAACGGCAGTGAGACGTTGTTCTGTATTAGCAGATGATGTCTCTGGTTCATCTCCAATAACGTAGGATTCAACCTCTTTTGGAGATACAGAGGGATTAGTATAGAGGTATGAATCAACACTATCAGTTTCAGACTCAAAAGACTGAGTACCCCCAGCTTCTGAATCAGAAGTCTGCAACTGTCTTTGTCTTCTTGATCGAGTATTCTGATATACTCCTTCAAAGGAATCAAGAAGTCTGTTGAATTGTTGTTGACCTGGAGTTTGGGACGTGTGTTCCGTCTAGGACGTCGTCCTCTGTTGGTATGAGATGCCATGTTGACTGATATATATGACAACTCATGTTCTTGGTCATCAGCTTGTTGTTGGGGCGCATTAAAACTTAACCGATCAAAAACTGACCGTTTGGAAGCCAAATAACAACATTTTATCACAATCTGGTGACACTCACAATGATAATTTTCTTGGGGGAGTGTCACGGGAGATTGTCTATTTTTACGCTTTTGTATAAGCAATTCACGTAAATCAGAAGGAGTAGAGGGAGTAGTCTTCTTTATTACATTTGGGGTGGAAAAACGTTTAGTCCCTTGTGTATAAAGAAGATTACTGGCTGCATTTGCAGAACCAAACTGTACATTTTTATGCATTTGGAGTTGTGTGCGTAAATCTTGAGATTTTTTAGCACGAAGGGCTCCATTTTCATTGCGTGTAATTTATAAGTTTGGTACCTTGCGTACAGCAGTATAAGAAGGTTGTTGGTTGAAAACAGAAGTTTTACCAACTATGTTTTTATGCTTCATGCGTGTAGGTACATTCACTTTAGATACAAACGCATCTTTGTGAATTTTATCTACACTGTCACAGACAGAAGATTTACCTTTACGCATAGAGCGCAAAACATGAGTATCTGCCACGTCACAGACGGAAGATTTTCCTTTACGCAAAGAGCGTAATTTTTGTGTGTCTACCACGTCACAGACGGGAGACTTATTTGTACACTCAGAAGCACAAACATTAGAGTATGTCTCATTACAAATGGGAGACTCGTTCTTATGCACTGAGCGTAAAATTTGGTTTTTACCCACTGGGCGTAAAACATCATTTTTACGTACTGGGCATAAAACTTGGTTCTTACGCAGTGGGCGTGAAACCTGATTATCTTCACCGTCATAGACGGAAGATGAATTGCCACACTTAGAGTGCGATGCTGAAGTAAGGACTGCCTCGTTACGAACGGGAGCCCCTACGACAGGAGTGGGAAGAATTCCCTTGCTATCAGAAGCAACAGAGAGATCAGAAGCTACTTTGGATTTAGGAATCCAAACTTTTCGTGCTTTGCGAGATTTTTGAACATTGGAGCAGCGAGAACCACCCCCAGTTCGGAGCATCTCTTCATAAGCAGTCTGGTCGAAGTGTACAACCAGAGTCTTCTTTGTCGATCCGATCGACACATCATCGTATTGAGCAATTGCCTCCTCGTCAGAGGAGAAGGTCGTCCCCAGCAGAGTCGCCATTTTGTTTCACTTAACAAAAGGCCTTGAAATTGGCTTTTGAAAATAAAACTTGAAAGAGTACAAAAAGTACAAATTGTTCTGGGAAGTATTGCTATGGAAGTCTGATCTGAAGGCGATCACTTTGTTCCTTGGACCATACAATGATGATGAAGATCACTGCTAGAAGATGAACAACCGGAAGAACTAAGTCACCAGAAAGGTATCGACACACTTGGGCACTGATGGCGAGGCCGAATGCTTTCCTGCTTTGCTTCACTCTGTTCTGAAAGAAAGGTTGAAGAAGAATGCTCTGGAGAATCAAAATCTCTGAGTTCTAATCTCCCTGTTTTCTCTCCTCCTCTGTCTCTCTGTGTTCCCTGCTATATGAAAAAAATCAGTCTATTTATAGAGTTGGCTTTCTGTGCGTAAAACCCAGCAAAAGTTCTGTCTTTACGCTAATAACTGCCACCCATGACTGAAGTCATTCTCTGCATACGTTGACACGTGTCCCATTATTTCAATAAGAACAGGATGCACGTACACACGTTCTTCGAGATGTGTGGTATGAAAGCCATATAAGCAAACCACGTTCCAAAGTAGTCAGGAAGGATAGGGCGTAAACAACAACCCAAATATACTCTGAGCGTAAAGTAGTAGACTAGGCGTAAAATAGCCCTGACATGGACTTCCCGCATAAAGTGGTTGATAAACAACCTTGAGCGTAAAGGTAGCTCAAATAAACTTTATGCACATGTCAACTTTTGAGCGTAAAAACTCATATAGTCTCCATGCGTAAAAGAAGCCATATTGTGAGCGTAAAATAGCTCAGTCCACATACTAAACGACAATATTGGTCTCTGTATAAAACAAATCCCTTCAAATTCTGTGTTGTAC
The DNA here is from genome assembly GCA_029216955.1 of Iris pallida. Classification (NCBI taxonomy): domain Eukaryota; kingdom Viridiplantae; phylum Streptophyta; class Magnoliopsida; order Asparagales; family Iridaceae; genus Iris; species Iris pallida. The sequence continues at coordinate 11,805,605 of JANAVB010030817.1, read as the reverse complement.
GCTGTCAGTAAATCTTCATGTCAGACTTTGCATTAAATGCATGACTTGACAGCTTTGTCCAGCGTAAAGTGGTTAGCTTATCTCTGGCGTAAAACCACTGGCTTGACCCTGGCGTAAAGTGATTAGTCTGTCCTTGGCGTAAAATAGATCATTTTGAGTGGAATGCTCTATCTTTTTGACTCATTCTATGAAGCATTTTTTTACGCTCCTACACCTTCAGGGCACTGCCGATTGGAGACTTTCTTTTGGTGGTGACGAGCCGAAGCTGGTTGGGTATACTGACGCTGATATGGCTGGAGATGTAGACACGAGGCGATCGACTTCGGGCTATGTGATGATGTTTGCTGGAGGAGCGGTATCGTGGCAGTCGCGGTTGCAGAAGTGTGTTGCCTTATCGACGACAGAGACAGAGTACATTGCTGCGACGGAGGCTTGCAAGGAGTTGTTGTGGATGAAGAAGCTGCTGCAGGAAATAGGGCTGAAGCAAGAGCAGTATACTTTGCTTTGCGACAGTCAAAGTGTTATTCACCTTGTGAAGAACCAGACATTTTATAGTCGGTCCAAGCACATCGAGACTCGGTATCATTGGATACGGAATGTGGTTGAGAAGAAGGATGCGACGCTTGAGAAGGTTCATATTGTTGACAATGGAGCGGACATGCTCACGAAGGTTCTTCCGAGGGAGAAGTTTGAGTACTGCAGGCAGATCGTCGGGATGACGACCTCCTCTACATAGTTGTGAAGGGGGAGATTTGTTGGAGTGGGTGGGGTTCCCACCTATGTGGAGAATACCCCGGAGAGCGACGAGCACCATCCATGTGTCGGAGAAGCTTGGGGAGTGCATGGATTTTATTTTGGTACATATATGGTAAGGAAATATATGATTGGATTTCCATATTTACTTTGATTATATATTTATGATTGGACCCTTCATATAGTAGCTTTCCATATTACTGAGTTTCCAATTATGGTAAGCTAATTATGATTGGATTTCCATTAAATATATGATTGATTTATATTGGAAGTTTCCATATATATTGGCCTTCCATGTATGGGTTACCAAGGGCTTATAAAAGGGTGATGCATGCTAGTTGTAAAATCATCTCAAAACAAAGAGTGCTTTACAATCTTTGAGAGAGAGAGGATTAAGGACTATTGTGAAGGAGAGATTGCTTCGAATAATTTTTCGGCATCTCTTGTTCTTCGGAGTCCGCAATCAAAAAATTTCTTCTTTCAAGTGAGTTGTGGTGATCCGTGTTGGATCAGGAGGAGCTTATAGAGGGTGTATTCTCTTTATTCCATTAGTGGAGGTTCTTCAGGATTGGACTCCGATCGTCCCGTGGTTTTTCCCGCAAGGGTTTTCCACGTCAAAAATCTTTGTGTCTGCGATTGTGTTTGGCGTTTTTGGTTTGTGTGCTTTTGCTCAGTTCTCTCGCAGGACTTTCTGGTTTGGGGGAACGGTTTTCGCGCTTCGTTCCCAACAAACACACGTCAATATGTAGGACACGACAGAGACGCTCGAAAACACACGTCAAAAAATCAATGTCGGGTTCGTGTCGCGGTGTCTGTGTCATGGTTTCAGCATACTTAGAATTTACTAAAGCGAATAGAAGAATATTCTAATTTGATAAAAGGAAAGATGATACAAGTACTGAATCGAACTCTACTTCTCGATTTTTCTTATGCGATCATCGAAGCGAGAGGGAGTAGGGAAAGTGACCTCTGCTTGCGCTCTCGCAAGTTCTTACTGAGCAACACGTGGAAGTCCTCGATCGCCCTCCTCGCCACAGCCGATCGCTCCATGGTCGTCGTCGATAAAGCCTCCTCTACGTCTGCCACCACCGATGGCGACTCCGGCGACGGCAGCGGCGGAGTGATTTATTGGGGTTTTCTCTGTCTCCATTCCTTCTCTTTTCTTGAGAGAGATTATACTAGAGAGAATTTTTTGTTCTCCTCTTGCTCTCCTTCTTGGACCCATCTGTTGTAACGATCAGTTTCTAGCTACTTGGTCGGGTCGCCTCCTTTGCTCAGGGCCGGCCCAGACTAGTGCGTGCAGACCGAACAACCGACAAGCCCAAATTTTTGAGACACATCAATATATATTTATACTTTATATATACTATTTATATCTCTAATATTATTATTTTTTTATAGGGGAAATTTATGAAATGCCCAAAAAACGAAAAAGTTTTATGAAAAACCCACCGCACAATAACATTTCATCGCGTGACCAGAATTAGCAAAAAATATATAAAGAGGGTTCCGAATGACCTTTTTGCCCTTCCTTCTAATTTATTGAAAACACCCACGAAACTACTCTTAAAAAAAACGTTTCGATACTTCATCTTCTTCCATACGCTGCTCACTTTCGAATCTAGGTTTTCTCCTCAAAAATCTTCAAAAACTCGTCGAAAAATTTTGGAAAGACCGAGACAAACGACAAAAGTGCTAAAACAGAGGTCCAAACATCATTTTTTTGCGATTCTAAAATTTTGGAAGGTCGTCTAATAGAGAAGCTGTTACTTTCAGGCTCCTCGAAGATACGCTCATTTTGGGACAAATCGGGCCTCGTTTCGACCTCCCAGTCAAAAGTTATGGCCCTTCAAAGTTTCAACTGACCATAAAATGCAGGAGAATGGTCATTCTCCGTGTTAGAACACGAAAAATGTTAATTTCGCATGAGGGTGGTGTCACGACCCGCACCCGCTTTTCGGATACGAGACGTGTCCAAGCCAGCCTACGCCGCAGAGTCGACGGTAGAACGCTGTCAAGCCACAAGAAATAAATGCTCAAAATACAACATTTGTTGCTCATTCACATTTCTACATTTATTACAACATTTACAATTAAAAAAAATACAAGATTTTACATTTAAAGAAATTGATACATTTGCTTTCTATTTCTAGGTTGTCTTCAGCATACCCAAGTTCTCCCAGTGCTAAGAATGATCGCGGCTAAACCTAAAAAATGTTGGTTATCCAGTCAGGATTGGAACAAGTATACAGACCGACGGCAATGCAAAACACAATTGAATTAACAAGACATGAAAATAGCATATGGAATATGAAAGCTAGTAAGAAAACTGATGACATAGCACGATAGAGAAGTAAACAAGAAAAAACTAACAAAAGACATCTATCTAGGTGGTGTGAAATATCTGTTTCAACATGTGAACGGCTAGGGGGTAAATACGGCTCCCTGTACGTGTCGTGTGCAGCTGCTATCGTGTAAGAATAGACTCATGGGAAAATTCTGGGTAGTTCACATGTTTACTAAGATATTTCCCCTCCCGACTACTCCGTGTGACGAGCGTGTCAACAAGCAGCAAGATATATGTATAGACATGAAATGAAAAGACTACTATGAATCGGAAAGCAATCAGAAAGTGCACTTGCCTGAGGTCCTTAGCTGGAGAAACCAATACTATACCACACAATGAGCCACAATCAATCAACACATGCAGAAGTCTCCGGATGCTGAAATAAAAAGTATTAACATTCTCAGAATAGTCAAATTAGCTAGGATTGCCTGTCCTTAAGTCCAATTCGGGACACAGGGGCAAAACGGTAATTTTGGACAAAAATGATGTCCGCCGTTGGACCCGCTTTGTACCGAAAAATGTGCCAGAGTCAACGGTCTCTAAAGTCGTCAAACTATATGTCTACGGATCCGATTTTCAGATACGAACCCAACCGTATGTCCAGAGTTGGATTCCGGCGGGCCGTGCACAAAATCGCCCGTTGAGTGGTACCGTGGAGCCCGCAAAACGGTAATTTTAACAACGGTCTCAGAATCGGACCAAACTTGGCATACAGGACCAGAAAAACGATACGGTCCTGTTGGCGTAAGTTTCGTCTCGATCTGACGAGCGTGCGCAAAGTAATTAGAGAATTTACAAAGTGCACGATTCGGGGAATTTCGACGGATACGTATCAAATTCGTCGCGCACACGCGACCAATTTGAATTCCGCCAAAGCCCACACGACGACAAAGCTGTTACGCACCTTTCGATACTTACGGTGTGCGACCACGTCGCCCGGAATGGCGGGACGCACGTCGTGTGGATGAATTTTATTGTTTTTGAAACAGGTTTTTGTCAAACTTCGGGATTTGATTTCTCGACGCTGAGTTGACGAAATCCGATTCTACAAAAAGGGAATCGAAGCCCTATAGGTCGTCTAAAATACTGTTTAATTAGATCTTTAAATTGCTCGATGGTTCGACAGAAATCGGTCTTCCAAATCAAGGTGTTGGGACTGAAAACACGCTCTGTTTCGGCAGTTTTCCGTCGATCTTCACATCGACTTCTTGTCAATCCTAGATCAATTCGATCCCTACTAATTACTAGGCTTCCTAGACGGTTAGGTTGTGGTCACATACGTGAAAACGAAACAAGAATTGATCGCACGAGGAGAGGATGGTTCACCTGCGAAGTGGGAGTGCTGCCATTGCTTCTCTACTGTTGTCGCGGGTGTGCCAGGCCGCGCGCGCGCCTCCTGGCCGCCGGCGGTGCCTCGTGGCGGTGCGCGGCCGTCGTGGGGCCGCCCAGGTGGCTGGGTCGCCTGGGGTAGCGGCTGTTTCACTTAACAAATTTGCCAAACAAAGGTTGGATTTTGCAAATAAAATGAGAAAAAGTACAAGAAGTACAAATTTGATTCTGGGAAAGTATTGCTATGGAAGTCTGATCTGTAAATGATCACTTTGTTCCTTGGACCATATGATGATGATGAAGATCACTGCTTAAAGTAGAACAACTTGGAAGAACTAAGTCACCAGAAAGGTATCGACGCACTTGGGCACTGATGGCGAGGCCGAATGCTTTCCTGCTTTGCTTCACTCTGTTCTGAAAGAAAAGTTGAAGAAGAATGCTCTGGAGAATCAAAATCTCGAAGTTCTGATCTCTGTCTTCTCTCCTGTCTCTCCGTGTGTGTGTCTTTGAGAAAAATGAGTCTATTTATAGACTTGGGCTTCTGTGCGTAAAAGAGCATCAAAATCTGTCTTTACGCTAACAACTGACACCCATGATCAGAGTCATCCTTTGCGTACGTTGACACGCGTCCCATCATTTCAGTAAGAATAGGATACATGTACACACGTTCTTCAAAATATGTGGCATGAAGGCCATGTAGGCAAACCACGTTCCAAACTGGCCAGAAAGAATAGGGCATAAAAATAGCCCTAACATCCTCTGGGCGTAAAGCAGTAAGATGAGCGTAAAATAGCTCTGTCATAGGTTTCCAGCGTAAAGTGGTTATTGAATAACCTTGAGCGTAAAATGGCTCAAATCGACTTTACGTACACATTATTTTTTATGAGCGTAAGGACTCATGTAAAACTCCGTGCGTAAAAGAAACCATACAGTGAGCGTAAAGTAGCTCGATCTTCATAAACGACAACAGTGGTCTTTGTATAAGACAAATTCTATTGAATTCTGTGGTAAATGCCATCATTAATATCTTTATGTCAGAGTTTGCATTAAATGCGAGATTTGACAGCTTTGTCCAGCGTAAAAGAGGCTGCTCTGTCCTTGGCATAAAATTACCGGTGTAGACCCAAGCGTAAAAGATCAGTCTGCTTAGGCGTAAAGCGATTAGCCTTGTCTTGGGCGTAAAGAAATAACCCGTTCTGTTAGGCGTAAGGCAGACCACTTATGAATGAGATGACTCTTTCTTTGAAGCACTTTGTACGCTCCTACAAGACCCCCTTCAAAGTTTTCAAATATCTCCAAAATTTGAAACACTTTGAACAGAAGCGTAAAAGTTGAGATTTGATCAGCCAGCGTAAAATTTGGGATACGCAACAGTCATCCGCGTAAAAGCAGGGATATCCAACAGTCGGCGTGATTTTCAAAAGAAAATTAATGTCGGTCAATACTTAACCGTCACAATAAATTTCTTTCTCGAAACTTTTGAATGTTTCTTCATCTTCCCGAGTAAGCAGTTTCCAACGAGGAATGTGAAGAGTTGATTTGGTTTGTATAAATAAGGACAAATTCTTTACTTTTGACATTCATCCTTGTTTTGTCATGGCGCCGAAGAACGAGATTACTAACAAAGAGACTTCGAGCTCCAGGCTTGATTTCGAGCGAGCGTGCAACCTTTTAAAGTATTTTGGAGTGACTCCTGCAGTCTTTAGTCTCATTGATGGTGGTCCTCCAACTGCGTACGAAGGGCCAGAAGATGCCGAAGCGTTTCTTAATCTGATACGCCGCTCTGGGATTCACAATATGCATGAACTAGGTATCTCCCTTCGTCAGTCCAACGAAGGAGAGGGAAAATGAAATTCCATGTATTATGACTCTCTTATTGTAGGGGTCCACTCCCCCTTTTTATAAATAAAGTCTGATATTAATCTCAACTGTTCAACATTTATTTTGACTGCTTCTGTGGTTGTTAATTCCCAAGAAACAAACTAACACGTGGCGTCTGTCTTGTGGTTACGAGAGCTTTTAAATAGGATCTTCTCCCGAAATAGACTCTTCCCAACAGTTCTTCAGCCTTTATAAATAGCCGAGAATGTTTCACATATTCTCGTACTCATTCCACTGAAGATAACTTTCCATGATGTTGTTCTCCAATAAATGAGGATGGCAAAGCTTTCCCGCTGTGTTCTTTTGTATGCCCAGTCATTAGACGCAGATTAAACCACCATCAGAGCCAAACCATTCGACTCAAATGGTAAATCCGATCGTAAGCAAATATCTGTCTTCGAAAAAAACAAAAAAATTGTTTGAACACAGCTATTTTACGAGCGTAAAGCCTTGCTGAAGCACTGGCGAAAAAACCTTGCTGAAGCATCAGCGTAAAAAATCTTGCTGAAGCAAATGGCGTAAAAGCCTTTGTGAAGCACCGACGTAGAAGCCTTACTGAATCAATGGCGTAAAAGCCTTGTCATATCACCGGCGTAAAAGCCTTTGTGAAGCACCGGCGCAAAAGCCTTGCTGAAGCAATGGCGTAAAAGCCTTGTCATATCACCGGCGTAAAAGCCTTTGTGAAGCGCCGACGTAAAAAGTCTTGCTGAAGCACTGGCGTAAAAAATCTTGTCATCTGTTTTTAGTTAGCGTTCAATACGCATCTGATGATACTTCTGTTTAAAACACTTCTTCTTTGTTGTTTTTTCTGCAGAAGTTTGGCTGAGCAGCTTTTCCAGAACCGGCATTGGCGATTTTGACGTTGTGAGGAGCGTTCTTCTGACATCAACATCAGGGAGCTCATGCGCTTTTGACGCGCAAATCAGACAACTTAGAACTCTTCGTGAGATAGAAGGATCTTCCTCTGTTGGTAGGAAGAGCCTTTATACACGGAGAGTTGGATGGTGGAGTCAACTCTACCCCGAGAAATCGGGTAGTAGAGTTCCTTTCACGGCAGAACTAGGAATTGTATCCCAATGTTGGATACATTCCTATCTCCTTTGAGGTGCCGCCACTAATCCACCAATTGTATTGGTAGCAACACGCCTTGGGGCTGCCATACTCTGGGGTTCTCCTCTTTTCTGAGAGAGAAGACCAGAGTTTGATTCCTACTGTTCTGGTTGCCACTGGAGCTCAGACAGTCAGGAACTGCCACCAACAACGAACCCGACAAAGAAGATCCGAAGAAGAAATAGATCTCCATTAGATTATCGTTGTGTGTATAGAATGAAAATCTTAGATATAATAGATTTCCATTGTAAAAAAAAGTCTAAGAAATGTAATAGACTTTTATGGTGATACGAGAGTAGAAATGATAATTCTTCTATGCTCGATGATTTGTATCTATCTGGATGTAATATGGACATGATAGATAAATGAAATCTTATTTTCTGTTTTAGAGTACACAATACTATCAGAGGTAATATGGACATGACAGTGTGTGAGAACTCAAAAGAAAATTAGATTAATTTCTATGCAGAGGTCAAAATGGAAAATGATAGATAAGTAGGTAGATTTAGCATTTATCCAGAGGTTATGAAAACATGATAAATAACGAATCCCACTTTTTAATCAATTGATAGAAGATTTAAAATCCCTCTCTCAAGAGACAAGAAGTCAGCTTAACCAAACCTTGGTAGCTGGGGAATAAGAAGACAGATGTTGTGAGATGTCAAAAAGGTGGACGAATCAACGTATTTCTTGGGAACAGAAATGACGATTCAATTCTATAATTAAATGGATGAACCTGGTAACATGAACGAACGAGTCTTTTCGGAAATGAAAAGTCGTTTTCAATTTCAGAGATCAGTTCATTAGTAATCCTCCTCTATAAATAGGTAAGAATTCTCTGTAATCATTTCATTCTTATTTCTACTCCTCTGTTGGAAATGTCTTCCGAGGATGTACAGCAAAAGAATGAAGTCTTCAGGAACATTGAGGACGTCATTGAGACATGCCCTGCTGAGCCAATAGTGACGGGTCCGACCGAAGTAGACAACAGTTCTTCTACGCCCAAGCTACCCTAAGACACCTTTGCTTTCTTAGTAGAGCCAGGAAAAACTCCTGAAGAAGAAGCATTGAGGATGACCGTCTGTAAAAATTTTATGGGTTCAGGAAACGATGCCTTCTATGCATTGGCTGACTATGTATTCAATAAGGAAGGGAGTGGCCCTCGTCCTTAATCTTTTATCTTGAACAAAAATAATAATAAAAGAAGTTTTATTTTTGTTCTGTCTTCTCTTTTTATACATAGTATTTCTTAAGAAATTTGCCATTGATCGGCAGCATAAGTAGATCTCCATTGGGTTTTGACAACCGATAGGCACCATTTGAGAACACGGACTCAATTACATACGGGCCTTCCCATTTTGCTAGGAATTTCCCTTTGCTTTTGTGAGTCATCACCATTGGTCTCCGAACAGCTAATACAAGCTCGCCAACTTTAAATACCCTCTCCTTGACTTTACGATTAAAAGTTCGAGATATACGGGCTTGATATAGCTCAATATGTTGTTGTGCTTGAAGACGTTTCTCGTCCAATCCTTCAAGTTCTTGGAGTCGTAAGCGATCATTATTTTCTGTAGTTAGCTCATTAGCAATAGCAATTCGAAGAGAAGGGATCTGGATTTCCAATGGGAGGACAGCTTCACATCCATAAACCAGTAAAAATAGTGTAAAACCAGTAGGAGACCGGACTGTTGTCCGATATGCCCATAAACATTCTCCAAGTTTCTCATTCCAATCTCTTTTATTAGAAGAGACAAACTTTTTGAGAAGTTTGATGATCGTTTTGTTGAAGGCTTCAGCTAAGCCATTAGCAGCTGGATTATAAGCTGTAGAAGCCAGATTTTGAATTCGATTTTTGTCACAGAACCGATAAAATGCTTGACTGGCAAATTGTGGTCCATTGTCATGAATTATTCGTCGAGGAATCCCGAAGCGATAAATGACATGATATTTAATGAAGCTGATTACATTAGATGTTTTTACTTCAGCAAGGGGAACTGCTTCTGCCCACTTCGAAAAGTAATCGGTTATAGCTAGTATAAACCGATATCCTTTGACAGAAGGAGGGTTAATAAGACCAATGATGTCCATACCCCAAGCTTCGAAAGGCCAGGAGGCTGCTATAGGATGTAGAAATTCAGACGGCTGATGAATAAAATCAGCATGAATCTGACATGCTTTACATCTTCTGGCATAGTCTACAGCATCTGCTATCATAGAGGGCCAATAATACCCCATTCTTCGAATGCGATCTTACAACTTTGGACCCGGTTGATGAGCACCACAGACACCATCATGAGCCTCACGCAGTGTTTGTTTGGCTTCACTTTCTGAGAGACAATGCAGCAAGAGTCTGTCATATGAACGACGATATAGCATATGTAAAGACGAATCATAATAGAATCGAAACGATCGTCTCTTAATTGATGCAGCTTTTTTAGGATCTTCAGGCAAAATCCCATGAACTGCATAATCAATGAATGGAGTTCTCCAGTCTTTCTGCTGGGAACTTGCCTCTGTGACATAACTTTGTTCAATATGCAGATTACTCTTCACACAGAACAGGTCTCGGTCCAACAAAGTGATTATATTTTGCCTTCGGATTGGGACAGCCAAGTCTGCAGCTAAACTGGCAAGAGCATCAGCCTCCACATTCTGAGAACGTGGTACAAATTCAATGAAGAATCCTTTAAATGATAGGACCAATTCGACTACCACCTGATGATAGGGGATGAGATCAGGATTTCTGACTTCATAAGTCCCTCTAACTTAATTAACGATCAATTGAGAATCTCCATAAGCCTCTAAGAATTCAATATTCAATTGTTTTGCTACTTGGAGACCAATCAATAGAGCATTATATTCTGCTATATTGTTAGAGCATGGCTCATTAAGAGAATAGGCACGTTATATGACCATTTTGTCAGGAGAAACCAAGACAATTCCTACCCCAGAGACAATATTGCCTTTAGGTCCCACTCGTGATGCACCATCAAAATATAATTGCCATATATCAATCTTCAAAGTCATGTTACAATCCACTACTTCGTCTGGAATGTCTTCATATAACTTCAAAGTTTCAGGTATAGGATGAGCAGCTAAGAAATCAGCTAACGCTTGGCCCTTCACTGATTTTTGAGGCACATAAACCATGTCATAAGGAGTGAGCAATATCGCCCAGGTAGCCAACCTGGAATTAAGAATGCTCGATTTTCTCATCAATACCCGAATGGGATTTATTCTGGAGATGACATGAATAGTCTGTCCAGTGACATAATGCCCTGTCTTTTGGACGGCAAAAACCAAAGCTAGACATTCCTTTTCCACAGGAGTATATCTGTGTTTAGCTCCGACCATCATTCTGCTCAGATAATATATTGCTTGTTCATGACCCATATCACTTTTCTGTGCCAGAAGAGCGCCAAGTGAATGATCTAAGGCTTGAACATATAGCAAAAATGGTCTTCCTATCATCGGAGGTACCAGAACAGGCAGGTTTGTAAGATATTACTTAATGTCATTGAAGGCTTTTTGACACGCTTCATCCTAGACGAAAGATACCCCTTTCTTTAATAGACGGGAGAAAGGTTGACGTCTCCCAGAAAGATTGGATATGAATCTTCTGATATATGCAATGCGACCTTGGAAGCCACGGAGTTCTTTCAGATTACGAGGAGGACGCATTTCAAGAATTACTTTAACCTTATTAGGATCAACATGGATACCTTGAGAGGTAATGACAAATCCTAAAAACTTGCCACTAGAAACCCCTAAGAAAGACTTAGTAGGGTTCATTTTCAATTGATGTTGGCGCATCAATTTAAATACTGTCTTCAAGTCTTGAATGTGATCATTCTTTGACCGACTTTTAACAGCAATGTCATCTACGTAGCATTCAACTATTTTCCGTAGATGTTCTTGAAAGATATTGCTCATAGCCCGTTGATATGTGGCACCAGCATTTTTAAGACCAAACGGCATAACCGTATAGCAATAAACCCCAAGGGGTGTTCGAAAAGATGTATGCTTCTCATCTTCCGGATGCATCTTGATCTGATTGTATCCTGAGAATCCGTCCATGAAAGACATGCGTTCAAAACCGCATGTATTGTCTATCATGACATCAGTAATGGGAAGTGGAAATTTGTCCTTTGGACAAGCCGTATTAAGATCTCGGTAATCTATACAAACTCGGACTTTTTCGTTCTTCTTCATAACAGGAACAATATTGGCCACCCAATCTGGGTGTTGTTCTTCACGAACAAAGCCACATGTAATCAGCTTTTTGACTTCTGCTTCAATTGTATCCATCATATCTGGTCTAAAGCGTCGTTGCTGTTGTTTTACAGGCTTGACATTAGGCAAAATGTTGAGTTTATGAGTAGCAACTTTAGGATCTAGCCCTGGCATATCCTCATAACTCCATGCAAAGATGTCAATGTAATCTTTGATAAGTTTTATCAGCTCTTTCTTTTCATCTTCAGAAAGATTCTTACTGATGAATATTGGTTTGGACGTAATTCCATCTCCAACATCAATCTGGATAACCTCATCTTCTGTAGGTGGCTGTCGCCGTTCAAAACGAAGTTCCCATTGAGTATCCATCTGTTGAGCCCAAGGATCATTCTCAAATGGCTCTAGTTCATCATCAACTTGAACCATATTGACTGAGAATATTTGCCCAGATTCACCATATGAGGAACGAGACATATCGAATAGAATTTCTTCCGAATCTGATGATTGCGAAGAGCTAGAAGAGAATTCTTCTTGTATATCGTCATTAAACATGTGGGACGGATCATATCCCAACCCATGACGAGTCTTCTGGTAAAACGGATCACCGCATAATGGTAGTCGTCTACCCTTGCCTTGATTAAGACCTTGCATAGTCTTCAAATCATATCCCATATTCTGGATAATCTTGATAGATTGTTGACTGTATTTGTCAATTTGGATTCTTCCTTTATCTTTATCTTTCAAATCATCTGTCTGAGCAACAGGGATATTTCTAGCCAGACCAAACACAATTTGACGCTTGTTTTTCTTATCAGACGGAACCACGAAATAGGATTCTTCGTGATGTCTGAAAGTTACGCAAGCTTGTGATGAAGCGGCTACAGGAAGCAGATAGGAAGAAGATGTCAATAACTTTTGAGCATAAGGTCCGACATCGACATGAGGAGGAAAAGAATTCTCCTTATGATCAATGTATAAAATTTCTTCCGGTTCTATGTTGTCTTTATATTGATGACTTTGATTATCAGAAGATAAAGTCATTCTCTCAATAAACTTGACAGCCATATACTCGAACAGGAAATCTTCATTGATATCAAAAAGTACAGAATGATCAATATTTACATCATTTACAATCTGATTGCTACGCTTCGGATTAATCAATAGCGGACCATCATCCGTCTTCTGTGTAGATTTGCCAAGATTGACAATCAATGGTGATTCTGGATCATTCGTACAAGAAGTACGCCCTTTGACCTTGATCATAAAAGGTTGAACTTGGCTTTTAGCAGGAATATTTATTGATTCCTCAGATGAAGTTTGAGTTCTTCCTTTAACCTTGATTATCAAAGGTTGATCATTGACAGGTTGGGATTGGATTCGTCCCTTGACTATGATCTTCAAAGGTTGCTCCTCTGGCGGATCTTCATTAATAGACTGATCCTCAGATGATGATTGATCCTCAGCCATGTCTGATATCTCTTTCATATGCTCTTGTTTATAAAGCCTTGAATCAGAGAAGTAGGCTTCGACACCTTTGAACGGATTAATATCACCAATCTGAATCTGCAGACGAATCTTCCCCAGTGGTTTGCTTTTGCCAGAGTTAAAACCGACTATCGTAGTACTAGTGTAAGTCAGCTCACTAGTAGGAATCCTCAGGGGTCTTAGCATACTCTGAAGAATTATACTAATTGAAGACCCAGGATCAATGTAAATCCTGTCAATTTCAGTGGATCCGATATATCCAGTGTAGCACAGAGGCCTATCATGCTTGTTGTGTTTCAATAGCATATCCTCTTGTGTAAAGGTGATGTTGGGAATTGCTTCCATCACACTATGACATTGCGGACATGACACTGGTATATTATCAGGAGTCTTGAGTTGAGCCAAACATGAATCTGCTTGAAGTAAAGCTTCGCTCAAAGTCTCTCTGCTTTCTCTGGAAAGGCGAAGCAGTTCAAATATAGATAGTCTAGCCGGAGTATTGGCCAACTGAGCTAGAATGTCAAATTTGTAAGGCTTCATCACCACCCCCTGATTGGAAGCAGACTTCAATGGGGTATCAAAGCGTACTGCCTTCTGTTTCCCCTTTTCAACCACAGACGGTTTAGCAGGAACAGAAGAGGGTTGAGTTGGTAGTGTTTCTACTACATCTTCAGCTTCTTTGGAGGATCCCTCATAGTCTTTGTGGTACACTTTTCCAGATCTTGTACCAGCAAAAGTTTCTTCTTCAAACTCAGGAGAAGAAAGTACCATATTACAGGATTTAGTCTTTCTTCCCTTAGCTTTCTTCTTGTGAGAGTCGTTACGAGGAACTTCAGAACCCAATCTAGCAGTGGAATTCTGATTTTGAATCTGTAAAGGAAGACGTATTCCTTTATCATAATTCAAACCTTCTGCCTTTTGAAAGTCATAACCCATCTTCTTCATGAGATGAACAGATTGCTGACTATACAAGTGGATGGGCAGCGGACTTTTAATAAGTATCTCAACAGAAGAGGAAGAAGCAAGACTTTCTGTAACCACAGGAGAATGAAGAATAGATGTCTCTGTAGTTACGAGAGGAGAAGGATTCGGGATACGAGGAAAAATCCCTGTCGGAGCTTTTTCATAAGCAGCAAAAACTTGTTGTGCCCGGTATAAAGGAACACTATTCATGGCTAGCCACTGCTGATGAGTAAGCTTGAGCTTGGTAGGAGGAGCTAGACTTGGAGGACAAATGTTTAGTCCTTTCAGTCTATCTTCTAGAGGAAGGCCATCCCATAGATGATCCAAGTCATCAGGATCTGGAATAACATGAGAAATCATGTTGCAAGTTTTAACTTTCTTACCTTTCTTGGATTTTAAAGTTTTACCTTCATTTTCCAATTCAGGTACTAAGTCAGGATGTACCCACATGATTTCACCATTCTTCAATGTGAGTGGCAGCAATCCTGTATTTTCTTTCCCTGGCAGGCGGGATATTTATGATCTTCATCGTCGTCTTCGGAATTGGGATAACTCCATCTGGGACTTGCTGTGGAGGAAAATCTTCGAACTGAAGAGAAACCATATTGGTTGTAACCGTATGGTCATCATTGGTTAAAGCGATAGCGCCAGCCATTTATCAGCTCTTGGATCTTCTTTTTCAAGACATAGCAAGCACTGGTAGGATGATTAATGTATCTATGATAGATACAATATTTGGGATTGTCAGTCAGATTCACCTCATTAGGCCTTTTTGGCTCTGGAATCTGAAGTTTGCCACTTTTTACCAGACATTGAAATATTCCCTGGGATATCACTTTCGTCAAAAGAGTATTCTTCCTTTGGCCTGGAAGATTCCTGATTATTTGGCGTCGTTTTGTTCTTGGAAAGATTGACCATAAGAGTATCTTTTCCTTTCACATTACGATTGCCAGGATTATTACCAGGATTACTTTTCTTCCCTTTATCTTCTGAAGCAAAAATCATCCCGTGTTCACGAGCCAACCTTCCATTGGTCTCGGCAGAAACTGCTGCTATGATAAATGAAGCCCAATCTGTGAATTGGGAACCTGTGAAGACAGCAATGGATGGTCGCAGATTCATCTTGCATGTATCAATCAACGCTGAATCTGGCATACCAGGAGGCATCTTTAGAGTAGCTTGTCGGAAACGTTCAATGAACGTCCGAGTATCTTCTTTCTACTTTTGTTTGATTTCTATCAAGGAGGACATGTTCATGTCCATACCTCCTTCATAGAAGCGGAAGAGAAACATTGCCTTGAATTCGTCAAAAGACGAAATAGAGTTATCGGGTAAACTATGATACCAATCGTAAGCTGAACCCGTCAGGCACCCGATGAACACTCGAGTGAGAAGAGCATCATTTTTCTGCAAGCTGTACAGTCATGATATCAAAGTAATTGATATATTGACTGGGAGATGCTTTTCCATCGAACAAAACCATAGATTGTGGCTTAAATTTTGGTAGAAAGGGTACATCATTCCAATGAGGAGGATAGGGTTGCTTAATCCCTAACCTCTGGAGCTGATCTTTGTGCCTCAAAACTTCAAACTGTGTTTTGAGTTCACGCACTGCTTGAATAGCTTTACTGGTTTAAGGAAGCACATTTGATTGAATAGTCGTTAGATGTACCGTAACCCCCACTGGAGGTGGTACATCTTCTGGAATGATGGGATCTGGAGATGCAGAATTTTGATTAACAGCAGGCTCTTGAATATTCAAAGGTATATCAACCCCTTGACTATCTTGAGTTTGTGCTGCTACTGGTACCGGAGTTATTACTGTAGGTTGAGCAGTTTGCTGATTTCAAAATTATCTGATGCATGCTTTGCACCATGTTAAGCATGTCTTTCAATGATTGCTCCACGGCAGTGAGACGTTGTTCCGTATTAGCAGAAGACGTCTCTGGTTCATCTCCAACAGCGTAGGATTCAATCTCTCTTGAAGATATAGAGGGATTAGTATAGAAGTATGAATCCACACTATCAGTATCAGACTCAAAAGATTGAGTACCCCCAGCTTCCGAATCAGAAGTCTGCAATTGTCTTTGTCTTCTTGATCGAGTATTCTGATATACTCCTTCAAAGGAATCAAGAAGCCTGTTGAACTGTTGTTGACCTGGGGTTTGGGACATATTCCGTCTTGGATGTCGTCCTCTGTTAGTATAAGATGCCATGTTGACTGACACATATGACAGCTCATGTTCTTGGTCTTCAGCTTGATGTTGAGGCGAGTTAAAATTTAAACGATCAAAAACTGACCGTTTTGAAGCCGAACAACAACAGTTGATCACAACCTGGTGATATTCACAATGATGTTTTTCTTGGGGGAATATTACCGGAGATTGTTTGTTCTTACGTTTTTGCATTAGCAATTCACGTAAATCAGAAGGAACAGATGGAGTATTCTTCTTTATTACATTTGGGGTAGAAAAACGTTTAGTCCCTTGTGTATAAAGAAGATTACTGGCTGCATTCGCAGAACCAAACTGTACATTTTTACGCGTTTGGAGTTGTGTGCATAAATCTTGAGATTTAGCACGTAGGACTCCATTTTCTTGGCGTGTAATTTGTAAGTTTGGTACTTTGCGTAAAGCAGTATAAGAAGGTTGTTGGTGTAGGACAGAAGCTTTACCAACGACATTTTTACGCTGCACACGTTTAGGTACATTCACATTAGATGTGCAAACATCGTTATGAATTTTATCTACACTGTCAAAGACAGGAGACTTATCTTTACGCATGGAGTGTAAAAATTGATTATCTACCACGTCACAGACGGGAGATTTTGCTTTACGCGAGGAGCGTAATTTATTTGGGCCTACCACGTCACTGACGGAAGACTGATTCTTACACTCAGAAGCATAAACTTTAGAGTCTGCCCCATTACGAATGGGAGATTCATTCTTATGTACTGAGCGTAAAATTTGGTTTTTACCCACTGAGCGTAAAACTTGATTCTTACGCAGTGGGCGTGAAACCTGATTATCTTCACCGTTACAAACGGAAGATAAATCGTTACACTTTGAGTGAAACTCTGAATTAAGGACTGCCTCGTTACGAACGGGAGCCCCTACGACAGGAGTGAGAAGAATTCCCTTGTCATCAGAAGCAACAGAGAGATCAGAAACCACTTTGGATTTGGGAATCCAAACTTTTCATGCTTTGCGAGACTTTTGAACATTGGAGTGGCGAGAACCACCCCCAGTTCGGAGCATTTCTTCATAGGCAGTCTGGTCGAAGTGCACAACCAGAGTCTTCTTGGTCGAACCGACCGAAACATCATCATATTGAGCAATCGCCTCCTCGTTAGAGGAGAAGGTCGTCCCCAGCAGAGTCGCCATTTTGTTTCACTTAATGTCACGCCCCAGAACCAGAATACTGGAGAGCGGGGGCAGACATAGCCAGCTACGTAATCCCAAAGTACGTTAATACTCTGAAATCACGTATAAGCTGTCAAGACATGGGGGTTACTCTACAAGCCATCAGTCAATCCTATGGTTTAACAATCCTAGGTATCTCAATCACAGGCAATTATACAAGAGCAAGGAGTACGATCATCATACATACAATAGTAAGACATCCCGAACCATATATACATGACTGATCATGAAGCCAGTACCACAAAACTGATGACTGGCTAGAGTATTAGTCGTACATGATAAGGACTAGCTATAGTCTAGAATACACATATCATGTTTATGCCCGTAGGCTACAATATCAAGGAAAATACCAAAACACGAGCTAAACACGTGCTCGGGGCTAAACGTGACAAGAAGAGAATTTACATATCAGTGGGAGAATGAAGAAGAAACCCACTGAGGCACTCTGGTGCTCCGGCTGGTCACCGTCGAGTAGATGGTGCGGTAGATCCTTCGGGCTCTTCTATTAGAACCTGGCCATGCAAAACCAGTGGGGTCAGACCCCAAATAGCAAGTACCACAAAGGAGGCCGAACTATGAACATAAAACCAGCAATCACTAGTAAACAAGGCAAGCCATAAGTAAGGGAGGATCGAGATTCGTGCAGTACCAATGCACTTATCCCGAACATAGGAAGACAGTAAGTAATTCATCATTTGACTTAAAGTAAACTGGAGAACATGTTAAATAAGTAGTACTAGGCAATATTAGAGTGACAATCATTGCAACCATTATACTGGATCAATTAGGAACTGGATCTGGGAAGGTGATATACGATGAGATAGCCATGGGACTATTCAGATAACCAGGTTACAACCCGTAAACCAAACAAGGACCGGGGTTGTAACCCTTTGTCTGAATGGAACTTGGTTTCTCCCACCATTTATCGGCAAGATAAAATAAGAAAGCATGACATGTAACAATCATGTACAAGATCAAGACAAGACTAGACAGACTGAACTCCATCCAACATTCACGGCCAAGCAATAAGTACGGCTTGATACTTTAACTAACTAGGGTTATCACAGGACTAGTTACTAGCAAGATGCAATGAGAATTCCAAGTCCGGTTACCCGTTTGTTACTACCTGAGTGATCCCAGCAAGAAAAGGAAAAGATAGCATGATATAGCAGACACACTGTAGTAAGATACATGTGTCCTAAGGTACCACACTCGACGGCAGGCTGGAAGTGCGCTCATCTCGACGGATAGCAACAAATCCCATGTATATATATATAAGGCCGGGACCAAAGGGGCAACAGGTAACTGGGAAATTCTCCATGAACTATTATATTATTCTAGTTATTAGCCTTAGCCATTTACAGTAGGTACCCCTGACCGTGGTACTCAGGGGTCCCCATCCATGATGCAAGACAAGACGGGTTCATTTGTACAAGCACAATCGCCCACGGTGTCCAGGTCATTCATACTGGTCATGTCAGGTTAGCCGTCGTAACAGCATTTCAAGGAGTATCATGTCAGGTTTATCATGTCAAGAGTGCACCACGGCGGACCACTATCATGTCATTATCATGTCAAGTTTACTGGTCAAGAGTGCGCCACGACGGGCCACTATCGGGTCATGTCAGGTCATTAATCAGGAGTGCACCACTACGGGTCACTGTCGTATTTAGGGTACATGTGCCGGACAATATAGTACAAGCATTCAATCAGGAGACTCAAGTTATGCTGAGGTTACAAGACACAAGTCATCAGTAAAGATCAAATAACAATAGAGAAATAATAAGGATAACAATAATTAAATAGCTGGACAAGGCACAGGAAGGAGCCCTGCGGCTCAGGGTCACTATCAAGTCATGCTAGTTCCTAGTCACATCATGTCATGTACAATTGTCATTTCAATCATGTCAATCAAATCAGGATTATCAAGTTCAGGACAAAAGACGTAAGGATATAAAATAGGCGTAAAAATACTCAATAAATCACGTGTCTAGTTATCATACTAATAATAATAGAGTAATAATAATAATAATATAACAAGGCAAGGGAAGTCCATGCGGCTCAGGGAATGAATTCATGCGGCTCAGGACAGGTCAGGGTGTATGCGGCTGAAAGGAGAACTCATGCGGCTCGAGATTGCTGGATTCATGCGGTCAGGAGGATAGGCGCTATGCGGTTACAAGGGATACAACGCCATGCGACTCACGGGGAAAAGGTTCTCATGCGGCTAGAACGGACTTGGGTTCATGCGGCTCGCAGAGCAAGGGCTATGCGGCAGAACCGAGTCGAATCCCATGCGGCCAGGGAATAAAGGGATCTTATGCGGCTGCGCTCAGTGAGTCTTATGCGGCTGGAAAGAAGTTCTCATGCGGCTGGGTCAAGCGAGTTCCATGCGGCTGGGAAGAAATTCTCATGCAGCTGGGTCAAGTAAAGTCTTATGCCATGCGGCTCGATCTAATCAGGGTCATGCGGCCCGGGAATCAAAAGTCCATGCGGCTGGATGGATCAAATCTTCATGCGGCTGGGAGTAAGTTCCTGCAGCATAGGCCATGCAGCCAAGATGCAGTAAGCTTATGCGGCTAGGAAGGATAACTGGCCGCATAAGAGCTATGCGGCTCAGTTCATGCGGCTGTGAACTGTTCTTCTTCTCCATTCTTCCGAGAAGAAGAACCACTCAAGCCATGGCTCCCAAGCTCCATGAATCTTTCATCCAGAGTCCAAATCCGAACTTTCATAGGTCAAAATGGGACAGAATGAAATGCTCTACAACATAGAACCATCAAAACTCGAAAATAACAAGATTAAATAGATCAAAACCCATGAAAACTAAAAATAATATAAATCTAGATCTACAAGAATCTAGCCATCAAATTGGAAAACTCCAAGTTCTAAACAAGCTTAGAATATAACAAGAAAGAGAATGGAACAAACGAAATTAAGATCGTCCAACATTCGGCAAGGTGTACTTGCCTCAATCTAATGGCTAGGGTTCTGGTGGAAAGAAATGAATGAGGGTGAATGAGGAGGGAGAGAGAAAGAGTGGCTTATATAACAAGCCCAAGCAATCTCCACCATTCATTCCTCTCCACTCAATCTAAACCATACACCTCTCTCATAAAGAACCAAACTAAACTAAACCAAGTCAAAGTGGAACCGAACCAAATAAAACCAAGCCCAAGTTAAACCAAGTCATAAAAATCCTACACTTAGGAAAATTTTAAAATATCACGCAAACCGAGAAATACAAAATACGGCTCAAATAAATACGTATCCGTATAAAATACCGATACAGTGAGACGGGTCTCACACTTAACAAAATTGCCAAACAAATGTTGGATTTTGCAAATAAAACGAGAAAAAGTACAAGAAGTACAAATTTGATTCTGGAAAAGTATTGCTATGGAAGTCTGATCTGTAAATGATCACTTTGTTCCTTGGACCATATGATGATGATGAAGATCACTGCTTGAAGTAGAACAACTTGGAAGAACTAAGTCACCAAAAAGGTATCGACGCACTTGGGCACTGATGGCGAGGCCAAATGCTTTCCTGCTTTGCTTCACTCTGTTCTGAAAGAAAAGTTGAAGAAGAATGCTCTGGAGAATCAAAATCTCGAAGTTCTGATCTCTGTCTTGTCTCCTGTCTCTCCGTGTGTGTGTCTTTGAGAAAAATGAGTCTATTTATAGACTGGGGCTTCTGTGCGTAAAAGAGCATCAAAATCTATCTTTACGCTAACAACTGCCACCCATGATCAGAGTCATCCTTTGCGTACGTTGACACGCGTCCCATCATTTCAGTAAGAATAGGATACATGTACACACGTTCTTCGAAATATGTGGCATGAAGGCCATGTAGGCAAACCACGTTCCAAACTGGCCAGAAAGAATAGGGCGTAAAAATAGCCCTAACATCCTCTGGGCGTAAAGCAGTAAGATGAGCGTAAAATAGCTCTGTCATAGGTTTCCAGCGTAAAGTGGTTATTGAATAACCTTGAGCATAAAATGGCTCAAATAGACTTTATGCACACATTGTTTTTTATGAGCGTAAGGACTCATGTAAAACTCCGTGCGTAAAAGAAATCATACAGTGAGCGTAAAGTAGCTCGATCTTCATAAACGACAACAGTGGTCTTTGTATAAGACAAATTCCATTGAATTCTGTGGTAAATGCCATCATTAATATCTTCATGTCAGAGTTTGCATTAAATGCGAGATTTGACAGCTTTGTCCAGCGTAAAAGAGGCTGCTCTGTCCTTGGCATAAAATCACCGGTGTAGACCCAAGCGTAAAAGATCAGTCTGCTTAGGCGTAAAGCGATTAGCCTTGTCTTGGGCGTAAAGAAATTACCCGTTCTGTTAGGCGTAAGGCAGACCACTTATGAATGAGATGACTCTTTCTTTGAAGCACTTTTTACGCTCCTACAGCGGCACGTGGGGTTGATTAGGGTTTTAGGTGCTTTCGATACTGCTCTCGATCTCGATCTCTCTGTGTTTTATATACGCATGTACTGCTATATTCGGTTATAACGTGGGGTTCGGGTATGGGAGGAAATCGGGCCGCTTGGGATGGCTGAGGCCTATGCGCGGGTTTGGGTTGGAAGTTTAAGTAGGTTCGGGTGCCACTGCTTCTTTCTTATTCCTTTGCTTCTTTTTCTTTTTATTTTATCTACTGTTTTCTATTTTAACAATTATAACATATATATATATATATATATATATATATATATATATATATATATATATATATATATATATATATATATGTGTACACATACTCGTATATATACTAATATAATATATGTATATATACACCTACGCGCATATATATAATATATTATATATACACACAAACATACATATACGCATAATATATCTGTATATATACACTACCATACCCATTTATGTATATGTATATTTATATATACATACCATAAACGCCTATATATAATTTATATATATTCACATATATATTATATATTCTTATATCCATACACACATAATTTATATATTATATATATATATATATATATATATATATATATATATATATATATATATATATATATATATCTTTAGCTAAGGAATAAAAGGGTAATAATAATAATAGTAAATAATCTATATTTAATAATACTCATATCAATACTGTATAACCTCAATAAAATAATAATAGTAATAATATCGAAATTCAATAAACCAATAATGGTGTATATGCCATTTTGCACCGTCTAGTAATCCCAGAAAATGTACAAGGCCTAACTTATACAAATATTATTGAATATCAACTAATAACATTGTTTATAATATTTAATTAAGAATATTTAGAAATATTCATTAGATCACTAAAAATGGAATACGACACAATCATACCAAAATGCATCAACATGAATGACATTCGACGTCCCGCATGACTACATGGACTTGGTCCAGTCCGGACCAGTCTGGTACAACCGGATTACTTAAACGTCAAATAATAATAATAATAATAATAATAATAATAAATAAACTATTCATAATGGTCATGTCACAACTTGGCCTGATTTTCCTAGTTAGGACATCACTATGGCTAGGTCTTCCTTGGCATGACTAATACACTAGTCAAGACACGTCACTGCACTATCCGTGCCATGATTCCTAGTCACCTTGTACTCCCAATTTAATCATGATTAAAATCATCTACCATAATAATAACTAAATAATTAATTCTAAAATTCTAAAAATTCACAATTTAAATCAAATAAATAAATAATAAATATTTCAAAAATATTTTCGGGAAGAGGAGCTACAAATCTATCCACCTTAAAAATAATTTCGTCCTCGAAATTCTAATTCATAACTATTTCTTAAATTTCGATAAGAAGTCTACCTGAACCTTAATCTCCTTAAATTTTAATTCCTCAAAAAAATTTACATCCTCCTCCTAATCGTTTCGTAACTACGAATTCTTGAGGACTTCTACACACCTTTGGTCATACTACTCGTCAAAACTAAAATCTTATAATCTTCGAACTAGTTGCCAACAATTTTACCAACGGATATCTAGGCATATGGTATCTAGAATCCTCTCCCATCTATCACACAACCCAAAAATCAACAAGCACGAATTTATACTAGTAGCTAAGAATACTGATAAACTTTAATAAGCATGCCTATTCGTCGCTCCGAAGTAAGGAGGACAGGAAGACAAGGCAGAATAATCGGGAGCAACTATGAAGTTTCAAGAGCAGTGGAGAGTATCCAATGTTACAGATGGGAAGGGAGTTTATGAACCACTGCCTTATTTGCTAGATTGGGCTACTCTAGTCCGGTCACTTGCCAAGTTTCTCAGAGGATCTCGTAATCCGTGCAATACAGAAGTTCCTTTCTCGCAACTCTAAACAAGGTTCCAAAGTAGAACGGAATTTGAGAAATCAAGATTGCGATCTTTTCTGTGGTCATTTAAACACACGAGCAAGGGTATAAATGCAACACAAGATCGTATCTCGACTTCAAGGTAGATGGAATAAGGGTTACGAATGACTTCACATCCTAAGGGGTGGAGGCTACATCATGGGTATAGGGACCTATTCCAAATAGTTCGGTTTTATAGTCTGAGTATGATGACATGCATGGATGGGTTCTACTGGTCTTAATGGGTTTTTATTCGGACATTACCCGTTGGTTGGATGAACCTTGGATTTCAATCTATATTGACTGAACAAGATCCCAAGATAAAACTATGTCTACTAGGTTAGGGTAACCCAGAATAGGATTCCTTCCAAGTGGTTGAGCTAGTTGCTAGTCGGGTTGGTTACCTAGGTCCATAAGCCTGAAGTGCGCCTTCGGTGACTTTTGTGTTTAAGTAGCACAAGAGGCCTCTATCAAGTGGCACACTAGTGGCATATGCGTAGTGGGCTTCGAGTAGATCACCACCATATATTGGGTCGGATAAATTGAGTCGAGGTTGAGTCTCTAATGGAAGTCAGAAATCATACCGGTATTATGGTAAGGTGTCACGCCCCAGTACCGAAATACGGAGAAGGACTAGGCCAGCTACTCCATATGAGGTATGTAACGTCATAGGCGATCGTGGCTGTCGAGAGACTAGGGGGTACATGCTACAATCAAGTCTCCTATGGTCCCACAGAGTTCTATGTCTCAATCAATCAAATTACATCAGCAATTAAATGAACATTAAAGATAAAGCAGTAAGGCGTCCCCGACGCGTCATCAAAATGGTCATGAGAGACTAGCCTTATAATTTAGCTATCTCAGAGAGCCAGAAGTACAAAATTATACACAGCTGCAGTCTGTTTAATTACAATTATGTACTGACACAAAATATCGAGTAATCCGGCTAACAGGTGCCGGTGGCTAAATGTCGCACAAAATATAAGCAGGAGTGGTGGAAAAGAAACCCACTCGAGTCCCCAAACCGCCATGCTCCTAGTATACACCATGGATGTCAGGGAGGAAGATCGTGTCCTCAGGCTCTGCTACGGGATCTGGCCAAACAAAACCAGCGGGGTCAGCCCCGAATAGCAAGTACCGCCAAAGGGGCACAAGAGTTAAGATTAAATACCCAGTTAAATAGAATAATTGATAATAGTAATACTTATGCTAATATTATAGGGTAACGCAACATCCTCGAACCCATATGGCACCCTTACAACCAAACAAGGACAAAAGGTGCCGCATGGAGTCGGGACGTGTCGTACTCTATAACTTTCACATAAGTTAAAAGGTATAAACAATAAAATCTCCTGATCGTGACTTCGATCGATAGCCTATCGCAGCACAATAACCAACCCAACAATCAAACAAGAATATGGGTTGGATCATGTACCATGATAGACCATGTTCCTCAGTCATTCACAGAAGTAGCACTTCACAACCAGAATAAGTCTTCCGTTCATAACTTCGGTCCACAACCTGTCATAGTACGATAACCAACCCAACAATCAAACAAGAACATGGGTTGGATCACGTACCATGACAGTCCGCTTCCCTCAGTTAATTACGGAAGGTAATAGGATACAAGCAAGTCGTTTTCTCGGCCAATCAAGTCTACGAGTTTCTAGTGGGACGAGGTTATCCTCGTATCATGTTATTTAGAAATCCTCAGATCGTATCTTTCCAGCAAGGCTAGCCAACCCAGGGGTTCGCGTAGACAGGTATGATTGAGCACAGGTCCCTCGTAAGGCCACCTTGCTAAAATATATAATATATAGCAGGAATTAATCGGATACAGTCATCCACTCGTTGCAGATGACACAGTATCCGTGGAGACCAACCGGCGCGTCGAGACCATATCTCAAGGCGGCTGGTGTAACACGATCTCGGGATTTTACCCTCCCCATGCATCTAGTATGTTTAGTTGCCTAATTTAACCCTAGGTGAAATCTTGGACTCACATGCGGTGGCCTGCATGATTATCCTCCTAAAGTCGTACTTTAGTACGAGTACCCCAAGGAGGATCCATGTCAATCAGTATGTCAACATGTTCTACCCTCCTTAGTGTAATGCATCATTGCAAATACGCCACGTGGAGTTACGAGTCATTTGTCGAGCATGAACAAGAACTGGAACATTCAGGTACATGTATCAGGTAGGAACACTTTGTTCTCTGGGGTCACATTAGTGCTCGTATCATGCTCGGGACAAAAGGCGTAAGGATATAAAATGGGCATATAATATCTAATAAAATATCAAAAGCGTACGCACAAAAGCACGCATGCTCAAGGGGTAAAAAGTTACGTAGGCTCACCCAAGGCAGCGTACGTGAAAAGTCACGCAGGCTTACTCAGGGCAGCGTGCGTGAAAAGTCACGCAGGCTTACTCAGGGCAGCGTGCGTGAAAAGTCACGCAGGCTTACTCAGGGCAGCGTGCGTAAAAAGTCACGCAGGCTTACTCAGGGCAGCATGCGTGAAAAGTCACGCAGGCTTACTCAGGACAGCTTACGTGAAAAGTCACGCAGGCTTACTCAGGGCAGCGTGCGTGAAAAGTCACGCAGGCTTACTCAGGGCAGCTTACGTGAAAAGTCACGCAGGCTTACTCAGGGCAGCGTGCGTGAAAAGTCACGCAGGCTTACTCAGGGCAGCGTGCGTGAAAAGTCACGCAGGCTTACTCAGGGCAGCGTACATGAAAAGTCACGCAGGCTTACTCAGGGCAGCGTGCGTGAAAAGTCACGCAGGCTTACTCAGGGCAGCGTGCGTGAAAAGTCACGCACACAATAGACACGCTTCCAACAGGAAGCGTACCCAAGCCTGCGTACGCAGCGCTAAGGAGCACGTGCAGCTCAGTGGCATGAGCTAAGAAGCTCTGCACACTGCTCACTGTCTTCTCCAAACAGCAAGAACACCATGGTTGAACCCAAAGCTTCAAAACATCACAACTTGGCCATCCGAACTCCAAATCCGGATTTCCAAAGTTCCATCTTGGGTGAAATAGAATTCTCTTCCACATGGAAGCATCAAAACCCACAAAACCCCAACGAAAATAGATCAAACCAAGGAAATCCGAAAATGATTAAAACTTAGATCTATAAAAATCAAAGCTTCAAAATGGAAATTTCTAAGTTCTAAACTAGTATAGATTGAGGAGAAGAACATGTTTTGGCAAATAGTTTTGTAAGAAATCATTGACAAAATTATGGATCCATCTCTTGAGCAAGTTGGTACTTGCCTTGGTTGGTGGAGGAAATAAATGAGAGGAAGTAAATGAGAGGATAGAGAATGAGATGAGTTATATATAAAGATCTTGGACCCATGGGTTCATGATGAACCATTGGTGAACCAAGAATAGGTTACCCAAATGAGCCAAAACTGTAGGCCCAAATGCAGAAAATAAATTAGGAAATAATATTTTGTCGAATATTTTTGGGAAATGCATGAAGAAATACAGCATAATAAATATAGTATAAATACAAGGTAAATACAATTTATCAGTTTCACATATTAAAATATGTATTCCAGTATTGGGGAGTGACATAAGGGTTATAGCTAGTCCTTTTGTCTTGAAAGTCGTACTATAAAAATAGAGTACAAGGGGACGGGTTTGAGTGGGACATGATATGCCTAGATGAAAGTGGACTCGTCTAGATCTTACATATAAAATTTGTTGGAAGGTAACCGCTGGTCTCGTGCTCCGAATATTAATGACACGGCCGGGGACACAAAAGGATCTAAATGAAAAGTGGGAGTCCAAGGGCGCTAATAATCATCCTAATGAAAATTATTCTAATCACACGGCAGTCCTAGTATATCCTAAAATTTTAGAAGGCTTGCGGTCTACCCACCTTAGAGGCTAGGATATGGTGGCAAGGTTCCTGTCACTGGGCTGGCCGATGGTAGCTACACTTGCATATACAACTATCATAGCCATGGGAATACTCTGTATCTATTTGTGAAACCCATATTCTCGTAATTAATTATTAAATAGTATTTTAGTATTATTATTAGTATTTTAAAAAATTATTATTATTATTATTATTAAATATTTTTGGAGTGTAAATGATTTTGAAAATAATAATAACATGGACTTTTGGATTTCAGACCCAGACCCGAGTCCGAACCCAGACCCAGGCCTGAGCCCAAATCCATTCTTTTCTTAAACCCAGAATCTGACTTGGTTTAATTATTAAAAAAAAAACTGTTTGGAGAGCCGGTCCAATTTGACCAGCACCTCTTCCCCTTCCCACGTTCAACAACTCCTCCTTTCACTCCCTTCTCATTTTTTTTTCCTCTCTTCAAACAGCACCCTACTCCCACCGTATTGGTCAGCACCCTTCCTATTCTAACTCCCCTTTAATCACTCTCCCATTAAATCCCCACTCCCCCACTTTTTCTCTCATTCCCATTTCCTGCATTCACTACCCACCTTCCTTTATTTACTCCACATTTTCTCCACCCTTTCATCTCTTCAACAGAAGAGGAACACTCATCTCATTTTTTTTCTCTCTCTCAGAAACCAATAACTTCTTCTCTTATTGCTCACAGCATCAGAGAAGAGAACTCACTCTCTCTCCCGTATTCCCTCCTCTACCTAACCCCTCACCCGAAAACCCACTCCCCACCTAACTCCAGCGAGCCCGTCCGCGTGAGCCCTAACCCGACCCCCTCTCGCGCCGGCGCCCTCTCCGGCCGGATCCGTGGCCGATCTACTTCCGGCGACTCGCCCCGAGCCCGTCGGTGCTCCGCCGCCGTCCGCCGAGCCCGTCGGTCCGACCCCCCTCCACGGGCTCCTCCGGGCCATCCGACCGGCGCACCCTAGGTCGGCCATCCGCCGCCGCTCCCCGGCGCCCGACCCCCGATTCTGAGGCCGTCGCCCGCCGTCCGGGGACCGTACCTCTCGGTGTGCCCCAGGCCGACCGCCCTGTGCGCACCCTCCGGCACCGACGCCCTTCGTCGCTGTCCGATCCACCTCGGCTCCGCCTCTAGCGGCTCTGTCCCGAGCTCCGCTGCCTTCCGCGAGTTTTCCGTGCTTCCCACGGGTTCTGTTTCCGTTGTCTGCACTCTCGGTCGTGGTTCCCGTGGACCGTTGCTTTCCAATTTCGTTCCCGAGTTTTGTCCCGCGGCTCCCCGACCAACGGACATGGGTAATTTCTGTTAATCACAGTAGTTCGTCTCTCCCCGTCTTAGTCGATGATGATTCTTGGTCTCCGATCCCACAACGGGATTCGGCTGTATTCTCAGTATTTCCGGGACTCATTCCAGAATGAGCTTTGGTTGGTTCATTTGGTGGTTTCTCGGATTTCCGAGTTAGTTTTGTAGTTATGTTAGTTTTTGATTAATATCGGAATTTCCGAAATTGGTAGTTCTGAGAGCTTTGGTTTTGTTCTGTTGGTCGTTTCTGGAAATTCTCGGGTTTCCGAGTAATTTCGATTTCCGAGTGTTTTTCAGAAATGTGCTGTGGTTATATTTCCGGGTTCTAAATATTATTGGTGGAAATGGATTCATGGGGTATTTCCCTAGTTCGGGATTATATTTGTGTGTTTGTTGGCATATTTTCCCAGTATTGGGTTGTCCCAAAATAGAGGAAGTGCTGCCCAAATTTTTACAAAACTTTATTTATTTTGATTTCAAATCGGTTTTAGGAAAATGAATTTTAAAACTGATTTTTGGGCGACGACCGTACCGGTCTGTGGGCCCTGGCGAAATGCAAACGCACCGGTCCGACCGGGCGTTGTGGTATTAGCTGGATTTTGATGATGGACCGAGTCTGAGACTCTTAGCTTTCTTTTTAATTATTTTAATTAATATCTAGGCTATTTATTATAGTTATTTAATTTCTGCACTTTATTTATTAATTAAGTCATTTTCGCTTAATTGATGTAAAAGAAAAATTGTACAGGGCATAAGCCCACCCTAGGACCATTAGCTGTGCCAATGTATTGTGTAGCATAGTTTTATTTTATTTTTATTTTTATTTTTCTGGTGGATGTGGAATTTGGGTGGTTTTTGATTAGTCGCATAATCGTAAATTATAGCGCGAATTACTAATTAATTACGAATTTAGTTAAAATGAATAGAATAATATCAAATAACTAGTTCACGGTTTATCACTAAAAGAAATTATATTTTTATAGATATTACAAAACACAAAGTTTTCAAAGTTAATCGGTTCTCGTTATTATTTCCAAATAATCAATTAATCGGTTTAATCAACGCACGTAGTTGGCGACGTAAACGATAGCTGTAGCTTAATAACAACTAAAACCTGACTAGGACTTGCTACTAGAGATTGCAACTAGCACACTTAGCTTGGTTATACAACGAATCTGAGTTAAATTCTCAATTGTAGGGTTTCGAGGACTGTATTAGCATCACCCCGGAATCAACAAACGAATCCAGTCAATAAAACAAAGGCAAGTACATTTATGTTGATTACAATTATTTAATAATCACTTTACTGCAATTTTAAACCACTGTTCATACACGAACTCCTTCGGGAGTATTGACTGTACTGTTGGGGACTGGAGGAGTAGAGTAATGTTTATGACCACATCCAAATTACTGTAACTGACTACTGTAACTGACTGTATTAGCTTTCCCCTCTTCACACGGGGACAAGCCATACCGTATCGCTAGATACTACTGTAACCCAAGCCGGTCATATACATTGCCTATTCACATCACTATACTGTATTATTTCAAAAACTGTTCATCTTCAAACTGTTTAAAAGTGCATGATTTTATTGTTAAATTAATTGTCAAGATTAGCATGAATTGTACTTTGCTCCCTCCTGACTGGAGACCCAATATTTTAGGTATCACTGATGAGGCTTTGTTCCGTGATCCCAACTAGAGGATGATGATCTCGAGACTGATGAGCTGGTTGCCTAGATTTTTCTTTTTCTTTATAATTCATGATGTTTGTGGAAAGCAATGTACTTCAGATGTATGTTTCATTTTATTGTAAAAAGTTTTAAACTATTCAAATTATTAAAGTTGTGGCAATTAGACTGTGTTGTTTTATTTACCTGCATGAGTGATACAGCTTACTGCCGCCGTCTCAACAACGGTGCAGGCTGGGCATGATCCGATTCGACCCAAGAAATTGGGACCGGGTCGTGACATGTTTTTAGTGGTGGCCCATGCAGGTCAGAACAACAACTTAGGAAAATATATTTAGAAACAACTAGAACACTAGAACATCAATTTGTCACAACATAGGACCGAAATATATTATAAATAAATATTTTTGTTTGACTATAGACTGGTAGGATACCTTGCTTATGTGTGCGTCCTAAACCTTCCAGAGAATGACCATTGACCAAATCCTGCTGGCGATGAGGTGTCATCTCCGGATCATACCCCATCTCCTCAACCAAGCCCAGGGTCTTTTCCCTCGCGGCTGTTTGACCGTCCTCATAATGCATCCAGTGAAGTTTTCACTACACTGGCGATTCCTACCTCATCTCAACTGAGTTGCATTTCCTCGGTGGAGTATTCATTTTTGTTGCCCCACCAGTACCAGCAATCATCTTCCAAATGGTTGCCCTATTTCAAGAAACCCCGGAGTTCCAGAAAGCACAAGATGAAGCCCAGCAGGAACAGAAGAATATCACGAGAGAAGACATGAAGAACGTCAATGATGTAGCCTTAGTTATCTCCAACCAAGCTAGAGCAGAACTTTTGCCCTAGGAAGGATACCCCTGAATCTAGAAGATATTTGGGTCCCATCAAGCACTCTACTTTCCAGCAGTCTTGTCGTAAGAAGCTATGGGCTTGTAACCACTGCAAGAGGCCTGGTCATCAGGCCGTTAGTTGCCGCAAGAGTTTGGGACAATGTTTGGCATATGGATCTGCTAAACATT
This sequence comes from Iris pallida, assembly GCA_029216955.1. Lineage (NCBI taxonomy): Eukaryota > Viridiplantae > Streptophyta > Magnoliopsida > Asparagales > Iridaceae > Iris > Iris pallida. Next base: position 11,773,791 of record JANAVB010030817.1, on the reverse strand, counting down.
GAGTAAAGGACTGCCCTTATTTTTTCCATCAAACCAGAGCTCATATCCCAGCAACACCTGTTAGGCCACAATCTAGGGACCCTCTTCCTATCCAGCAGACCCTGCCCTTACAATAAGGCATGATGCATACTCGAGGATCATAGAAAGGAAGCAGTTGGAGACTGCTCATACAAGAGCCAGAACCATGAAGAATAGTACCTAGAACCGCTGAATAGCATCATCTTTTTGGAAGTTGTAACAGGATGTCCTTAGATCAATCATAAGAGTTTTTGCTGGAATTCTCCCCATGAATAGAAATTTTAGTTACACCCTTATGGCAGATGTTTTCCCTGATAGTCTCCCCGGATTATCCCAGATCTAGACATAGGATTCATCCCTGACTTAGCCCTGACTCTTTCCCTATTTCTAAAGGATGTTACAGAGTCAACCCGAAGTTGGCCAAGAAGATGAAGGACCAGATCAATGAAGGTTCTAGGATTTTTTTTTCAGGGTGGAATTTCACCTTAGGGAACACCTATCTTGTTTGTGCCCAGAAGGATGGAACAACGGATGTGCATCGATTACCAGACACTAAAGAACAAGTACTTTATGTCTGGATCGAGGATCTGTTTGATCTGGTTGTGTGGAGTTAGGGTGTTTCGAAGTTTGACTTAAGATTTGACTTCCATCAAATCAAAGTAAGGAAAGAGGACATTTCCAAGACGGCGTTCAAACACCAAGTATGGATAGTTTTCTTTGGTCAGGACGTTAGACTGACAAATGCTTCTGCTGTGTTCATGAATCTTATGAACAGAGATTTTCATGAGTATTTGAATCAGTTTATCTTCTTCATAGATAACCTTCTGATATATGTGAAGACTGAAGAAGAGCATGAAGAACACCTGAGGAAGTTTTGGAAACTTTGAGGAAAAAGAAGTTTTATGGTAAGTTACCTGAACGTGGATTTTCTTGACAAGGTGGACTTTTGGCCATGTTGTCAAGAAATTTCGATGGAAGATAGCTGTTGTTGAAGAGTGGTATACCCCAAGTTCAATTCGGAAGATTCTTGAACTTGGCCGGCTACTATCAGAAGTTCGTGAAGGATTTCGCCAAGATTGCTGAGCCAATGACGAAGCTCACTTGGAAGAATGAAGAGTTCATCTGAACGAAAGTTTGCCAGGCGGCATTGAGGAGCTGAAGAAGAAACTTACCACTACACCAATCCTTGCGCTACCCGCGGGGACCGGTGGGTTCTCAATTTACAGTAATGCCTCTGGAAAAGGACTGGGCTGCGTTCCTCAACAACATGGAAAGTAATTGCTTACATATAGGCAACTACAGACTCATGAGAAGAATCATCCCACACCTAATTTGAATTGCTGCAATTATCTTTACTTTGAAGCTATGGAAGCATAATTTTTATGGAAATGGAGTGAAAATATGTACGGACTACCAAAGTCTGAAATATGTCTTCACTCAGGAAGGGCTGAATGTTAGACTAAGAAGGTGGTTGAAGCAGATGAAGGATTTCGACATCAACCTGCAGTACTATTCAGGTAAGGCTAATGTGATCGCTGATACACTTAGTCGATACTCAGTAGCGATGTTCGTAACCAAGGAGTGGCACCTACTAGAAGACGTCGAGAAGCTTGGACTGGAGGTTATACTACCTGGAGATAGAAGGACGAAGCTGGATGCTGATTCAGTATTGATGAAGTTCGAGGCTGAGGGACAAAAATCAAGAGAACGTAGTTTCAAAATAAGGCACTTTGCAGGCTTAGAGATCAAGTGTTGGCAGGAACACTTGAGGGTTTCTAAATTGATCAGCAGTGGAACTCTGAAGAATGGTACGAGACTTTACGTATTGGCTGACAAACGGAGGAACGAGTTGATAAAAGAAATGCACCAGTCGCAGTATTCCATAAATTCAGGAGATGATAAGATGTATCGGAATATGCCTCCATTGATTGGTGTTATGGAATAAAGAAGGATAATTCCAGGTATAGGATTTTGTCAACATGAAGAATTTAGCAAGAAAACAACAAGCTTGTTGAAGCTGCTGGACAATTCGGAGTGGAAGTAGAAGCATATGACAATGAACTTTGAGTAAGGATTGCCTTGTTCCCAAGGAGGGAAGGGCACCAATTGGATTATAATAAACTGACTGACTAAGTCAGCACACTTTATTTTCCTTCAAAGTTGGTTTATCCACTAAGAAGTGGGCAGCATTGTACGAGAGGCACATCTACCAGATTCATGGAGTACCGCGGGACGAGCAAGCAGAGAGATCAATCCAGATGCTTGAAGATGTATTGGGATTCCGCGTCTTGGAATTTGGTAGGTCTTGGGAAGACCAAATTACTTTTGGTGAAGTTTCTCCTACCAGAGGAACAATCAGTTTCGACGGAGCTGGAAATTGAGGCCAGGTACATCAGGTCATTTGAAGTTTAAGACGCGTTGGAAGTAGCGTACCAGTTAGCTCTACCAGCTAATATTGAGAATGTGCAACGTCTTCTACGTCACAGCTCAGACGTTACATTTCGGATCCAAGTCACATTTTGGATAATTCAGAACTGAAGATTGGAATCAATCTTTCAGTGCCAGAGAAACCAGTTGCAAGCCTAGTCAGAGTTAAGAAGAAGATCAGAATTTGAGCCATCACTTAAACTCCTATTTTCTTATCTTTTCGTTCTAAACTTGACTGATGCTGACGAAGTTAGCCTAGTTTTGCAGCTATCTCTTTATCAAGCTTGATCATGACAGTATTTTATTGGGTGCACCAACTAATATATTGTCTAATCAGGACCGGTGCATGATGGTCTGATCAACCTCGTGTACTTTGATTCGCCTTTGTATTTTTTTCGCGTGGATAATATCATAAAACTTGTCCCTAGACCGTCTCATCCACGACTGCCTTGAAAATCCTTATGGTTGGATCTGAGTTACGGGCGTAGTACCCGTAGCTGTTTGAATCTCCTACCCTGCCTTTAAATTTCGAGGACGAAATTTTCTAAGGAGGGAAGATTGTGAAACCCATATTCACGTAATTAATTATTAAATAGTATTTTAGTGTTATTATTAGTATTTTTAAAAATTATTATTATTATTATTATTAAATATTTTTGGAGTGCAAATGATTTTGAAAATAATAATAACATGGACTTTTGGATTTCAGACCCAGACCCGAGTCCGAACCCAGACCCAGGCCTGAGCCCAAATCCATTCTTTTCTTAAACCCAGAATCTGACTTGGTTTAATTATTAAAAAAAACTGTTTGGAGAGCCGGTCCAATTTGACCAGCATTTCTTCCCCTTCCCACGTTCAACAACTCCTCCTTTCACTCCCTTCTCATTTTTTTTTCTCTCTTCAAACAGCACCTTACTCCCACCGTATTGGTCAGCACCCTTCCTATTCTAACTCCCCTTTAATCACTCTCCCATTAAATCCCCACTCCCCCACTTTTTCTCTCATTCCCATTTCCTGCATTCACTCACCCACCTTCCTTTATTTACTCCACATTTTCCCCACCCTTTCATCTCTTCAACAGAAGAGGAACACTCATCTCGTTTTTTTTCTCTCTCTCAGAAACCAATAACTTCTTCTCTTATTGCTCACAGCATCAGAGAAGAGAACTCACTCTCTCTCCCGTATTCCCTCCTCTACCTAACCCCTCACCCGAAAACCCACTCCCCACCTAACTCCGGCGAGCCCGTCCGCGTGAGCCCTAACCCGACCCCCTCTCGCGCCGGCGCCCTCTCCGGCCGGATCCGTGGCCGATCTACTTCCGGCGACTCGCCCCGAGCCCGTCGGTGCTCCGCCGCCGTCCGCCGAGCCCGTCGGTCCGACCCCCCTCCACGGGCTCCTCCGGGCCACCCGACCGGCGCACCCTAGGCCGGCCATCCGCCGCCGCTCCCTGGCGCCCGACCCCCGATTCTGAGGCCGTCGCCCGCCGTCCGACGACCGTACCTCTCGGTGTGCCCCAGGCCGACCGCCCTGTGCGTGCCCTCCGGCACCGACGCCCTTCGTCGCTGTCCGATCCACCTCGGCTCCGCCTCCAGCGGCTCTGTCCCGAGCTCCGCTGCCTTCCGCGAGTTTTTCGTGCTTCCCACGGGTTCTGTTTCCGTTGTCTGCACTCTCGGTCGTGGTTCCCGTGGACCGTTGCTTTCCAATTTCGTTCCCGAGTTTTGTCCCGCGGCTCCCCGACCAACGGACATGGGTAATTTCTGTTAATCACAGTAGTTCGTCTCTCCCCGTCTTAGTCGATGATGATTCTTGGTCTCCGATCCCACAACGGGATTCGGCTGTATTCTCAGTATTTCCGGGACTCATTCCAGAATGAGCTTTGGTTGGTTCATTTGGTGGTTTCTCGGATTTTCGAGTTAGTTTTGTAGTTCTGTTAGTTTTTGATTAATATCGGAATTTCCGAAATTGGTAGTTCTGAGAGCTTTGGTTTTGTTCTGTTGGTCGTTTCTGGAAATTCTCGGATTTCCGAGTAATTTCGATTTCCGAGTGTTTTTCAGAAATGTGCTGTGGTTATATTTTCGGGTTCTAAATATTATTGGTGGAAATGGATTCATGGGGTATTTCCCTGGTTCGGGATTATATTTGTGTGTTTGTTGGCACATTTTCCCAGTATTGGGTTGTCCCAAAATAGAGGAAGTGATGCCCAAATTTTTACAAAACTTTATTTATTTTGATTTCAAATCGGTTTTAGGAAAATGAATTTTAAAACTGATTTTGGGCGACGACCGTACCGGTCTGTGGGCCCTGGCGAAATGCAAACGCACCGGTCCGACCGGGCGTTGTGGTATTAGCTGGATTTTGATGATGGACCGAGTCTGAGACTCTTAGCTTTCTTTTTAATTATTTTAATTAATATCTAGGCTATTTATTATAGTTATTTAATTTCTGCACTTTATTTATTAATTAAGTCATTTTTGCTTAATTGATGTAAAAGAAAAATTGTACAGGGCATAAGCCCACCCTAGGACCATTAGCTGTGCCAATGTATTGTGTAGCATAGTTTTATTTTATTTTTATTTTTATTTTTCTGGTGGATGTGGAATTTGGGTGGTTTTTGATTAGTCGCATAATCGTAAATTAGAGCGCGAATTACTAATTAATTACGAATTTAGTTAAAATGAATAGAATAATATCAAATAACTAGTTCACGGTTTATCAGTAAAAGAAATTATATTTTTATAGATATTACAAAACACAAAGTTTTCCAAAGTTAATCGATTCTCGTTATTATTTCCAAATAATCAATTAATCGGTTTAATCAACGCACGTAGTTGGCGACGTAAACGATAGCTGTAGCTTAATAACAACTAAAACCTGACTAGGACTTGCTACTAGAGATTGCAACTAGCACACTTAGCTTGGTTATACAACGAATCTGAGTTAAATTCTCAATTATAGGGTTTCGAGGACTGTATTAGCATCACCCCGGAATCAACAAACGAATCCAGTCAATAAAACAAAGGCAAGTACATTTATGTTGATTACAATTATTTAATAATCACTTTACTGCAATTTTAAACCACTGTTCATACACGAACTCCTTCGGGAGTATTGACTGTACTGTTGGGGACTGGAGGAGTAGAGTAATGTTTATGACCACATCCAAATTACTGTAACTGACTACTGTAACTGACTGTATTAGCTTTCCCCTCTTCACACGGGGACAAGCCATACCGTATCGCTAGATACTACTGTAACCCAAGCCGGTCATATACATTGCCTATTCACATCACTATACTGTATTATTTCAAAAACTATTCATCTTCAAACTGTTTAAAAGTGCATGATTTTATTGTTAAATTAATTGTCAAGATTAGCATGAATTGTACTTTGCTCCCTCCTGACTGGAGACCCAACATTTTAGGTATCACTGATGAGGCTTTGTTCCGTGATCCCAACTAGAGGATGATGATCTCGAGACTGATGAGCTGGTTGCCTAGATTTTTCTTCTTCTTTATAATTCATGATGTTTGTGGAAAGCAATGTACTTCAGATGTATGTTTCATTTTATTGTAAAAAGTTTTAAACTATTCAAATTATTAAAGTTGTGACAATTAGACTGTGTTGTTTTATTTACCTGCATGAGTGATACAGCTTACTGCCGCCGTCTCAACAACGGTGCAGACTGGGCATGATCCGATTCGACCCAAGAAATTGGGACCGGGTCGTGACACTATTTATCAATTACGAGTTTTCGTCTTCCTAATCAGCGAAAGACAAAAATGATAAAGAGTTCAAGAGATGTCGCTGAATACAATTACGTGATTCAAAGGCGAATATATAATTCAAGAGGAATTGTCAAGCAATCGCGGATGAGATCATAGAGACATCTACATCTCAATCCACGTAGGATAATTAGATGAAAAGCGAACCAAGTGCATCATGGTTGATCAGACAGTGATACAATGATTCTGATTAGGCAATATGTTAGCGGGCGTCCCCAATAAACATATGTCTCGAATCAAGCTCGATAAAAGAGTAAGCTTGCAAAACTAGGCTGTAATAGCAGCATTGGTCAAGATAGTCAAAATATGAATAGGCGAGATTTTTGGAAAGGAGGCACAATAGTTCGAGTTTTGAGAAAGTCAAATCCTTACCTGGTGTTCTTGCTTATACAGTCTTCCTACAATCTTACTATCCCTAAAGTCTTGGTCAACTACAACATAGTTTTAGCAATGTTCTATAACCTATGATCCTCAAAATGGTTTCATTTCTATGGGTTGTGCCTCGCCAGTGCGCTGCTGGCTGCAGTGAACCCACATTCTCCACTCTCAAATAATTGACGACAGTGCGCTGCTGTCTAAACTTTATGGGTTAGCTAATATTTCTCTAACTATAACCGTAAAAATCCATGAGCTTCTAGAGATTCAAACAAGTTGACTAAAATAGAGCGTAGGTATTTGTCCTATCAATCACAACATTTAAAAATAAAAGATTTAACCATGGAGGAATTAATTAAAGACAAATAGATACAAACATCCTAGTATCTATCTTATGTGCATTTCAATGGTTGATGGAAAATCTCAAGCCAATCTACCTTGAGATTCGTATGCAAATAACAGAATTAGAAGATTTAAACTAATTCCCTACGGTAACATAGTATTTAAAACAGACAATTCTAACTTATGATATAAGATCTATATCTAATACAGCAAAAGAATATTAAACAGTTCATTAAAATTAATGCCTTAATTCTAGGCAAGTCTAACTTACCAGTGAATAGTGGATCCACATTGGATCATAATGTCATATCAAAAGTATCAGTGTACCTATAGGGATCTAGCAAGTTTTCTAAATTGCATGGCCTATCTAATAATCTTAACTACCCAATGGTTAGTGTGAACAAGGGACTCCTAGTCCTAGTTATTCTTCTAAATTATTTTAATCCTATTTGTGAATGAGCATTTCCTGGTCGCAGGCTCGCAATAGTACGACTGACGTACCATCACGAGTTCGCAATATTTTACGAAAACTGACCTGCATGGGCTACCACAAAAACTTGTCACGACCCGCACCCGCTTTTCGGATACGAGACGTGTCCAAGCCAGCCTACGCCGCAGAGTCGGCGGTAGAACACTGTCAAGCCGCAAGAAATAAATGCTCAAAATACAACATTTATTGCTCATTCACATTTCTACATTTATTACAACATTTATAATTAAAGAAAATACAAGATTTTACATTTAAAGAAATTGATACATTTGCTTTCTATTTCTAGGTTGTCTTCAGCATACCCAAGTTCTTCCAGTGCTAAGAATGATCGCGGCTAAACCTGAAAAATATTGGTTATCCAGTCAGGATTGGAACAAGTACACAGACCGACGACAATACAAAACACAATAGAATTAACAAGACATGAAAATAGCATATGGAATATGAAAGCTAGTAAGAAAACTGATGACATAGCACGATAGAGAAGTAAACAAGAAAAAACTAATAAAAGATATCTATCTAGGTGGTGTGAAATATCTGTTTCAACATGTGAACGGCTAGGGGGTAAATACGGCTCACTGCACGTGTCGTGTGCAGCTGCTATCGTGCAAGAATAGACTCATGGGAAAGTTCTGGGTAGTTCACATATTTACTAAGATATTTCCCCTTCCGACTACTCCGTGTAACGAGCGTGTCAACAAGCAACAAGATATATATATAGACATGAAATGAAAAGACTACTATGAATCGAAAAGCAATCAGAAAGTGCACTTGCCTGAGGTCCTTAGCTGGAGAAACCAATACTATACCACACAATGAGCCACAATCAATCAACACATGCAGAAGTCTCTGGATGCTGAAATAAACAGTACTAACATTGTCAGAATAGTCAAATTAGCTAGGATTGCCTGTCCTTAAGTCCAATTCTGGACACAGGGGCAAAACGGTAATTTCGGACAAAAACGATGTCCGCCGTTGGACCCGCTTTGCACCGAAAAGCGTGCCAGAGTCAACGGTCTCTAAAGTCGTCAAACTACATGTCTACGGATCTGGTTTTCCGATACGAACCCAACCGTATGTCCAAAGTTGGATTCCGGCGGGCCGTGCACAAAATTGCCCGTTGAGTGATACCGTAGGGCCCGCAAAACGGTGATTTTAACAACGATCTCAGAATCGGACCAAACTTGGCATACAGGACCAGAAAAATGATACGGTCCTGTTGGCACAAGTTTCATCTTAATATGACGAGCATGCACAAAGTAATTAGAGAATTTGTAAAGTGCACGATACGGGAAATTTCGACGGATATGCATCAAATTCGTCGCGCACACGCGACCAATTTGAATTCCGCCAAAGCCCACACGACCATGAAGCTGTTACGCACCTTTCGATACTTACGGTGCGCGACTACGTCGCCCAGAATGGCGGGACGCACGTCGTGTGGATGAATTTTATTGTTTTTGAAACAGGTTTTTGTCAAACTTCGGGATTTGATTTCTAGACGCTGAGTCGACAAAATCCGATTCTACAAAAAGGGAATCGAAGCCCTATAGGTTGTCTAAAATAATGTTTAATTAGATCTTTAAATTGCTCGATGGTTCGACCGAAATCGGTCTTCCAAATCAAGGTGTTGGGACTGAAAACACGCTCTGTTTTGGCAGTTTTCCGTCGATCTTCACGTCGACTTCTTGTCAATCCTAGATCAATTCGATCCCTACTAATTACTAGGCTTCCTAGACGGTTAGGTTGTGGTCGCATATGTGAAAACGAAACAAGAATTGATCGCACGAGGAGAGGATGGTTCACCTGCGAAGTGGGGGTGCTGCCATTGTTTCTCTGCTGCTGTCGCGGGTGTGCCAGGCCGCGCACGCGCCTCCTGGCCGCCGGCGGTGCCTCGTGGCGGTGCGCGGCCGTCGTGGGGCCGCCCAGGTGGCTGGGTCGCCTGGGGTGGCGGCGCGTAGGGTTGATTAGGGTTTTAGGTGCTTTCGATACTGCTCTCGATCTCTCTGTGTTTTATATACGCATGTACTGCTATATTCGATTATAACGTGGGGTTCGGGTATGGGAGGAAATCGGGCCGCTTGGGATGGCTGAGGCCTATGCGCGGGTTTGGGTTGGAAGTTTAAGTGGGTTCGGGTGCCACTGCTTCTTTCTTATTCCTTTGCTTCTTTTTCTTTTTATTTTATCTACTGTTTTCTATTTTAACAATTATAACATATATATATATATATATGTACACATACTCGTATATATACTAATATAATATATGTATATATACACCTACGCGCATATATATAATATATTATATATACACACAAACATACATATACGCATAATATATCTGTATATATACACTACCATACCCATTTATGTATATGTATATTTATATATACATACCATAAACGCCTATATATAATTTATATATATTCACATATATATTATATATTCTTATATCCATACACACATAATTTATATATATATATATATATATATATATATATCTTTAGCTAAGGAATAAAAGGGTAATAATAATAATAGTAAATAATCTATATTTAATAATACTCATATCAATACTGTATAACCTCAATAAAATAATAATAGTAATAATATCGAAATTCAATAAACCAATAATGGTGTATATGCCATTTTGCACCGTCTAGTAATCCCAGAAAATGTACAAGGCCTAACTTATACAAATATTATTGAATATCAACTAATAACAATATTTATAATATTTAATTAAGAATATTTAGAAATATTCATTAGATCACTAAAAATGGAATACGACACAATCATACCAAAATGCATCAATATGAATGACATTGGACGTCCCGCATGACTACATGGGCTTAGTCCAGTCCGGACCAGTCTGGTACAACCGGATTACTTAAACGTCAAATAATAATAATAATAATAATAAATAAACTATTCATAATGGTCATGTCACAACTTGGCCTGATTTTTCTAGTTAGGACATCACTATGGCTAGGTCTTCCTTGGCATGACTAATACACTAGTCAAGACCCGTCACTGCACTATCCGTGCCATGATTCCTAGTCACCTTGTACTCCCAATTTAATCATGATTAAAATCATCTACCGTAATAATAACTAAATAATTAATTCTAAAATTCTAAAAATTCATAATTTAAATCAAATAAATAAATAATAAATATTTCAAAAATATTTCCGGGAAGAGGAGCTACAGGTGGCCATTCTCCGTGTTCGTAACACGGAGAATGTCATTCTCCGTCTTAATTTACACGGAGAATAGTCATTCTCCGTGTTAGTAACACGGAGAATGGCATTCTCCGTTTCTAAATTACACGGAGAATGGCCGTTCTCCGTGCTAAATAACACGGAGAATGACATTCTCCGTGTTAAATGACACAGAGAATGGTCATTCAAATGTTAAAACACAGGAGAATGGTCATTCTCCGTGTTAGAAACACGGAGAATGCCATTCAACACGGAGAATGACATTCTCCTTGTTAAAAATGCAGGAGAATGACTATTCTTCGTGTGATATCGACGGAGAACAGTTGACAGAAACCTAATTTTTTATTTTTTTGTTTTGTGGAAATAAATTTGACATGAATAAAGATTCAAGAGTTTTCGTTCTTCTTTCAAAACGATGCTAACTCTTATGGAAAAGAAGAAGATCTTCTCTCCATAATTGACCTAATTGTCGGAGAAGAAGAAGAAGATGAGCGATGATCGGAGTTCGACTGAAAAAAAAAATATGGTGAACTACGAACGATCTTTGCGATCTCTGCTGAAGATGAGAACAATGGAATTCAGATCTCTCGTGAAGAAGAAGAAGAAGAAGAGAATCGCAATCCAGATCTGAGTTTGTGCGGAGAGGTAGTTATGGTATTAATTTTGTAAATACAGAGCATCTAAAGGGAATCTTGGAATACTTAACGTGGAAATATATAATTCTGGGCATTTCATAAAACCCATCATGCGGGTGGGTTTTTCATAAAAACTAACCCCGAAATTGGGTTTCTCAGCAATTTCCAGTTTATTATATCTATACTACTATCTATTATATATACTACTATGTTATAAACAAATACACTTCACCACAAAAAAATATATTCCAAAAAAAAACTTCATTTATGATTATTAATTAAAATAATTTATCTATCTATGGTACTATATAATAAGAAAAATATATTTTCTTTCAAAATTTGTGTGGTGACTTTTTTTTATTGACTTTATTGATTTATTGATTTCTTTTGTACATGAAGTTTAATAGAATATTGTAGAAGTATTGTCAACTTTGACTATAGTACTAGTCTCTTTTTTTATGCTTTTTATCATTAGAGTTTTTACTTAATTCTTTTGTATCTTTACCTTATATATTGTCATATTTGTTTCTCCACAAGAGTCGATTATCGGATTAATTTTTTGAGAATAAATATTCAATTTTATTCTCAAAGTGCGAGACCCAATATTATTTACCAATTGTGAGGTACATGTCTCTTTACTTACGGGTGCCAAATAGTCCTCGGGAGTAGTGTTTTATTTTGGTGGATTCGAAAGTACACTCCTTTATATTTTACTCATTTACATTTTTTGATTTCAAAAGTGGAGGAGCAAATCAAAGAGAGTTAAATACATTGGATTGGGTGAAGAATCTTTGCAAAAAATTTATGACTTGATGACTTCGTACTTTTAGAAACATTCCATTTGTTGTTGGATTCAATTATTATATTTTTGAGAGTTTCATACCAACTAAACATAAATTCCAAATCCAACATGGATTCGATTTGAAGAAAAATAATTTGGCCCAATTATGATTGAAAAATGTTAAGTCTACAACCAAATACTTACAACATCTCTCCTACACCTACACACGGGTCCCACCTCTCCTCTCACCCTCTGCTACATGGACTCCACCCGACTCTATCACTTACCTTCTCCAATCGAAGTCCGATACGTGACGGTTGTAAGGAGATTGTGAGCATTTGGTTGCAGGCATATCAAAGCTTATTATGATTTTGAACTCGAAAATCTTATAAGATTATGGTTTAGATCTTACATAAACCCGTCTTTGTTACACCCTAACTATACATGCTAAAACCGACAGTTAAATACATTCCAATTTTAAGGTACTTTCACATCCTTTGATTTTTTAACGGTTATCTATACTAGTCTATACTGATATATAACCAAAATTATAGGATACAATTTCTTTAACACTTTATTGCCTATAATATCATTATTTATGGATAAAAAAATATTTTTTATTTATATATAAAAACATATTTGATTACCACAAACTCAAACTTCACATTAATATAAAACTGGGAAATCCTCTCTCCCCTCATATTTTTTCTTTTCTTCTTAAGGATAGAAAATTATTTTGTCATCCAATGACTATTCTCTATGGCTTTCATTTTTATTGGAAATTGCACACTGAATATGCACAGACCATCAGTAATTTATAATTTAAATACTAATTTTTTTACTTCAAAAATAATAGATGTCATTATTGGCACTAGTAAAATATCATTCCGCACTCCTCTTTAATTTTCTATCAATCTTTTTTTGAATCCAATCCAAAGTCATTTTATTAAAAGCAGTCAATAGAAGCTACATGATACGCAGCATCCTTCTCAAGTTGCTGGTGAATACAATCTGGGGGAGTAGAAAAATGGGTAATAGAAGTGTTGTTTAACGCATAGGAGGCCAGCAAGTGAGCAACCTCATTTCCTTCTATGCGTATGAACAAGAAGTCTAAATCGGTGTTCATCCGGGAGATCTCTTCCTTGATGTCCTGAACCAAACCGTACAGTCTCCACGGGAGAAGCTCCTTCTCCCCTTTCATAATACGGTGAGCAATAAGAGAGTCTCCTTCTATAAGGACATTTCTCGCGGCGATAGAGTTTGCGAGCCGTACCCCTAGTCGAATAGCATGCAGTTCTGATGAAAGGCTTCTTTCTTCTTCAAAGCTGTAATCTGGTGACGAGTGTCATGTGGTTGCTGCCAAGAAACTTTCCTCGTAGTTCCTTGCAACCGCGGCCGCTGCCAGTGAATGAGAGGACGTTGCCCCGTCGACGTTGATTTTAATACTGTCCATGATGGGGGCGGACCACCGGACCGCGACCAAGCCTTGTCGAAGTTTGTTGATGTGTTCCGCCCTATCCGTTCGTCCTTCCGAGAATGCTTGATACATGTAGCTCACCTGTTGCAATATCCTATGAATAGATGGAGGTTCATGTTTGAAGATACATGCACATCGGGCCTTCCATATTGCCCACAGAATGTTCGCTCCTATGAGGAAGATGTCTTCGTCTTGAGAGTTCAGAAGCCACTCCTTTATAAGCTTGTATATGTCAAGATGATTGTCGACTCGTAGGCCTAACCTGCTAGCAAACCAGATTGCTCTCGACACATTGCAATAAAGAAAAAGGTGATTTGCATCCTCTACATGGTCCATGCAGAAGGGACAATGTTTGTTCGAGGCTGGTAGTCTTTTGTTTAAGATGTCATATAAGGGTAGAGCTTGATGAAGAAGTCGCCAAATGAATATATAGACTCTTGGGGAGATCGACCTCATGCGCCACAGGTTTCGCCATAGAGATTTATCCGAGGAATTAGTCGAGCCACTCGGCTCTAGTCTACGCAAAGTTTCGTATAGTGACTTTGACGAGAATTGCCCATTTTTAGTGTTGGTCCAGATTAGTTCATCTTTTCCCCCGCCTTCACTAAGAGATATGCTGGAAATAGCCGTGGCTTCCATCGGAGTAAATATAGTGTTTATTAGACCGAGGTTCCAAGTTCTGGAACAAGGGTCCATGAGCTCCCTTACCAGTTTAGGACCATTCGGAGTGGCTCTACTCTCAACAATTCGAAACTTCGACAACGTAGGAACCCATGGCTCGTCGAAGATTTTCACCCATCCTCCTCTAATACGCCAATACAAGCAGTCCTTCATATGTTTTCTCAATTCCAAAATGCTAGCCCATGTTGCTGATGCTTTCCGCGTCTTCCTCGCGTTCCATATAGATCCATTTGTAAATATATTCCCCTGAGCAAACGAACCCACAGAAGATCTGGGTTATCAAGGAATCGCCAAAGCAATTTCCCAATAAGCGATTTGTTCACCCACTCAAGCCTTCTAATGCCGAGACCTCCTTCACTCTTTGGACTTGTAATTTTGTTCCAATTTAAAAAATGCATCTTCTGAACTTCCGAGTCATGACCCCACCAAAAAGACCGCTGTTGTCTCGATAGCTTGACCAATGTTTGCTTTGGGACCAAGTAGGTCGACATGTGATAAATAGGGATTGATCCAAGGGTAGCTTTGATCAATGTTGTCCGACCTGCATGTGATAAAAGCTTCGTTTACCATCCTTGGAGCCGCGCTGAGCACTAGTCGATCAAAGGGGAGAAGGTTGTCGCCCTGGATTTCGAAAGCAATAATGGTTGACCCAGATATCTATCATCCTCAGTCATCAATAAGAAGTTGAGGGCAGATGCTATTCGATCGCGCTCGCGGTTTGGAACTTGTTTACTGAAGTGGATACTTGATTTTCCAAAATTGACCTTCTGACCCGACCACGATGAGTATGTTGGGAAAGAAGCGCGGAAACCTTTCCCCAAACCGGAGAGTACCTGCGAGAGGACCGAGCAAACAACGCACGAACCCAAAAACAAGCACACAAAACAATCACGCAGACACAGAGAATTTTTGACGTGGAAACCCTTGCGGGAAAAACCACGGGACGATCGGAGTCCAACCCTGAGAAGCCTCCACTAATGGAATAGAAGAATTACACCCTCTACAAACTCCTCCGATCCAAATCGGATCCCCACAACACTCAGAGAAAAGAACAACGATTACAAGGCTACGAAGAACGAGAACGACGAGTAGAGATTACCCGAACACGATCTCCTCCGAATATCAACCTTCAATCCTCCGCCTTCTTCTCCGAAGTTGCAATGGCACTCTTGCCTCCTTTCTCTCTCAAAACTTGTGTTATGTTGCTCTTATGAATTAGGGTTGAGAAAACTCAATATATATCTCCCTAATCCCGCAACCAACCTGAACCGTTGGATTAGATCCAATGATGAAAACTCATCCAAAATCCCGCTTCAGCCCCCCGACACACAGAGTTCGGCCAGAACTCTGTGCGGGGCAACCAGCACTGGCCGACCCACTTCTGGAATGAGGAGGCAGAGTTCGGCCAGAACTCTGCCAGGGGCAGAGTTCGGCCCGAACTCGGCCCCTCTGCTTCCAACAGCTCTCTGCAGCTCTCTCAGCAGTCCTGCTTCCTCCCCGAGCTTCTTCGACACACGAACGGCGCTCGTCGCACTCCGGGGTCTTCTCCACATAGGTTGGGAACCCCACCCACTCCAACAAATCTCCCCCTTCACAACTATGGGGAGGACGTCGTCATCCCGACGATCTGCCTGCAGTACTCAAACTTCCCCCTTGGTAGAATCTTCGTGAACATATCAGCTCCGTTGTCATCTGTATGCACCTTCTCAAGCTCCGCGTCCTTCTTTTCAACCACATCCCGTATCCAGTGATACCGAGTCTCGATGTGCTTGGACCGGCTATGAAACGTCTGATTCTTCACAAGATGGATAGCACTCTGACTGTCGCAAAGCAAAGTATACTGCTCTTGCTTCAGTCCCATTTCCTGCAACAGCTTCTTCATCCACAACAGCTCCTTGCAAGCCTCCGTCGCCGCAATGTATTCCGCCTCCGTCGTTGACAAGGCAACACACTTCTGCAACCGCGACTGCCACGACACTGCTCCTCCCGCAAACATCATCACGTAGCCTGAAGTCGATCGCCTCGTGTCTACATCTCCAGCCATATCAGCGTCGGTATACCCAACCAGCTTCGGCTCGTCACCACCAAAGGAAAGTCTCCAACCAGCAGTGCCCTGAAGATATCGTAGAATCCACTTGACCGCACTCCAGTGTACCCTTCCAGGATTCGAAAGATACCTGCTAACCGTACCAACTGCAAGAGCAATATCTGGCCTCGTACACACCATAGCATACATCAGGCTTCCCACAGCTGAAGCATATGGAACCCGCTCCATATCTTCCTTTTCGTCCTCGGTAGATGGACACTGCTCCTCAGTGAACTTAAAGTGAGCCGCGAGGGGGGAACTCACTTTCTTCGACCCGTCCATCCCGAAATGCTGAAGTACCCGGTGAATGTACTTCTTTTGGGACAAGTGTAGCAGCTTGGACTCTCTCTCTCGGCTGATCTCCATCCCAAGAATAGTCTTCGCTGCGCCCAAATCCTTCATAAAGAAGGCCGCGCCCAGTTGGCGCTTCAACTCCGCTATCCTAGTGGCATTCCGACCCACTAATAGCATATCATCAACATAGAGCAATAAGATGATAAAATCATCATCGGCAAAGTACCTCACAAATACACAATGGTCCGACGTCGTCCGTGCATAACCATGCTCCCCCATAAACGACTCGAACTTTCTGTACCACTACCTCGGAGCCTGCTTCAGACCATACAAGCTCTTCCTCAACCGGCAGACCAAATGTGACTTGCCCTTCTCACAGAATTCCTCCGGCTGCTCCATGTACAACTCCTCCTCAAGATCACCGTGGAGGAACGCCGTCTTCACATCCATCTGCTCGACCTCCAAGTCGAAACTGGCTGCTAATGCTAGCACCACCCGAATAGACGAATGCTTGACGACAGGCGAAAAGATTTCATCATAATCCACGCCTTTCCGCTGACCGTAGCCCTTGACTACCAGCCTCGCTTTGTATCGAGGGCGAGTAGCATCATCCGTCTGCTTCACTCTGAACACCCATCGATTCTTCAAAGCCTTCTTGCCCTTTGGCAACCGCACCAGATCATAAGTAGAATTTGTGTGCAAGGAACTCATCTCCTCCTGCATAGCCACCATCCACTCCTGCCTGTGTTCGTCTTCCATAGCCTCTGCGAAACTTTCGGGCTCTCCTCCGTCAGTCAGTAGCACATACTCATCCGGCGAGTATCTCGTAGATGGTCGACGATCCTTGTTGCTCCTTCTCAGTGGAGCCACTGGTGCTGGCTGTATACCGACAGCCTCCTCCCCTTCAGGAACTGCCTCCCCGGCATGCTCATCCTCCTGAGGGACACCCTGACCACCATCAGCAGGCTGATGATCAAGGTTGGGAGCAACTCCATGTACCGGCTCCCCCATAACTGGATCCTCTGCGATGTCCTCTGGAAACTGCTCGAAGCGAAATGACTCTAACTCAGGCAATTCCTCAGCCTCAGAAGGCGTCTCGGAATCCTGAGTGTTGGTCATGGTCTGATCCTCGACGAACACCACGTCCCTGCTTCTGTAGAGCTTTCCTTCCACTGGGTCGTAGAGTCTATAGCCAAACTCATCCCGACCGTAGCCGACAAAGACGCATCGCCTCGTCTTCGGCTCAAGTTTGGTCCTCTCGTCCTTCGGTACATGCACGAAGGCTTTACAACCAAACGCCCGCAGGTGACTGTATGACGGCTCCTTGCCGTACCATACTTTGTCAGGCACATCACCCTGCAAAGGAGCACTAGGAGACAAATTAATAATATAAGCAGCTGTGAGAAGAGCCTCACCCCAATAACTGCCCGGCAAGTTTGCTTCTGACAGCAAACACCGCACCCTCTCCATCAGTGTCCTGTTCATGTGCTCCGCTACACCATTGAGCTAAGGTGTCTTTGGCGGAGTCTTCTGGTGTCGTATCCCTTGCTCTCTGCAATACGCATCAAAGGGACCGATGTATTCGCCGCCATTGTCGGACCGAACACACAACAACTTCTTGCCCGTCTCCCTTTCAACGGAGGCCTGAAACTCCTTGAAAGTAGGCAGCACCTGATCCTTGGTCTTTAAGGCATAGACCCAAACCTTTCTGGAACAGTCATCAATAAAAGTCACAAAGTAAGAAGCACCACCAAGAGATTTTACCTTCATAGGACCGCAGACATCCGAGTGAATCAACTCGAGCAACGCCGGCTTCCTCGAACTTGGGTGACTCTGGAAAGACACCCTACTTTGCTTCCCAGCCAAACAGTGCGTGCATTTCTCCAACTTTGTAGACTTGAGCCCCGGAATCACTTTCCTGTTCACCAAGTAGCTCATCCCCTTCTCGCTGATATGGCCGAGCCGCCTGTGCCACAACTCGGTAGACGCGTCACTGACTGCGTTCACCTCCTGTGCCCCCTCTGCGCTCCCCTCCATATAGTAGAGACCGGACTTCTTGCTTCCTCTGGCAATCACCATCGAACCTCCTGAAAGCTTCCACTGACTATTCCCGAAGAGACTGAAGAATCCCTCGTCATCCAACCTTCCAACCGACACCAGGTTGAAACGGATATCAGAGACATGACGAACATCCTTGAGAACAAGAACCGCACCCGTCTTCGTTCTCAAATGCACATCTCCAATGGCAACCGCCTTCGACACATCTCCGTTGCCCATCTTCAACACGCCACAGTCGCCTGTCGTGTAAGTGGCAAACAGTGCCCTATTGTGAGATACATGTGCTGAAGCCCCTGAGTCCACCAGCCAAGAATTGTCATCGCAGGCGAGGTTAGTAATGACCTCATCACCTACGACGATCACATCGCCTCCATGCACCGAGGCCGCCGCTGTAGTGTTCTCTTCTTGCTTCCCCTTGTCGCCCTTCTTCTCCTTCTTCCAAGCGAAACAATTCTGCTTGATATGGCCCTTCTTACCGCAATGATAATACTCTGAGTCCTCGTACCGACCCTTGGACTTTCCCCTGCTCTTGTCTCTGCCACCACCTGGACCCCTGCTTTTGTCCCTTCCGCGGCTCTCTGAAACAAGTGCCTCTGAGTGGTGGGATGTGGATGAAGTGCCCTGAGAACGTCTCCGCATCTCTTCATTCAACACCCCGCTCTTGGCAAACTCCAGACTGACCACGCCCTCTGGAGCAGAAGCGATCATAGATACTCGTACGGTCTCCCACGAGTCTGGCAAGGTACACAGCAGCCACAGTCCCTGAACTTCGTCGTCGAACTTGACTCCCATAGAAGATAGCTGGTCAACCACGCCCTGGAAATCACTCAAGTGATCCGTAATAGACGCCCCATCCTTGTACCGCAGACCCATCATCGTTCGGATCAGGAACAACTTGTTTACCCCGGTCTTCTTCGCATACAAGGATTCCAGCTTATCCCACAACGTCTTCGCGTGCTCAATATTGGCAACGTGGTTGTACACGTTCTCATCAACAAACTGCCGTATGTACCCACACACCTGTATGTGCTCGAACTTCCAGTCCTCCTCGGATTTATCACTGGGCCTCTCGGTTGCAAACACAGGTAGATGCAGCTTCTTGACAAATAGCAAATCCTTCATCTTGCTCCGCCAATAATGATAGTTTGTGCCATTAAGGTTCACCATGCGCACCGACTTCGCGTCCATCTCTCCTCTCTGGTTCCTCTGTCAACTCCTGACACCCTTTGAACCCAAAGCTCTGATACCACTCTGTTGGGAAAGAAGCGCGGAAACCTTTCCCCAAACCGGAGAGTACCTGCGAGAGGACCGAGCAAACAACGCACGAACCCAAAAACAAGCACACAAAATAATCACGCAGACACAGAGAATTTTTGACGTGGAAACTCTTGCGGGAAAAACCACGGGACGATCGGAGTCCAATCCTGAGAAGCCTCCACTAATGGAATAGAAGAATTACACCCTCTATAAACTCCTCCGATCCAAATCGGATCCCCACAACACTCAGAGAAAAGAACAACGATTACAAGGCTACGAAGAACGAGAACGACGAGTAGAGATTACCCGAACACGATCTCCTCCGAATATCAACCTTCAATCCTCCGCCTTCTTCTCCGAAGTTGCAATGGCACTCTTGCCTCCTTTCTCTTTCAAAACTTGTGTTATGTTGCTCTTATGAATTAGGGTTGAGAAAACTCAATATATATCTCCCTAATCCCGCAACCAACCTGAACCGTTGGATTAGATCCAATGATGAAAACTCATCCAAAATCCCGCTTCAGCCCCCCGACACACAGAGTTCGGCCAGAACTCTGTGCGGGGCAACCAGCACTGGCCGACCCACTTCTGGAATGAGGAGGCAGAGTTCGGCCAGAACTCTGCCAGGGGCAGAGTTCGGCCCGAACTCGGCCCCTCTGCTTCCAGCAGCTCTCTGCAGCTCTCTCAGCAGTCCTGCTTCCTCCCCGAGCTTCTTCGACACACGAACGGCGCTCGTCGCACTCCGGGGTCTTCTCCACATAGGTTGGGAACCCCACCCACTCCAACAGAGTAGATATTGAGAATATCATGTATAGAATGTATTGATGCTAGGGATGCCTGGCCAAAGATCAATATATCATCAGCAAAAATGTGTGAGATTGTCGGTGCGTACCTGCTAATTCGAATGCCGTAGAAGAGGCTATCATGTTCGAACTTAGCAAATAGTTTGGATAAAACTTCTGAGCAGAGTACAAATATGAACGAAGACAACGGACATCCTTGGCGAATTCCTCTGGCAGGCACAAAGAAGCCTTTAGGTGACTTGTTAACAAGGACGGAGAAAGAGGCTGTCGTAATGCACTCCATAATTAGCTTATTTGTGTGGCCCCTAATACCCATTCCATGGAGAACCTGCTGAATGAAAGGCCAGGAGAGGCGGTCATATGCTTTTGATATGTCAATCTTCAGGGCGAATGCATTCTTCCTAGCCGGGAAGTTTTTCATCGCGTGAATCATTTCTTGAGCTATAATGATGTTATCAGTAATCTGTCTCCCGGGAACGAAGGCAGTTTGGAACGGGCTAACTAGCTTATTCATCAATGGTTTGAGCCGGTTAGTAAGGGTCTTGGAAATCACCTTGTACGCCACATTGCACAGGGCAATTGGTCTATAGTCCCCTGGAGTGCTCGGGTTAGCCTTCTTTGGAGTGCATTAACATTACCGGCACTAATAAAATGTCATCATGCACTCCTTCCTCCATGCACGTTCATAATATCAAATTTAATGCAAGGATAGATTTGAAATTTAAATGATAGAAAATTAAAGATGAGTGTATGATGACACTTTAGTAGTGTCAATAACAATACCCAAAATAATAATTTCAATTTTAGTCAGCATAATATGGTTTAAACATTGGCATAATATAAAATAAAAATTAAATATTATAAACACGTTATTAAACATGTTATAAAATGTAATCCCTAAGAAGATGTTTCAACCAATTAAATTTTATTTAGAAAAGAAAATTAACCAAAGCTAATTTACAAGTTTGTTTAGAGAAGTTGTTCAACTTATTCATTTTTTTTGGGGCAATTTTTTTTTAACAACTATTCTAAAGCTAATTTAAGTCGGATCAATACTAAAATTATAATAAAAAATCTTACAAATTTTTTTATAACCGTCTAGATTCTGGTTGATAATTATCAATTGAGTTATTCTCTCTACATAGAGGGGAGAGGAGAGAGAAAATTTAATCAACAACTGCCACCTTTAATTGTAATTTTAGGATGATTGTTTAAGTAGTTATACTTGCAAATCTCCCAACACCTAAATCCAGCCGTCCATTTGAAACCACTATCAAATATACTTGCAAACCCGTCGTGTCATGTTCTCACATCCCATTCCAGAAGGACCTGTCTCGTCCAGCACCTACTGCTCCCTTATAAATCTCAGCCGTCCATTCTGCAATTCCTTCGCTGCTCCTACCTAATCTTTCCGCTCTCGCTCTCAGCGTTATACTGCCTGTCCTCACCCCCGGAATCCGCTGCACCATACCCACGTTAGAACTACGACGTGTCCAATAGGTGATGGTTCCACGTCATCAAACAATGACGAGTATCGTACAGCGGATCCTATCCCTAGTCCTTTCGGGTCTTTTCTAAGAATCGGAAAAAAAAGAAAATAATAAAGAAAAAGCAGAGAACTTTTCCTTTTTTTCTTCTTCTCTCTGCTGCGTGTTGTTCTCCGAAGGGGATATTTAGCAGAAAAATCCCTAAAAAATCTCGATTTGTTCCAAACCTCCCCGCACAAAAAACCTAGGTTTTCTTTCCACGCTGATGAGTTTCTCCTCCCATCGGAAATGGCTTCCACTCCTTTCTCACTCTCCTGCTTCCTCTTCCTCCTCGTCATCGTCTTCCTCCGAAACCCTAACCCTAGATTTGTGTTCGGTTCAGAAGAGGAAAACTCTAATTCTCTCTCGATCTTGACATGGCACGACTACTCGCCGCCGACGCCTCCTTCTCCGCCCCCGTTCGACCTCCCGTCCTCCTCCTGCGAGGACGACCTTGGCGGGGTTGGATCTTTCGATTCCCACTGCAAGCTCAAGTCCAGCGTCAACCTCACCGAAGATCTCTACGTCGAGGGCAACGGCACCCTCTCCCTCCTCGACGGGGTCTCCCTGGCCTGCCCCGTCGCGGGATGCTTCGTCGCTGTCAACCTCTCCGGCTCGATCCGCCTCGGTAACCGCTCATCGATTGTCGCCGGGAGGGTTTACTTTATTGCCGCAAACATAACCGTCCCGGTGGATGCCACGGTGAATACGACCGCTCTCGCGGGAGATCCGCCGGAGCACACGACGGGAACGCCGTCAACCACGAAGGGGGACGGAGGCGGGCACGGCGGGAGGGGGGCGAGCTGTTTCGTTAAGGAAGGGCAGTTGCCGGAGGATTCTTGGGGCGGGGATGCGTATTCCTGGGCGAGATTGGAGAAGCCGGATAGTTATGGGAGTCGAGGGGGATCGACCAGTAGGGAGGTGAAGTATGGAGGAGGTGGTGGTGGACGGGTTTGGCTGAAGATTTCGGACACGATCGATCTTGATGGGGTTATTAGTGCTGATGGCGGCGATGGTGGAACTGATGGTGGGGGAGGATCGGGTGGGAGCATCTTCATAGTCGCTTCTAAAATGTAATAGCACTTTCTTCCTAATATAATTCTCGTCAGTTAATTTTACTGTAAATTTTGTAGACATTTAATCTATCTATATAATCTATACTACTATATAATCTATCTATATCTATACTACTATACTACTATATAATGAGAAAAGTAGGCTTTACCGTGAAAGTTTATTTTTATTTTTTCCAAAAATGCCTTCATATGTGCTTAATTAGTAAGCAACTAAGCATAGATGAGGGCATTTTTGGAACAAAAACTTTCACGGTTTAGATAATGAGAAAAGTAGGCTTCACCGTGAAAGTTTTTGTTCCAAAAATGCCCTCATTAATGCTTAGTTGCTTACTAATTAAAATTGTTCATTAAATTTAATATGGGTAGTTACGTGATTATCAATAGAAGAAGTTTTTTTTTTTTTAATGATGTTATTTGCTCTTCCCAATTATTATGAAATACGTGCAAGGCACGTGCATATGTACTAGTTAGCATAATTAATTTTTTTGTTCACATTATTGTTAAAGTTCATACACTTCACATTATTGGTAAGGTCCACGCACTGCACCAAAACTCTAGATTTTTAACGAGGGTTGAGGGTATATTGTTGTTAATCCACTGTCCACTAAGCCCTAAAGATCAAATGCCCATTTTATGTAATGAAAGCTGGATTCATGCTGCAGGATATCTTTCTTCAATGTTCACATAAAGTGCTCACCATAACAGATTTGAACTTGAGTATTAATGAGGGTTATATATTCATATAACTCCATCACAGCGTATCAACTAGAAAGTTGACCAGGTCATTTGTAGGTTTCTTGGCAGACGAGATATTAGATAGCGCATCCACTGTATATAATATAAGTGCATATAATTTCATACATAACAGTACTGAAAAATGTCGGCACTTCAATCAAATGTGTTTAACCATAAAGTTCAAATGGCTCGAACCTTAAATCCCTACTCTTGGGACGTCACCACTTTTCTCTAGTGAATCATTGGAGAAAGCTCTTGTTAAGATGTCAACGAGGGTGAAAAAGTAGCTCAAGTTATTGAAAATTTCTAGACCAAGTGCTTGTTGCGAGATTGTGGTGCTTTGGTACTTGGTAGCGTTTGGACGATTATCTGGACCGGCTTCAGTTTTGAGTTTGTAGAAGTATAGTCAAATTATTTCTTCGAGTGCAGAATCCTCTTTTCGACTTAGTTCACGAACTGCGCCTCTAGAATAGGGTCATGGATTTTCATTTTTTTTTTCCGGTTCAACTCCGTCCGGTTCCCATGTGGCGAATAGTCAGGAGACATCGTGGGGCATGTGGTACGAGTGTTCAATACGTTTCCCATACTTTCTATGACTCTTCATATTTCAACTGTGTAGTAAGAGAAAATAAAGCTTATCTTTGTTCAGTGCATTTATAAGAACACATGACTTTAGATGTAACATTTGTTCTTGTGATTTTCTGTCAATAGAACTCATCAAAGTGCTACGTTATTGTTGAAAATTAAAATAACAATAGAGACCATGTTAGTTACTGTCATGTGAAGAATATGAATATAAGAGGATCTTGGAAAAGCAAGAAGAGGCTAGTTAGTTTTTAGGGTTTTCCGAAGTTTGTAGCTGATAAGAAAGTTTAGGTTATATGCACTGCGTCCCTTTATTGTAAAGCCTTGTTTTTTTTTGCTTTGTTTTATGAAGTCTGTGTAGCCATTTTTTGTGTGAGTAAATGTGTTCATTATTTGTAGAAGCTGCTTGATCATTGATGATTGGACGTGTGCTTGCACATTTGCAAGTTATACTATGGTTGCAGTTTGTCAGTCTAATCCAGTTTATTCACACAGGAAAGGAATTGGTAACATTAGTGCTTCGGGAGGTAATGGTTTGGCTGGAGGAGGTGGAGGGCGTGTTTCTATCAATATTTTCAGCAGACACGACACTCCTGATATTTACGTTCATGGTGAGTTTCAGATGATGTATTTCTGCTGGCAACATTTAGTTTCATGCTGACTTTCAGATTTACCTTTCGACTTCAAAGCTATATTGTGATCACAAAGTACTTAAAAGCACTCCTTCGTTTAAAGCATCCTGATTTAATTCTATGTATGATATCCTATGAGACTTCAATTGATATTAACTATTAAGGCTAACACTTAACTACCTTGAACTAGCATACTTTTTTCACCATACTTATCAGTTGATTTCTTGAACTTTATTCTTTCACTCGAATACCCCAAACTGTGGCTCCTTATCAAGTTGGTCTTGACAAAAGAGAAGAAGGAAGTGATATTTCCCTTACTAAAAATAAAGAACTCATCTTTAACCAAAATAACCTAACCCACCCTACTCCCCTTGCCACCACTGCCCCCTCCCATCCCATGCTGCAACTTCCTCCTCCAGCGGTTTTGCTGCCCCTTGCATTCTCCATATATGCTGACATTTCAAAAATGGCAGTAGTCATGGCAATGCAGGTTGGTACTTGCACCTCCGAGGGTGATGTGTAGGGAGGGGGGGTGGGGGGGGGGGGGGAATTTGGGGTTTGGGTTTCTTTTTTTCCTTTTTGTGGGAATATAACCTTTTTAATACTTCATTTAGGGATACAAACTGCTAAACAGTCATGTGCTTTGCACATGATTGTTAAGTGTGATGGGATGGTGGACTAACATAGTTTTTAAACTCGAAAAAACTTAAAAAGATCAAGTATTTACTTGATATAAACAAAGTTTGGGGTATCAAAGTGAAAAAAATGAGAATTCAGGGTATTAAGTGACAATTAGCCTACTGTTAAAGAGAGCATACTGACCATTTTGGAGTGGAAAGTAGCAACATGGATATCGTTTTTTTTGGTGGGGATGGGTGGTGGGTGGTGGAGGGGTGTGTGGACAAAGTGATCTAGGATATGGGACCACAGGGATGACCTAAGCGGATTGACTCAAAAATCAAAGAGATGAGATATTCTTCGAGGGGAGTTGGGGGGTTGGATTTCTTTGTTCTTTTTGTTGGATGATATTCTATTTAAAAACAGTTTTTAGCGTACAAAGTACTAAACAGTCGTGTGTATTTCACATAATTGTTAAGTGGGATGGGTTGATGGAGTAAGTTTTTTGACTCGAAAAAACCTCCTTCAAAAAGGTCAGAGGTATTTACTTGATATATGCAAAGTTTGGGGTATGAAAGTGAAAAGCACGACAATTCAGGGTGTCAAGAGATAATCAGCGTGATATTAAAGAGAGCAATCAGATCACTTTGGAGTGGAAAGTTGCAACTTGGATATCGTTTTTTGGGGTGAGGGGTGGGTTGTATGGACAAAGTGATATAGGATATGGGACCACATGGATGACCTAAGCGGGGTTTGCTCACAAATCACAGAGGTGAGATATTGTGTAAGCTTATTATATCTATACTACTATATAATAAGGAAAGTTGGTTTCACCTTGATTTTTTTTCTTCGAAAAATGTCCCTACATAACTTTACTAATTAAAATTGTTCATTGAGTTTAAAGAGGGCAGCCAGGTAATTATGTATAAAAGAAGAAAACATTAAGAGTTGTCTTTTGATATTCTCAAGTACAAAAAAGGTTAATTAAAAGACAGTTAAAATACGTGCAACGCACATGCATATATGCTAGTAAACTGATAATTTATAAAGCAAGCAGCACTCTGCAGCAGATAATCTAAGAAAATATGGAACCAACATTTAAGTTCAAGTTTTGATTTGGATTTACCCAAGAGGTTTATGTAGAGGATGCTGCTGGCGAATCAAAACTAACGCATAAGTTGGCACTAGATTTCAGTTCTGGAATACTGGTGGCCAACTGTTCGGCTGCCTGGACGATTAACCTGTTGATTAGCCTAGATGGCTCATGACAAAATTCATAATTCAACATGCTGGCATGCGTTTGCTGCTGGTAGCAAGGCAGTGTTCATCTGTTATGACGTAGACGGCGGAATTCAAGTTATTCAACTTGCAAGATGTGAGTTCACTGAAGAAGTTATCAGAATTTTCAGAACGGGCGGCGGACTTGAAGATGAAACAATTTCAATGAAAACCAGAGATTAAAGGGTTCTGATGCTCCTGTGAAGATGACGACGAAAAGAGGATCGGTGGAGAACTCGAAGAATAGAACAATATTAACGGATAATGAGAGGATAAAAAGTAATTGAGAAGTCGCTTAGAAGTTTCATAAAATTTCAATATTTATTTTCTCAAACTCCATTTCTCTGTAGAAGAGAGGCTGTACATCACTATTTACGGAAGAACTAAACCCCTAAAGTTTCCTAACAGTTTGGGTTTTGAAAATTGGAACCTGATAATACAATCCAATCTGCAATAAGAAAATTACATAACAGAATGCAATAAACTAGGACTCGACTCAAACTTGAACTAGAAAATCGGTTCGGAGTTCGGACCCAAGGATGTTCCTCCCTTACAAAGCTCACAGATGTCAGATGTTAAGTCCTTTTCCATGCCAAATCCAGAGGAACCAAACAGGCCAAATTGTGAAAGTGGACCAAAAATAGTGCGCTGAAGAGCACTTCAAGCTATCACATGTTTTTCTTTGCAACGAACCGAGCAAGCCAATGCGACACATGTTTTTCTTTGCAAAAACTTTTGGCAGTTTATTAGTTAAATTTATTAACCATGCATTTAATCTTTTTTCTATAAGCTGAAATATTAAATCTTGGCATGGAGTAATATGTATATTGTTGTTTGCAGGAGGTAGAAGCTATGGTTGTTCAGAGAATAATGGAGCTGCAGGGACTCTTTTTGATGCAGTCCCTAGAAGCCTTATTGTTGACAACCAGAACTTGTCAACACTGACTGATACCCTCCTTCTGGACTTCCCTTATCAGCCACTTTGGACAAATGTGCTTGTGAGGAATTCCGCCAAAGTAGTTGTTCCATTGCTATGGAGCCGCGTGCAGGTTCGTGGCGATCATACTCATCTTCATGAAATCTGACTAACTTTTTATTTTGTGAATTGACAATGCTGGAGTAGCTGAAGCAACCTTTTGCAATGTCCATAAATGTTTTAGCTTATGTCGCCCTTAATAGTTAGTGTAATGGTAGGCCATAGTCTATGTTGTCAAATTGAGATGCACATTGTCAATTGTTTTACAACGTTCTCATAGTTGTTTTAGTATGTCATATTCTGTACCTCACCACACTGTATCATGTTACCGCGAGATAAATTTATCCATATGCAAATAGATACAAACATTTAGAGTTCAACCATAAGTCACACATACATGGATTAATTACTCATAAAGAACAAGTTATACTATTTTTATATATTAAATAATGTATTGCTTAGATCACAAGTCTTCAGCACAAGTACAATTGTTACATCTATCTGAAAATCAAAATGAAATGATCGATAGGTATGTTATTGTTTGATACCCGATTATACCTTCTTCCACCTTGTAGGTTTACTCTGGACTCAGGGTTCTTATAGTTCTTTAATGGTGCTCCCGTAACAGTTTCCTTACAACACCTAATATTACATGCCACACTTGATAGGTTTTATAACCATAAACTATCAAAGATATTGTGGAGACTGATATCTAGGCCATGATTTGTTTTGTCCCTGCCCAAATTGAAATGAAATGAGTGATGGATTTCGGTATCTGTCAGTACTTAACTGTTCCTTCTTTCACATAGGTTTCTTCTGGTGTAAGGGTTCTAATATTTTTTTAATGATTCTTCTGTAATGGTTCTCTTACAGCACCTTAATATTAGGTACCTCTCTTGATAAGTTTTACTGGCTGCTGTAGCGGAAATCCTTGCAGAAGTTACAAAAATGTATTTTGTATGCTTCTTGCAATTTGCTCTCCGATTTCTTCACCGGATGGAGGCAAGATTGTCTTATGAAGGATTTGTTGCATGTTAGTCCATAACTAGAGGTGGCAACAACATAATTTGTTTAGATTGTTGACTAGCATAAACCCATACTAACCTGGAACTGACCAGTATAATAACCGGGCCAAGTTTTGCAACACACAATGATATATTTATAAACCAGAAACTGAATCTAACCTATCTTAACTTCATGATGCTCTTGCATTGGCTTACCTTGGGTTGATGAAATGTTACAATTAACGACATTACTAATTAATAGATAAAATTTAGTCTAACAACGGTATTGTCGTTGTTTGTTGGTTTCCTTGTAACAAGTTCTTAGTTGTACTTGAATGATGCATCTCAAATGTTAGCGGATCGAGTTTGGTCTTGGTAATTGAGAAGCCTGTTGAAACCCTAATATTTAACTCAGCGAGCTAGTTGGACCTATTTATGACCCTAACACATTTATATTTGATGCATACCTGGTTGCCTGCAGATCAGGTCATGCACAGGTTTGGTTAGGACAATTATGTAGAGATTAGAACCCTTAATGGTCAAACGAGTAGATCGATTTTAAGGACTTTAGTCAAGGAGGCAAGGACCTGCTAGGGCTTGTACGAATTCTGACAATTCAAGCTGTATTTGTTGGTTCAGATTGTTATGTCTTTTTCTGGAGTAGCGACTAGTGTGGTAAGTAATGGAGAAAATTATTAATATTTCCAGTGGTTTTATAGTAGGCCTTGCTTAAGCTTTTTCCCCTAATACAAGAGGTTCTTGCATGGTTTAGGTTGCTTAACATGACAGATAATTTTGATTTGCATAACAGGACAAAATGCTCTGTAGCATAATGCTGTAGAATGTATATAGATCTGGAATCGTCGACTATGAATGGTTGTTGTGCGAGCTCTTTTCAAATTGATACACTACTATTCTATAAATGTCAATCATGGTAAAATTTATCTGATCTTTATCTCGTATACTAAAGAATAGGAACATGAAAAGGCACAGTGTAGTTGCTAATAATGAGATCTACTTTTGGTTCTCATAGTTGCACACTAAAGAATAGGAACACGAAGAGCCTCTAGGACTAGAGGTAGGTCTAGACGAACATTGTTTGAAGTTTTAAAGAAGGATACTAAAGAATAGGAACATGAGAAGGCACAGTGTAGTTGCTAATAATGAGGTCTACTTTCGGTTCTCACACACTAAAGAATAGGAACAGGAAGAGCCTCTAGGACTAGAGGTAGGCCTAGACGAACATCGTTTGAAGTTCTAAAGAAGGATATGTTTTTAGTTAGC
This sequence comes from Iris pallida, assembly GCA_029216955.1. Classification (NCBI taxonomy): domain Eukaryota; kingdom Viridiplantae; phylum Streptophyta; class Magnoliopsida; order Asparagales; family Iridaceae; genus Iris; species Iris pallida. Next base: position 11,743,353 of record JANAVB010030817.1, on the reverse strand, counting down.
GTTAGAGAGCCATGGCCCTTAACATAGCCAAATGGAAGAAGAGTATTTAAACAGAAACAACCCCAAAAATTTGGGATAAAGGCTTTGTTGTTTACTTTTTGGTCGTCTCGTTGCTGCATACTGTCACGGTGTGGGATAACTTTATGAAGAAAAAAGAAAGCCCAAGGATTATGTATTATATGACAACACAAGACCTCATGATAACAGATTACTTCTGCGGAGATGAGAATATTGATGTGGACATGTAGAGAAGTTTGAAGCATAAACATTCCTGAGCCGAACCATTTTGGTGCATTGGGAATGCCAAGTGATGGATAAGGGTCTGTAATTGTCTGGTTCAAATACAATGAGTGGCCTAAAAATATGAGCTCAGATTTCTCCATGTCTGTGCACAGAGGGAAAAAAAGGTGAGGCCCGGAGGCCCTAAGGAATTTCAACAAATAAATGCCAGGACCTGTATGATATTGCGAGGAAGGTTTTATTAGAATTCTGTTGATAGAAATTGTGTTAAACTAATATGGAATCAAATGATAGATTCTGCTAAGATTATTGGCTATGTCTTTTGATATTGATAAGCCGTTAAAAAAAAAGGAAGGAATTATTTAATGAATTTATACTAGTGTTGATGAAAACACAAGAAGGAATTATTTATTGAAGGTTTTTACAATTAGCCAAGGGAGATGATGTCATTTTCATGCGCTGTCCTTAAATGCTGGTGAAAGTTTTAGACAGTATGTTATTGTCATGCTTGGTAGTCGAGATGGCTTATTGGGAAACTTGAGAGCACTTTCTTGGTTTGTGAACTTTGTAAGCCTGATTGATATGCTCCGATGTGCTCCTCTTTCCTATGAGATCTTAGGTAAGAGTTGAAATTGAGGCATCACTAGTACGATGGAAAGTTCTCTTGCTTGCATTCCGGAGATGTGGGCTCGCTTTGCGGAATCAATTAGTTTTTTAAAAAATAGACTGGATATTGACCCGGACAAGGCACTGTGTCGGGTCAAACTGGTTCAACCACTGGGATAACCTAAGTGGCGTAAGTTCATTCCCTTTTGGACATTGATTTTTACAAAAATATTTATTTACAACCGGTTTTTGAAAAAACAGCGGGTCAACAATGATCCGGTCCGGAAAAGCTACCGGTTCACTGGTCAACTGGCTGGTCCGGTTTCTAAAACACTAATCAACATCACCATATAAATGGGGTCCGAAAAAGCTACCGGTTCACTGGTCAACTGGCTGGTCCGGTTTCTAAAACACTAATCAACATCACCATATAAATGGGAGTAAGTCTGAATCCTGACCCCCACAAAGCGGGAGCATCTTGGCACTGGGACGCCCTTTTAATTTTAGTAGATCGCGTAATTTTTTATAAATGCTTTCTTCTTGTTGTTTTGTTGTAGCTAAGGTATTGTTTGGGAAGAGGGAAAAATGGGGGGAAGGAAAATGTTGAGGAAAAATGAGAGAAAAACTAAAAGTAGTGGTGTTTGGGGAAAAGGGGGGGGGGGGGGATGAGGGAGAGAAATTTGGGAGAAAAATCCATATGGGTCCCGCCCAAAAGTTATTCCTCCCAAAAGTGGGAGAGAGTTGAGAGAATTGTGGGAGAAATTACCCAACTACCTTTCAAAAAAGTAAATATCAATTATGATTTGAAAGAATCAAGGACTAAGTAATTATATCTTTCTCCACAAACAAACGAAACATTATTTTTAAACTTTTCCTTCCCCTACTTTTTGGTCATCCAAACAAGTGAAGGAAAAATGAACTTTATCTTCATTTTACTCTCCTCCATTTTCTTTTTCCTCAAATTTTTCTTTCCCTCAAAAATGTTCCCAAACACACTGTAAGAGTTGAAATTCCTAATATGCTTATCCACCTTCTTGAATGGGTAATTTGAAGCAGAAAATATTTAGGCAACTCAAGGAACTAAGTAAGCATTAACACTGAGGCAACTGGTTCACCTAACCAGCAATGGATAAGGAATTGGCCTATACATTCTTCATGGGTGCAGCATTAAAGTGACTACGTTCTGAAATATTGTTACAGTATGGTCTATGATTGGGATGAGGGAATTCAACAATTTCTTGTAAAGCATGATATGGCTTGCATCGGTTATTCCTGCACAGTTTGAAGTTGTAACATTTACATTAATCTATCATTAATGCTGGTTCTATACAGTGTATCCATTATATTTTATTTTATTTTCCTTTTTCTTTGAACTTGGAACCTTTGTCATTTATATTTGTTTATTTGCTGCTGTTATGTTGTTCACTTTTTGTTAATACAATAAGCACATAGTTTTCATGCTTTGAATAGCAAGAGCTGGTATATCAATTAGCTGGTGTTGTCATCTATCCCTGGAAGTCTGGAACATTACCATCAGTAAAAGATATCTGTCTTGAAGAATATTTGCTTCAATATGTCCAAGTGAATGTGATTTCCTTTTCCTTTATTATCTATTGCTTTTACAGGTCCAAGGGCAGCTTAGTCTGTTGTGTGGCGCTGTGATGACTTTTGGACTTTTCCCTTATGCAAACTCAGAATTTGAACTTATGGCGGAAGAACTTTTAATGAGTGACTCAATCATCAAGGTGGAGTTTGCAAATCTGTTTTCTTTTTTGAGTTGTGCCCTTATTTGTACTTTTGGTAGCCTCTGTCATATTGTGTTCTTTTTTTTGCCCCCTCTTCTTGGTGTCCCTATGTTTATGTTGCATGCTATGTTAAAGAAGTTTCTTGCAAGCAATTCATGCTTATACATCATGAATGTGCATACATGATCATGTTAGAACTCCTTGGGAGATTTTATTGAAAACTCTTACCATAGTCCTATTTGGATGCTAAGTTTTTTGTTTCCCGCTTCCTATTTTACTACGTAACTGGGTGGCGACCTAGCTGTTCGGGCTCTTATTTTTAAAATATACCCTAGCATTTAAATTTACTCTACTTATCTATTTTATCTCCTTTGCCGCACACAATTTAAACTAGTAGGTAAGTTGTGCATACAGTTGGTTATGGTCTGGCATCCTTGTTTAAGCCTACCGGACGAAGAATCACCTGATTGTTAGCCAGACTAGACCAATATTGTGAAACAAGAAATTACTGTACCAAACAAAGCTTTATGAATTTGCTTTGGATGATTATCAATTTTCCATGGGCAACGAAGGTCAGTCAGTCAAAATGTTGAGTCTCGTCAACAAAATCACATTCAAAAATCAAGTCTGCAGAGGTGGGGCATATAGAGATGGTAATACCAGTCTTGTCGTCGACAGTTTTCAAAGGTGAGATTTGCGGTTGTGCAACACTACTGAAGACGGTAGTCCCTTCTCACCGCATTTTATACTCGAACTTAAGATCCACATAGATGATGTACAGTGAAGACGATGGTGTCAATCTCGTTGCCCATGCCGCCTTCCAAGTAGACATCCATGGAGGTGGTATACGGCAATTATAACCCACTCAAATATTTTATAACCATATTGTTATTACCTAGGGGCCTAGGGAGTGAAATGTCTTCTGAACTTAAAATATTAGAAATTTATTAAAATATAAGAATATTAGAAATTTATTAAAAATACCTTATAATGAAGAATCTATTTGAGATCACAAAAATACGATTCTAAATTAAAAACATCAGTAGAAGTACTATATAACCAACTCGATGTGTAGTATAAATTTCATCGTAGTAATAAAATTGCAGTTGTGACTAATTGCAGAACTAGTTAGTACAAGTGTGCATCACAGTTTTCTAATTGCAGCAGTAAGTATTTTACTGTACTTACAGTCTTACAGTATAAAATAGAAAGCAGGAAAAGAAGGAAAAATAGGAAAAAAAAGGGTAATGGAGTTTGGTGTTGTGGACTATGAAGAAAGGAGGAATTGAAGGACTTGGTTTAATTAAGAAGGAAAGGCATTTTCGTTTACCAGCAAACGGAGCGCTCTTAAGGAAGTCATCAGTGATGCTAGAGTTATCAGCACCACTTCTGCTGGTTGCTGTTACTTCTAGGATTAAGGAATTGTGTAATAGGGATTTGGATCGGGATGATATTGGAACATTTTCGTGGTTTTGGGGATCTGGGTTGTTGTTTTTAAACATTCAATTACCTGATTCTAAACTTTATGACATCCTGCCCGAAGAAACCCAACCGAACCCAAAAAAGTAGAAGTACTAGGTGGGCCACCTATTCTGCTGAAGCTGTCCTAGGCTGCCTGTCTGCCTTTCTGGCCGCTCAAGAACTCCCTTCCTTGCCTAGGGTTGTACAATAGTAGTATAATTTATGATGTTTACTGGATTGGTGTTTCTAGTATTCTCTTCTATCAGTAGCTGCATGATTTTTTTGAATGGAAAATTATCATTTTTGTTCTTTTCAGCCACTTGCTATAAATCTCTACTTATTTCTAGCGTACCATATGTTACTATTATTAAGCTTATTTCTCCTATATATCACCACCACCACCACAATTTCCCCTTGTCTATTTTAACTTGTCTTTTCTGTCTTAAATTGATCATAGGTATCTGGAGCTTTAAGGATGTCAGTGAAGATGTTCTTGATGTGGAATTCTAATATGACTATAATCGGAAGTAGGGACGTTGCAACATCATTACTCGAAGCAAGCAATTTAATTGTTCTGAGGGTAACACTTGGATGCTGGAAGATTACCCATGTTATTAATATTTACGATTCATATACAAGTGAATGTTTTCTACATGCCAGGAATCTTCTGTGATACGCTCAAATGCTAATCTTGGAGTTCATGGACAAGGCCTTCTGAATCTAACTGGGAGAGGCGATATGATTGAAGCACAACGGTTAATTCTGTCACTTTTTTACAGCATAAATGTAAGCTTGATTTACTGTTAACCTTTTCATCTCAGTATTGTGAACATACTCTCCCATTGAAAGACAGGAAAAGGAATAGATAAAGAAAATCAGAAACAAAGTAAAAGTAACTTGTAAAAGAAGAGTAAATAAGTTTGGGAATAGGTCTTCCGTTTGTATACGTAGTTTATCTGGTGTCATGTAGTTAAGTTCCTCCTCCTTTTTCATCAATTGAAGAGGACTGCAGTCCTTGTCTAACAATTTTCTTTTCCAATGTAACATTATAGAAGTTTCAAGTAAAATTCTGTTGTACGTGTGGGGTGTTGTGTGCTGTGGTCCTGGTTCCATGTTTAAACATTCCAAAACTTGTAAAACAATGTGATCAATATAGCCGGGTCAGTCGTTCCGGTTTGATTGTACTCACCATATTGGTGCTCGTGTTTCATGCTCAACATGAACACGACATGAATTGCATAAATTATGCCAGGGTTGGGTTTTGATTCATGTCTGATGCCTGAGTATGAATTTGACTTTTAAACCAAGGTGAAGGTTGGAGTATTCGTTCAGTAAGTGAGCACTAGAGCATTACCATAGTTGCTAGGCACTATTTTAGTCTGATATCATTCCTGGAAATTCATATCGGGCACCAACACTGTACTCCTGGGAAATTAGGAAAGCATTTCTGAAACTCACAGGCAAATGTATCATACACATGGGATCCTACGCGCATGGGAATGTTTTTTCTAATTTTAGCAGGCGAACAAGATACATAAAAATATGTATCCGAATAAAAAAAGCGGTACCCATGTGTCTGAGAAATGGTATTGTTATTTGTTAAGACTAGTAATTTCGATAACAAACTTCTCTTGAATTGTTATAATCTATGTAACTTTGTTTCAGAAAATTATACAATCTTATTTGAGTTCTTTTTTAACTAAAACTGGGAATAGGGAGCAATATTATGTTGGAACACTATATTCTTGTTGAATATTATAATTATCATTTATCAAAATAAATATTAAATTTATGTTCATTTCTAAATTATATCTAATATCATTCAAAGGAAATAAAAATTACATCAACTTTACTGCCCTAAATTTTTTCTGCAACTTTTTCAAAGCTATCATCATCATTTCTTTTATACCATTATCTTAAGGTTCACAAATGCTGCCACTTGTCAGCTTTAAGGTTTGAGAATGGGATTCTAAATGAGCTTCCTGACATTTTGGCCTTCAAAAGGTAGATTGTAATGTCTATCTATTCTTACACAATTAATCTCTTATGTAAACAAAATTGTTGCGAAAAAACTAGTTTGGGGTTATGTCGTGAAGGATGTTGTCTTTGGTATTAATGCCATATCCAAACCCTATCTGTATCTTAGGTTTTTAGAACTTGTTGTATCTGTGTCCGTGTCCACACCCCTGTCAGTGCATCCTACACAGGTAAATAGGATTCTGCTGCCATTATATCTGCATTTTTTGGTTATGACATCAGTTAGTTTTTATTGTAAGTTCCTTTATCTTACAAATAGAAGATTGCACGATCTCATTGTGTCATATGCCCAAAATTGATTAGATATATCACATATGTTTGTAATGAGCTGGCTTTTGTAGGTTGGACCCGAATCTATTCTGCGCGGTCCATTGTTAAATGCATCTAATGAGGACATGTAAGTATGGCTGTTTGATATTCACTTTCTCTACCCTTTTATGTAGCTGAAAAATTCTACTATCATTTGATGTTTAGGGCTCCAAGACTTAATTGTGAACTCCAGGACTGTCCGACTGAATTAATTCATCCACCTGAAGATTGTAATGTGAATTCTTCACTATCATTTACACTTCAGGTGCTTATTTTTAATTCTTTCTTTTCCTTAATCTGCAAATATGATGTTTATGAATCATTATACTTTAGGTGCATTATGAGCTTTCTTAGGACTCTGCAATATGATCTTTATTCTATTGATCACATCTCTAAATCTGAAACAATCTGTTTGTGCAGATTTGTCGTGTTGAGGACATTGGTGTTGCTGGGCTTGTACAAGGAACTGTCATTCATTTTCACAGGGCAAGGACTGTTGTGGTTCACTCATCTGGAGCAATTAGTTCATCTGGTTTGGGTATAACTCGTCATATCTCATCCAGTTTATGGATAAAAGGCTCGTAATAGCACTGAAATATTGTATCTGAAACTGTGTTTAACTACATGTAGGTTGTAAAGGTGGGGTTGGTAGAGGAACAATTTCGAGCAATGGTGTTGGTGGAGGTGGAGGGCATGGTGGAAAAGGTGGAAATGGTTTCTACAGAGGTACTCCTGTTGAAGGAGGCATCACATATGGACATGCTGCTTTGCCTTGCGAGTTAGGTAGTGGCAGTGGTAACGACAGCATAAAAGCTTCAACTGCCGGTGGGGGTATTATAGGTATAACTCCAATCAACATGCATTGGAATCAAAATGAAAATTTGTGTACTCGGACCAATCTAAAATGAAAAGGTTGCAAAGAAGTTGTCAATTCTTAAGCAAAACCAAATCATAAGCTTTTATAAATTATCATTTTTCTACATAAACAATGTGGAGGTAAAATAAAATTCACTTGATACAAAGAAACTTTAATTTGTACATATAATCATGGACCAGTCAGTAACATTAGTATTTATGATGTGTCATTGTTCCAGACACCAAGTCACCAAGAGCGTAAAGGTAAAGAACTTTCTCATACATTAAGAACTTTCTCAAAAATTATTATTCATAGCAGTAAATTTGTAAATATGGACAGAGGGAAGGAGGAGAGAGAGGGAGGGGAAATTCATAGAACTTAGAACAGAAAGTTATAAGTCAAGGGCTATTCTATTATTGTGAACTTACAGGTGCTAGATGCACAAACAGATGGCTGATGTACATGAGAATGGGAGAGGTTTGAACAGGGGAAGTTGTCAATGGTTAGAGATTAAGGGAGGTGTGGACAATTAGGTAGAGTAGGTTTCTAGATCCGATTTAGGGGTTTAAATTATGTGGTCAATAGAAGAGTGTGAAAATGCAGAAGTTAGAAGACACATGTGGAAGCAAGAGGTACCAACTACTAATATTACTATAGAGGTGAATTATGCGCAAGCAGATGACTGGAAGAGGGAACATTTGATAAGACTTGTGAATGTCAGTCTGACTATTGTGCTGTAACATTTTTGATCATAGCCTAATGGAGTATGAACTAGGCACAATCTTTTGATATGCACTTAGGGTGGGGGGTGGGAAGAGTAGAATATGGCTGTTACATCAATTGATGAATCCTTAGACCACGTCATGAGAGAGGGTCTTTTGCCAAAGCATGCAATGTAGTGTGCAAAAGTTTTTTTTAACCTAAAGCATGGACTTTCACGTGACAGTGCTTTTTCTCCAGACTATGAAACAACTTGGTAGATTTATGCTTCGAGCACGCAATAAAGAAAAAAAAGAATATGGCTAGCTTTTTAAAGCATCCTGTGGCACTTGAGCTTCCTTCTTTGAAATTGCTTCACCTTGTAGAAGCAGATCTGTTGTCAACTGAGCCCTCTTCTGGCATCAAAATAACTATTGTTTCTCATTCTGATCTTTCCCACGCAATGAAGGAAAAAGAGAGAGGATATAGCTAGCTTCTTAAAGCATCCTGTGGCACTTGAGCTTCCCTCTTTGAAATTACTTCACCTTGTAGAAGATCTGTTGTCAACTAAGCCCTCTTCTGGCATCAAAATAACTATTGATTCTCATTCTGATCTTTCCCTTGCAGTGATGGGTTCAATGGAGCATTCACTCTCAAGTTTGTCAGTATATGGGTCAGTCAAATCAGATGGAGAAAGTTATGGTGAGCATGGTGGATGGATTAACAATGCTGTTACAAATGACTCTGGTGTATGGCCTGGTGGCGGATCTGGGGGAACTATCCTTCTCTTTTTACACTCTCTAACTGTTGGTAAAGAGTCCATCCTTTCAAGTGTTGGTGGTCTTGGAAGCCCCAGGGGTGGAGGTGGTGGTGGAGGTGGGAGGATTCACTTCCATTGGTCCGACATTCCCACAGGGGATGAATATATACCAATTGCCAGTGTGAAGGGAGATATAACCTCAAGGTTTGCAGCAGTTTGTTTTTGTTTATTATGCTTTCACTATGTTTTTATTGTATTATTACTAGTTTTTAAGAAAGTGGCTACCTTGGTATGGTAATTTCTTATGTATTGTTACACCTTTTTATTTATAGACATGTTTAGAGTTTATTATATCTCCTTGTAGCTTCCCAGTTTATTTCACCTGCTGTGAACAATTTTTCATGTTTTTTGATTTCTTGCAAACAACTGCTAATAATCTTCTTCCTGTTTACGTCAGTCTATTTGTTCTTATATTGATTCAAATGGAAAATCTCAATTCTGTTACTTCGTCTATTCATTTGAAGTATTTATTTAAATATTCTAATTGTATTCCCACATTTTCTTCTTGTTATTGATTATTTCTCTGGTTCTTTAAAGGATTAGCTTTCGTTGTTATGCATTTAATTTTTTTGACTTGACTCTTTATTTTATGATTTTATCGTTTGCTACCAGGATTTTGATATATTGAATTTTTTTCTTCTTAAATTTGTTGGTCATTGTACTTCTTTTATGCCTGTTGAGAACCAGACAATCCTTATTCTAAAACTTCCAAATATGTTCATATTTGTATGAAAGATGACTTCAACTTCAGCACAAGAAACTGTTTGATGCATTCTACGTAAACTTGCGATGAGGACAGCTTACGTGTTAGAATGTCTGTTGGCTCATTATATGATGTTGCACATCCTGTACTGTTTTGGGTCTCAAGTGTGGATTAGTATGCAGTGTTTAATCATGTTCCCTGCTAACTTTTTCTACACCATTTTTTACATTGTGGCTATGGTTAGCTTTTATTACATGTATTACCTTTTATTTTACCTAAAAGAAAAGGGGAATCCAACCCAAGGAAATTCTTTGAAAACTCTTATTCATTTCTCAAATATTCAGAGTACTGTCAGTTTGAACTCGTGAAACTATCTTCTTTATTAGTGGGAATTCGAAGCTAGGAGCGATTTATTAGGTGGTGACTGTTCATTATGTTAAAGACAAATTATGAGAATCAAATCCAGTTTTCTGCATGATATCTCAGGTTGTCTGTGCACAACTCACAAGACTTTTGTATACTAAGTACTTGTTGCAAAGGCTCAAATTATCTGACATGCCTTGAAAATAGTTCTTTATTGTAATAGTTTTCTGCATGTATGTTTTTCAAACCATTACTTTCATCCACAAAAGCAGGACACAAGAAAACATCTGCATTGAATTTGTTTTTATTGTAGTTACCGTCCATATATATTAACTTCTGCATGATATCGGTATCTTGGTGCTATCATTTTAGTGTATTGGTCGAAAACAAAATTTCTTTTTTGATTTCTTGCAAAAAAACGGACTTATAATCTTCTTCCTGTTTTCCCTTTCTTAGAGGAGGATCTGGTATGGGTCAAGGTTTTTCAGGAGAAAATGGTACTGTCACAGGGAAAGATTGTCCCAGAGGGCTTTACGGAATGTTTTGCAAGGTAAATGTGTTATGTCTTGTGAATTAACTAAGTACTTTAGTTTCTTTTCCTTCCACCTCCTGTTACTCAAGTTGTAAATTTTGATGGGAGCGATATGTGATATTGCTTCAATTCAGTTTTTTTGTTCTGTAGGAATGAATTCGGAGAATGGTAACATGATATAGAATGAGAGGTGTAAGAAATATGCTATTGGAATAGTATTGATTTTCAGGTTGATTTGTAATTGTTGTTTGTGCATTGACATAAATTATTTGTCGGGTACTGGAGCTGATTGTAAATTTTTGCATAGAACTTAATCCATTACAATATGTAAGCATCTTCATGGTTAGTACTGCTCGTATGCTCGACAACATTGTCGTTGATAGGATGAAATCCTTTGGTTATGGAGCAATGCTAGTTATGTAAGGTGCTTTCCTTGCTGTTAGCAGTTAATATAAATAAGACGAATGCCCAGTTTCTCATTGGCTGGGAGAGGTTGGATAAAAGTGAGAAAGGGGTGGGAGAAGTGGGTGTGGTGACAACGAGAAACCTCTTTCATCTAGTAAAGAAGGATGAGTTCTTTGCTGGTTGTGGCTGGCATTAAGTGGTTGCCCTTATGATTTAGAAATAGCTGAAAAGCAATTACCGTGTTGATGTTAATGTGAGAGAAGAGGGTTTGGAATAGGAGAATGCACTAGGTCCTCTTTCATTGAATAAGGGATGTGTCCATCAGTGTAGACATAGGCCAAGGCACTCTCATGGTGTTACAACCCATGTACTGTGAGTCGCATGGTGAAAGAAAAATGCTTGGCCAAATGAAGCAAGACATCATTCTATTAAATAAATGTTTCATATATATGTTCACACACACACACATATTAAAACCAAGAATATTTATATAAATAAAACACATCGATTTAAGAACATATTTATCGAAATAAAATCCCGAAAGGTTGAGTCCATTGCCCTATCAAATTACATAGACATTTTGTAATCCTAAAAGTCATCATTGGTCTCTAGCTTTTTCTAGACTTGTTCTTTCCTTCTCCATTCAATTTCCTTCTCCACCGGATTGATCATCTTGAACATTCTCTTTTGAATCAGCCTCATCTTCTGGTAAGCATAGTTTTTTCTTTTTATTACAACCCACACACACCTATACGTCCTTACGGTTGGGGGGCTCGAACCCTGCCATGCCCACCTGGTGTACGCACTGCTTTCCACATGAGCTACAAGCGCTGGACTGGACAGCATAGTTGTGAACTTGAAGCCAGCGATTTTGAATTAGGTTGTAACCAAGTTTTTTCTTTTCCTTCTTTAACACCAGTAAGCTTGCTACATTACTTGTAACCGAGTCACTACATTGCTTGTAACCGAGTCATCTAACTAATGCGCAGATTTACTGTGCCTTAATTGCCAATTTGCCATAAAGGTGTGCACCTTATTAAAGGTGCCTTGCCTGAGCAAATGAAGTGTGATGCCTCATTTGCCCTTCCGCACGTTTCTTGACGAGACTGGTTTAGTAAGGCTTGACAAAGTAATCAGGTTGTTTTTGACAAGGCGACAGTATTTAGGTTATTGGCCTATATTCATTGAAACTTAAAAATGTTTGGAAGCTCTCCTACAAGTTGTGTCGTCCCTTGATTAATTTCGGTGATAAAGTAGGACTGAACTAGGCCAAAGTTTGTATAGGTGCTGATTTGTTCATTTTCTAAGAGGAATACTGTGTCAATGTTCACAAAAGAATGTGTAGAGAGAGTGGATAGTGACATTCTTTGTATATTGCTTAGTTGTTGAAACTCTCAATCTATTGCTTAGTTTCAGGGAGAAAGTAGGACTGAACTAGGCCATAGATTGTTTTCTCGCTGTTTTGTTCAGTTATTCCTCTAAGAGGAATACTAAGTCAATCTTCGAAATGTAGAGTGAATTAGTATCTATTTGCTTGTTGAATCTCTCAGGACATTTATTGTGTCATCTCTCAGGACATTTATTGTGTCACATTACATGCCAATTTAGCTCTACCTTCTTCATTAATTGGTTAGGTGGCCTGTTTGGGTTGAGGATATAGATTGTATGATGATACTATATTCTGAAGTCTTGAAAATTTTGAAATGTTTAATTTAGATATCCTATCCCATTTGCCAATCTTTGGAAAAGACGGACTTAACTTTAAAATTAATCCTAAAGATATAATGTACGGAAGTCACTTTCCCAATGTTCACATACACCAGAACATGATGCTGATGCTCTTGTATTTACACATAATGAATTTCCTTCCTAGTTTGGATTTTCACTGAATATAGCTCTGCTCATTTTCTAATTGTACTTTTGTGGGAAACTCATTTCAGAAGGAGCTACTTGTTTTCCATAGTCTCAATGATCTTAACTATAATAAATACATATTCCATGTGCTTCTCATGTGCTATGATGTACTTAAAGCTGCTATACGGAATATCACACGACTTTTTGTTGCTATGGTAATGTGGGTGTTCCCGTTGCTTTTTATCATGTGCTACACGTTCATTTTCATCTTGTGAGAGATGTCTCTTCTCTTTCTCTCTGACATGCAATCTCTAATGCACACACACACCACACGGGCACGCTCCACACATGCCCGTGCGCACACACGTGAGTGCACAACACACTATTGGTGATGTCTTTGGTCGTTTGGTCTGAAAATTGTGTTTGAATTTTTCTTAATTTTATATTTACATAAGCAACTTTTAACTGGCCTTTGTGGAGTATTACACTATTACTACGACATATCACAGCATTCATATAGTAGACAATTGTGCTGACATATCCTTGTCAATGATTATTGATGTTGATTCTTGAATCATGTTTTGGTCCATAAGTTTGCAAATCATCCACAATCGAATATCTCAGAAAAAAGGAAAGAAAATAACAAGAAAAAAAAATCCACCATGAAGTTAAGCAAGAAACATGAATTGTTTTCCTCTGGAGTCCATATCAGCTTTTTGATATTATTTATGCCTTTCACATGGTCTTATATTTAAGTGTAAGCTTATCATGAATGCAGGAGTGTCCATTGGGAACTTTTAAGAATGTCAGTGGATCTGATGAAGCTCTTTGTCAACCATGTCCATTTTATGATCTTCCTCGTCGTGCGAGATATACAAGTGTTCGAGGTATCCGCAATAGAAGCTAATTTCTTATTTGTCAAAATATGTTATTCCCATGAGCATTTCTTCAGTACCAATTTGTCAGATGTTCATTGATCACATGGGTCAGTCTTGAATGATATGCACCCTAGCAGGATCTTTGTAAAAATCTACTTTATTCATGGGATCCGAGGGAATTCTTTTGGTTTATTCTTGTTCATGTTGGTTTGTTAGTCTTTAACACTTTGCAATTCTTTCCGCAGGAGGTGTTGCTGAGACCCCCTGTCCATACAAGTGTATTTCTGAAAGATATCACATGCCACATTGTTATACAGCACTGGAAGAGTTGATATACACTTTTGGGGGACCATGGTTATTTGGTCTTCTTCTAATAAGTCTTCTTGTACTACTGGCTCTAGTATTGAGTGTTGCAAGAATGAAATTTGTTGGTACTGACGAATTACCTGGGCCGGCTCCAACTCAACATGGGTCTCAAATAGATCATTCCTTTCCCTTTTTGGAGTCCTTAAACGAGGTACACAACTTGTTTATGCATGTATACTTGAATAAAATGAACTTTTAAGTAAATCTGGAATATCTGTAATCATGCAATCAGGTTTTGGAAACTAATAGAGCCGAAGAGTCCCACAGCCATGTTCATAGAATGTATTTCATGGGTCCAAATACTTTCGGGGAACCATGGCATCTTCCACATACTCCTCCTGAACAAGTAGTGGCAATTGTGTAAGTGAAATGTTCATTTGTTTGTGTGAATGTCGAGCTTTCAGCAAAAGGTTTCAGGGCACTGTTTCTTGTTTTTTTTTCTTGAGAATCTGTTCCTGTGGTAACAAGATGTATTCTGTTTAGCACATTGATATTTTTGGTGTTTTTTGCGGCAGATACGAAGATGCTTTTAACAGATTTGTGGATGAAATCAATGCCCTAGCTGCTTATCAGTGGTGGGAGGGATCAATATATAGCATTCTGTGTGTACTTGCATATCCCCTTGCATGGTCTTGGCAGCAATGGCGCAGGAGAATGAAATTGCAACGACTACGTGAATTTGTTCGTTCAGAGTACGACCATGCATGCCTACGGTCTTGCCGTTCACGTGCTCTGTATGAAGGACTCAAGGTTTACTGATGGAAAATCTTAATAGTCTTTAAGCATCACAATTTTCTTTCCTTTTTCTTTTCATCAATCTCTATGCTTTATTTAAGTTCTCATATAATAGGTATCTTGCATAATAGTTGACAGAAGTTGCCATAAATTCCGCATATCATTATTACGCTTTTTGATGAACCTTGTAGCTAAGCTCCATAGTGCATCATGTTTAAGCAGGTGGCTGCAACCCCAGATTTGATGCTAGGATATATAGATTTCTATCTTGGTGGAGACGAAAAAAATCGGATCTTCCTCCTCGTCTTCATCAGAGGTTTCCTATTTGTTTAATCTTTGGAGGTGATGGTAGTTACATGTCTCCCTTTTCACTGCACAGTGATAATGTTCTTACCAGCCTCATGAGCCAGGTTGGTTTAGACATCATATGGTATAAATGCTATTTTAATTTGTTTTCTTGGAAGCTTATGACTAGTTTTGGTGTCCATTTATGTTGCTTGCAGTCAGTACCACCAACTATATGGTATCGCCTTGTTGCTGGCTTGAATGCCCAATTACGGCTTGTTCGTCGTGGGCATCTAAAGAAGTCATTTCTGCCCGTTCTCCAATGGCTTGAAACTCATGCAAATCCTTTCCTAAGTATGCATGGTATAAAGGTTGATCTTGCTTGGTTTCAGGCTACTGCAACTGGTTATTGCCAGCTTGGTCTTGTGGTCTATGCTGCTGAAAGTGAAACTGAGGTTTTAGCAGTTGACGGTGTAGCTAGTAGACCTTTGAAATTTGAACAACCGATTAGGTGAATTATTATGACCTTTTAGTTATCATTTATTATTTGCCATTTTATACGGAATACTATGATTTTGTCATGTGATTTGAATTAAGTTTGGATATATCCTTACTTTCATCTTTCTCTGTATTCTGCAGAGTCTACAATGTTCTTGGAGGAGCTAATCAGGCAGATCATGTGAGAAATAGGGAAGTTGTGGTGACACGTAAAAGAATAAATGGTGGTGTTTTAGACAGATACAACCTTTGCATGCTTAAAGATGGGAAAGACTTATTCTACCCTTTATCGTTTGTTGTGCATAATACTAAACCTCTTGGACACCAGGTGCATCCTCACTATATTTTCTTATAATTGCTATTATTATTATTTTTTGTAAATTTATAATGAAAGAGTAGTTGGTCAATGCATTTATATTACTGATCTTTTGTTATTGCAGGATCTTGTTGGTTTGCTTATCTCGATTTTGCTTTTAGGAGATTTTAGTTTAGTTCTACTCACTTTACTCCAGATGTATTCCTTTCATATGGTGGATGTTTTCTTGGTTTTGTTTGTTCTTCCTCTGGGTATATTATCTCCATTCCCTGCTGGAATTAATGCTCTTTTTAGTCACGGACCTAGAAGATCAGCAGGCCTTGCACGTGTATCAATGTGGAATATGACATCCCTTATTAACGTTGTAAGTTTTTTCTTTCTGTCGATTTAAAATTTTGTTGGTTTTGTACAGTTGCTTACGAAATGTCTTGTTTATGTTATATTCTGTTTAATATAAATGCATCCTATTGTGAAGCACCCACCCTTCTATTAAGTTAAGTGTTTGCTTTACTGTACACTACATCTCATGAGTCTCTTCGTCATCTTTTGGCTTTGAACTTTTATTCTGTTCTGTTCCTCATTTTTTTGAGATTAAAGGGGAAATCAACCCCCACCCCCCATTCCCCTCTCCCTTTTCTCCTCCTCTCTTGTGCGTGCTCATCGCTCTAGCAACAAGTCATTCCTGGCGGCTATGGTTGATGAATGTAAATATATTCGCCCGCTCTGCCTCAAGTCTTTCCTTCATTCACCCACAAGGGTAAAGTTTCAGATTCAATCAAGTCAACCATTCATCACATTATAAGCTGAACTTAAAGTCTCCAGCATCACTGAAGGCTTCTTTTCCTGCCCTGCTGATCTGCACTTCACACTTAAGAAGTGTAGGGATAGCAGTAGGTCATAGTCTGGTTGGTTTCCCTGCAGTTAATCAAACCCAGGACTCTGCATACCAATGGTTTCAGCCACAGAGCTTCCCCAACTTGGCCGGTTACTCTATTCTTGTAGACTAAACATAATAACTCTTAATTTAAGACATTCACCAATCGCTGCCTGTGAACTAAGTTATTGTAATTCTGTCGATTTTTAACACTAATAATATTCTGTTTGTTACATGGAAAGAAATTCTTGAATATGCAAATGCGAATCTGTGACTTTGGCATGACGTAAAAAGAGACTGATACTGTGATGCATCTGTTGCACTTGTGAATTATAGGCTAGATTTGTTAAATGATTTTTTATAGGTAATATCTTTTACAAGAATTTACTTGAAGAAAATTGTCATTTGAAAAGGGGGGTTATTTGTTTCCCATGCCCATTACTATTGACTAAATTTATCACTCTTGAATTTTTTTTGTATGCCGACTTTAACTAAGTTGTGTCAACAGCACAATGGTGCATGACTCTATAATTTTGTTTCTTGTGGGATTCAAGTTGGCCAAGACGATTGGTGCATTTTATCTGACTTTAGTCTGACCAAGCCTGATAGATGTATAACATTCATACTGAGAGGTGAATCATTTACTTGCTAGGTTGGAGTGGAGGTTAATCACATTTGGTTCAGATGTGCTTGTTTTAAGCTAGATTCTGGAGTAATATATTTTTGGTTTGGTACATCCCATTTGGCTTCTCCAATTTGTCTAAGCAACAATAAGCATCTACTATAGAAAATTTTGGACACCTATTTGCTTTTAATATTCAACATTTTTTGGTACAGTATTTCTCTTGATTTCAAAGGTGGTTTTTGGTTTATTACATACATTTGCACCCTCAACGAAAAAAAGAGTTCCTTGACTTTGTATTCTCTTGTGGGCAAAATCTTGTGTTTCCGTTGCTGTTTATTAGAAAAAAAGGTTACTTAATGCTCTTTAACAGGAAGAGGTTTTTCTTCCAAAGGAGGAAATTTACAATCCTTTAGTCCCACATTGGTTATATCGGGAACTCGATGTTGGTTGATATTACTTGGAGTCTCTCCTCTTAATGGTTAGCTTTTGGGATGAGTTTTTCAAAATTCGTATCAAATGGTATCAAAGCCTGTACCATTTCTCCCGCTTGCAATCGTGCGGCGCAGGTGGTGACGCTGGCATAACTGTTTTCGGCCAAGACTAGAAGTCTAGTGCAAAGCCAGCCCACGTAACTCCGGAATTGCGGAGCGTGGTGGAGTTACGATCCTTTAGTACCACATCTGTTATATATGGGGTACTTGACGTAGGTTGATATAACCTTTATCGCTCTCCTCTTAACGACTGGCTTTTAGGATGAGTTCTTCCAAGATTTACCAGTAAAGTTTACCTTACATGTTTTGCATAAAGAGCTTCATGGCGTTTTCTCTCCATGTCAATGGGCTTAATTATCCTGATTGATATTCTTGCATGCTATATGATGTTTGGTTACATACTAGCTTATATTGATGCATCTTCTGTGCAAGAATTGCAGAGTTCATGCTTTACTGTTTTGTACTTGCACGCTTGAACAATTTAAACACTTCTCTTTATGGCCCTTTACTATTGAACTGTTCAGTATTTTACTCTCCAAAACTTCAATTCTTAAATCTGCAATAATATTTGATATTTTAATAAAAACTTTTGGAAATGTTATTCCCTTTCACCTTTGGCTTAACGTATCAGAGAGACGAATGCAATTTTTTTATAGCATATTGCATCATCTTACCCATCTTACCTCTTCGTCTAGACTCATGTTCTAGGGGACACTTGGAGGGTGCTCCTTGGTTGCACAAGCTTCTAAAAGGTAGGTCTATCTACCTGCCATCCATACGCCTATGATCGACTCAGAGGATCATGAATCGGGCCACCAACGTTGAGGGTTAACAATGGGTCATAAAACTGTCAAACCTTTTGTGGAGCTTTCTTATGCTCCATGGCCAACCTCATTTTGATGGGAGAAGGATTGGATGAGGATGATAATTGGAAAGTCCCTATCACTTGTCACGTTCCAGAACCAGAATACTGGCAGGTGGGACGGACAAGGCCAGCTACGTAATACCAAAGTACGCCAGTACTCTGAAATCACGTATAAGCTGTCAAGACATGTGGGTTACTTCTACAAGTCAACAATCGATCCTAGGTCAAGCAATCTAGGTATCTCATCACAGGCAATTATACAAATACAAGAAGTATGATCATCAGACATACAATAGTAAAACGTTCCAAACCATTTATACATGGATGATCATAAAGCTAGTCATACCAAAATAGAGAACAAGCAAGAGTAATGTCATACATGATAAGCTCTAGCTATAGTCTAGAATACGCACATCATGTTTTGGCCCGTAGGCTAAATGTCAAGATCCAAAAACACGAGCTAAACACGTGCTCGGAGGCTAAACCCACAAAGAATAATGTACATCAAGTGGGAGATGATAAGAAAACCCACTCAGGTACTCTGGTGCTTCGGATGGTCACCGTCGAGTAGATGGTGCGGAAGATCCCTTGGCCTCCTTTATCAGTGGTCAAACAAAATCAGTGGGGTCAGACCCCAAATAGCAAGTACCACAAGGAAGCCAACTATGGACTAAAACTAGCAATACTAACATAGCAATGGTTAGGGAAAGCAATAAATAATGCAGATCGAGACTCGTGCACTACCAATGCACTCATCTCGAGAATTAAAAGACAATAAGCAAAGTAACCTGGAGCATAAAGTAATTCATGTGTGACATAAAGTAGACTGTGTACATTAAAGTAGACGGAAGCATGTGAACATGTAAGATAAACTGGATATGTAACATGTTAAGTAGCCGGTCATGTAAGCTTGTAAGGTAGCCGGGTCGTGAGAACATGGTGACCCAGCATAGGGATCATATAGGACTTTGGGATAACTGGACTTGTGAGCATGAGATGTAACTAGAGCATGACAGCCTGTAAGAACTATAGAACGACAATGATAAGATGACTTGGGAACTATTCCAGAAGCCAAGTTACAACTCGTAAACCAAATAAGGACCGGGGATGTAACCTTCTCTGAACAGAACTTAATCTCTAATTCAATGTTTAGCATAAGATCATGTCGAACATGTGAGTACTGAATAGGACGACAAATGATAAGAGATGACTGGGAGCTATTCCGGAAGCCAAGTTACAACCCGTAAACCAAACAAGGACCGGGGTTGTACCCTTCTCCTGAACAGAACTTAGTCTCCGATCATTCATCGACAAAAGTAAGCATAAACAATAATGTACTGAAATAAACATACGGACACTGCCTAGACAAACTAAACTGGACTGGACTACATCCATCAATCACGACCAAGCAATGAGTACGGTTTGATACTAGCTAGGGTTATCACAATCCTAATTACTAACAAAATGCTAGAATATTCCAAGCAGTCACAAGTCCTGCAGACTATCCGAGTTATCCTTCCGCAGGTTGAGAGAGTTGTATTAGGTAACTTGGGGGTGCAACACATGACAACGTGCTAGAAATGTGCCCTACTCGTCGGCAGGCTACAAGTCCAATTAAAAGTGCCCGATAACGGATTGCATGTGACTGAAAATTTCTTATGAACTACTTGATCAATCTAGTCATTATCCTAGTCAGATTCAGTATGAATCCCTGACCGTGGTAATCAAGAATCCATATCCTAGACATGATGCAAGACGAGACATGTAGCTTGTGCACCATTTACAAAAAATTTAACCACGGTGTCCAAAAGAGTTACATTAGCAAGGGGAAATAGCCGTCGCAACAACATCTTGATTAAGCATGTCATGTTTATGTTTACTTGTCATGTAAAGAGTACTTGTCAAGAGTGTGCCTCTACGGGCCACTATCATGTAAGCAAGGAAAGACATGTTCAGAGTGCACCACGACGGGTCACTATCTAGTATAGTAGAGAAGTAACGTGTAACATAATGCCTACAACGGCTCACTATCATGTAAATCAAAGAAGAAAAAAAATCATGAGTGCACCCCGACGGGCCACAATCATGCTAAGCAAGGAAGAGAAATGGCAACAAATATACATGTAAGTAAAACTTGTCCAAGAAGGGGTATCATGGCATGGAAGAGAGAATAAATAAAAGTAACTACTTTGGCATAGATCAAATATTAGATGTGTAGTATCAAGTGTAACAAGGGTGTACAATCATTCTCTAATTGTACAAAATTATCTAATCATGTTAAGGAAATTCATTTTCGTTAAAAGAAATATCATATTCGGCCCAAGTACAGAAAGCAATGCCAGAGATCAAAACTAAGATTTAAATTAACAGCCGCATACAAACTCCAATAAGGTGAACTGAGAAAATTCTGAAGCCAAGACAAATGTCTACAAGCTTCGTGTCCGAGTGTTTTTCAAGACTAACAGCTGAATAGCTCAAACAGTCAAAAATCATTTGTGCTAGGGCCAGCCAGCAACGGGCCAAGGTGGCACCATGGCCAAGAAGGCCCTAGGCCAGGAAGGGTGCCAAGGTCAGAATGGCGCCTAGGCGCACAAGGGCACCCAGGGCTTAAAGGGGCCAGGATCAGGATGGCGACAGTTGGCATGGCCACGGTTGGCGTCAGCCAGCATGCGCCAGCATGGAAGGCGCCTGGGCCAAGAGGCGCCAGGGCCAGGATGTGCCGGGATGTGCACAAACCTAGGTGTGTAGAAGCATGGAAAATATCCATACTACGCGCCTGAAGCCATGCGTCCACATAAAGGTGGCTATGCCCCACAGGGACACTATGCACCCAAAGGAGAGAACTATGCGCCCAAAGGAGAACTGTGTCCAAAGGAAACACTATGCGTCCCAAAGGGAAACACTATGCCCCACATTGGCACAGAGCTAAGGCGCGCGCACACTGTTTCATCTTCTCCAACCATCGTGAAAACGCTTGGTTGAACCCATGAACTTCGAAAGTCCATAACTTTCTCAAAAAAATTCGAAATCTAACTTTTCAAGGTCAAAATTGGGTAGACGAAATTTCCTACAACATAGGACAATTAGTTTTCGAAATACCAAGGTTTAATGATCAAAACCAAAAAAAATCGAAAATGTTCAAACTTAGATCTACATAATCCACCTATAAAAATAAAAAATTTCAAGTTCTAAAGAGGCTTATAATCATTAAGGAAGAGTTTAGAAACAAACAAAATGACATGTCAATATGTACTTGTTTTAGGTTGGAGGAGAAATGAAAAGGAAGAAGATGAAGAGAAATGAAATAATGGAGGAGAGAGAGAAGTTTGGGTTTTATACAAAATCATCTCAAACCAACTAAACAAACCAACCAAGCCAAACCAAGTTGAACCAAACCAATTAAACCAAGTCAAAATTAAACCAAGCAAGGCTAAGAAAGACAAGTCAAAACACGAGTCCATGACAAAGGCCAGAATTTTCGTATACGTACACTGAAAATACGTATAACAGAAAACGAGAGTGACATGCATGCGTCGGCATACATTGGTACACCGGCGATATGCCGGTCAAGGAGAAAATCATAAGTTGGGTAAAATTTAAAATATTCCGAAAACCAATAAAATACGAAATACAGTACAAAAGTACGATCAATATATAAATACCGATACTGTGAGACGAGTCTCACATCACTGCACCAAAACTCAAATGTTCATTTGGACAGCTGGATCACACAGATAATCCGTTTAAAATGCGTGCAAGAGCAAGAGGTATAAAAACCTGGGTTGCTTGGATAACATGTAAAGTCCCTACCACTACACCAAAAATATAGAGCTATGGTGAGAGCTGAGGGTTAAATATTTATATTATTCACAATAATAATCCATTTAATAGGTAGAATTAATTTTTTTTAATGCACTGTTCTATATTGATATGTTAACTCATATTATGCCCTTTGACCAAGATTAATATCTGGTTCTAAGTTCTCTGGTTCCTACTCGTGGTATTCTGAATTGCTTCTGTTAATTTTTATTTTTTCTGCAGGTTGTAGCCTCATATGTGGTTTTGTACATTACAGATCTGCTCAGAGCGGAAAACATCAGAGTGTACAACCTGGAATTGGGCGCGTGAGTATATTATTTTGCTTGGACTGTTTTATTCTGATCAATTGAACTTAACCACGAGTCCACCTTTCACAACTTACACGCGCACACACAGATAAACAAGGATTTAGTTGAACTTGACCACAGTCCAATTTATCACAATCCTTCAGATGACTCCTATTTTAGATCATTTGAACTTAACCACGAGCCCATGCATCACGGGCACCACTTAACAAGGATTTAGTAAGTAGCGGATGTGTCAAGTGGGAGGATGGAGGTGAGTTTGTCTCCATTGTCGCTACTGTGCATGGCTCCCTGAGGACCATAGCTGGTGGAAGGAGCAACCTCTGATTGCAGTGCAAATGTTGCCACTATGTGGTAGTTAGTTGCAAAGACATAAAAGATGATGGAAGTAAAGGTCAATATGGTAATCTACTGTCTAAGCTGCATGTACTTTGGTGTGGGTGTGGGGGGGTGGGGGGTGGGGGGTGGGGGTAGGAGTCAGTTTAATACGGGATAATGGGGTTAATTGCTCACATCCCACAGTTGAGGGTGGGTAATAAACTGCAATTATCATGATAGTAATGAACTTTTTCACTTTTATTGTCACTAACTCTATTCTATTTGGATGTTGGCAGAGATGAGAGTGGATGGTGGTTGTTTCCTGTTGTGCTCGTGCTGTGTAAATGCGTCAGGCACGCCTAGTGGATTGGCATGTCGCTAATTTAGAGATCCAAGATCGTCATTGTACAGCAATGACCCTAACGTTTTCTGGCAGTCGTGACATATCAGTGGCAGAGGAGTTATATGTAGGAACTTTTTTATTTTGTCTTTACCCCTTATTGTTAATTGGGAAAAGAGAGAGGGCCTTCATTTTATTATCAGGCCCTCAAATTATACCTATACTGTAGATTGACAATCCAATGTGAATCAGCCGCCAGTCTCAGTTTTGCCATAAAATGTAAATATAATGGTGGAGCTCACCCATTCATTTAATGCATTTTATATTCTGGTGCTGTAGATAAGAAGTTAACAGTAGTGTGTTAATTGGTGTTATTAGTGGCTTCCATCATGGAGCCTTCCTGTTCCTATTACTTTGTCTATAATTTGCTGGTAACTATCGTCTCACAAGTGGAGTAGAAGTGTGGCTTATAATATGATGATTGTTCTATCGAAATTTGGTAACAAGGTGGAGATATGGTACTAACCCTTGATTGTTAACAGATATTATCTTTATTTCCAAGGGTATGTAATGGAAATGTTTTCGGGTATGAATATGATAAGGAAGGTTTTTATGTTATTGTTTCTCTCATCAGAATTAAGAGTCGACTGGTGTCTTCTTGGTCCATCTTGTATGTTATATGTTATTGTGTTCTCTCAAAAAATCCATTGAGCAGAATCAAATGTTACATGTTCAGCATCGTTATAATAGATTGTGCAATTTAAAGTAAGTGTTGGGGCATCTTAATATGGTTACGCAGTAGTGCCAGTGGCAGAGGCGCATTTCTCTCCTTCCACAAGCAAATTTGAATAATTCCGACACTTGAAAACTTAAAAAGGCTGTGGCACTATTCATTCTGAACGTAGAAGTCTTACCAGTAGATGTAACTTTCTTTTGCTAATTCTTATTCAAGCAACGCTGTTTCATCAACCCTTACCTTCTACTCCACCGATTTTGAATCGACTGTAGTTCGATTTGTAGGATCTTGAGGTCATTTTTACGACCGATCATAACACAAACGTGTGTTTACGGACAGAATTGTAAGGTTTATGGTTAGGTTAGGAGGATACATGCATGATTATTGCCTGGTCAGAAGCCTATGGAAAAGACGTTTCTTCAGAACTAATTAAGAGATGGAGGGAATTAGTTGAGAGACGATCGACAAGCACCATTTTGTACATGAAACATGGAGGTATCACCACACGCATGCAGTGCTGATAATTGTCATTGGAAAACTGCATGAATGTTGTTGTTGATCACCCTCGCAATCGATACAGTTGAACCTCTACTCTAATTAGAAACCCGGCATGTTCAGATTCACATATACATATACAGCACTATTATATATGTTAGGTTGGCATGCAGCCACATATATGTATGATGTGGCAAGTTAGAGCGAGCTAGTCGTATTACCAATATTCGCTAAATATGATTTGTGGATAAGTATGCTTGCCAGGTCCACATCAGTTTAACTTAAACTTCAAGGCTTCAAATTGATTATACTCATGACTCCTCCTCCAAGGTTTAACATCTGATTGGAAAGCGATAACGTGAGCTACGCTAATGGCTAGGTTGAAAAATAGGTAAAATAACAAAACCCATTAGTCGAATGTCCATTTTTCTAGAACAATATAGACAGCAAATGGTGGGGTCAAGATTATAATTCTTATATATGTTAACCCTGGATCTTTGTAAACGTAATACAAATGTAGCGAATTTTTTTAAGAACTGTCAAAATTCAAGATTATAATTTCAATGAACAATCAATTTTTTTAAATTTGCCAGTCCTACCAATTGGAAGGACTGTTAAATTTTTTTGACAGTCCTAAAAAGATGTACATTCAATTCAGGATCACAAAGATGTGCGGATATGCAGTCAGCGTTTCGTTCAACATTCTTGTTATATCGGCCAATAGCTTATGATTCTTATTTACGCACGCCAAGCGGGGAGGTTCTCAATTATCACATTTGAAAGATCATTAGAATTATGCTATATGCAGTCAGCGTTGTGTGGATATACGTCCAGAGATGAAAGCCGGTTTTTATCAATCAACATGTAAGTTACATCGGAAATTCTATTTTGTCCGACCGCGGGGATGGCCCGCGCCTGCGTGGTGGACAGCCATTGCATAGCCGGACTTGATATGAGGCTCACGAGACGGATGCCTCAGGCCCAAAATTTTAGAGGGCACCAAATTTTTATATATAGTATTTAATTATATAAGTTCGATTATGAACAAAGAATCCAAAAGGACTCATTCTAATCTTTTAGTCCGATAAAAGTTTTTTTGCTGTAGAATATCTAAATGTCATGCACTAGATTACCAAAAGACAAATCATCTAGTCAGAATGAAGAAAAAAAATTGGTGCAGTCGATGTCAAAATTAAATCTCTTCCCTTCGTTGTTCTAATAGTCTAATACTCAAAATCTTCTACCCTTCTATCGTTGCCAATCTCTTTTGTCCTTCCGCCGATGTCAATATCCTCTCTCTCTCTCTCTCTCTCTTGGACGCAATTGAACAATAGAATAAGTTACAATTTTCTTAAATTATTATCATCGAAACATTATTAGTTTAGAAAATCAAATTAATTTATTTTTGCATGGAATATCCTCAATTTTATTAGTTTATGATATATATTTTGGATTATATCTTGTTTATTATTTTTTGAATTTTGTTGATAATATTATTGTATTGTTGTCCATAAAAAATTATATAAGCATTAAGCTTTGAGGGCACAACTTTAGTATTTGTCTCGGGCCTCAAAATTTAAAGCCGGCACTGAGCCATTGGCCTCCTTGCTAACCTGGACCCACCCCAGACGGAAAGTCAGTGGCTACGTGCCATGCGGATGCGGGTTAGCGCGGCCAGCTCGTGGGGGGCAACCTAGCAGCACTAAAGTACATTCAATTGAGGATCATGGTTGGGTTACTTTGGTAATTAAATGGAAAGAGGGGTTAATCATTACATTTACGCTGGTTTCCCTGTGATGTGAAGGTTTATTCCCATGTAACCATACAAAAAGGCTGCCTTTTCCTTTGCTTAGAAGCGATCAAAGTTCATAAACACGGAGGGATTTATGCTGGCTTTGATTCTCCGTAATTTTTCTTCTCAAATTACCTTAACTTTGTAATCCCCTCTGATGATTGGGTTAAAACTTTTTTTTTAGGACGGTCAAAGACTCAAAGTCCTACCAATTGGAAGGATAGTAAAAGAAAATGACGGTCTTGCGACTGTATACATGACTGTCCACCATCGTCCCGTCGCGACTGTGAACGAATTCCGAAATTCGAAACCCTAAAATGGGCTCAAAATTTTGGAATTCTGTCCACAATAAAATCCTAAACCATATTTGGTTACTAGAAGATGAAATTCAGATATGAACAGGGATTGAGAACAATGTTTAAAAATTTGGGGAGGAAAGGAGAAGATGAAAAAGACAAAAAAGAAGAAGAAAAAGTTGGCTTTTATACTAATGTGCTGGCCAATCTATAACAATTTTTTGAGTGAAAACTTGTAAATAAAAGAAAAAAAAAAATTGAGCAGCCATTATTAATTTTGTAGTATCTTATAAAAAAAAAACCATTAATATAGCTATACAATACATATCTAAATCTAAATAGTTAGATCCAAATTATTAGGGGTGAACATTATTCAATTTTGGGACCGAGAACCGGTGGGTCAATCGAACCGAACCGAATAAGAGATTCAGTTTGATTTGAAAAAAGTTCGGTTCGATTTTGATTTTTAAAATACTTATAAAATTTATTAGGTCTCAATTTCGTTTTAGGTCGAAAACCAAATAAAACTTATAAATTATTAAATATTCTCAATATATGGTATTTTATGATTAAAAATGTATATTTTTTGAAGATAACAATTATAGCATGTCTTTGAAACTCAAAAATTTTATAATTTAACAAATAGTACAACTTTGGATCCAACTTTGAAATACAACAAAATATAGAGAGATATATATATATATATATATGAAATATATAGATATATATATATATATATATATAATATAATATAATATAAATAATATAATATAATATTTTGATATAATTTAACCAAAATTTAACTTGGGTCGGATCTATTAAACAATAAAATAGTCTAATGGAACAAAGGGAATCATTTTAAAAGTTAAGTAGGGGGGGTTTAATAACTTTTGCTTAGATTGGAGGTTTTAGTGAGGGATAATAATTAAAAATATGATAGTTACCAAAATAACCTTATTACATATGTCATAAAATAAAATTGGATTGAAATTTAATTGAAAATTGTCAAAATATCTTCACAAATTAGGAAGCTACAGATTAACATGTTGAAAACAATAAAAAAAATCATGATTTTTATAAAACAAATAAGGGGTATTTAGGACTTTAAACAAATTCCTAAATCCCCTTATTAACCTTCCGATTAGGGTTTAAGAAATGGACAAAAGAGGGTAAAATAAATTCTCATTTAACCCTCCCTCCTAAATCTCCACCCTCAAACCAAGCATGATTTTATTTCTCCCTCAATTAACTCTCTAACCTCAATCCAAGCAGACCTTTATGCCTCCAGAATTTGAGCTTGGAAAAGGAAAGTGATTCCTTTCTTGTGTTTGGAAGCCAAAGAAAAGAAGTTGGAAAGAAAAAATGACTCCCAAGGAGTAGAAAAATAGGAGGATTTCTTGCATTTATTACAAATTTTTTTGACCAAAAATAACATGTTCAAAATATTATTTACCATTTTTATCCATAATACCTTTTAGACAAAAATATTTGAGTAATAAATTTTTATTAGCAAGAGGATATTATTGAAAAAATTGATTGATTTTGTTTTATTTCTACAAATATCAAACACTATAATGGAAAGTAAAAGATATATTTCGGCTATAATCTCGGTCTTCCCAAACACCAAAAAAGAAAGTTGATAGCAATTACAATTTCCTATAGAAAGAAAAAAACCAAAAAATTAATTTCCTTTCCATTCCGCGACCAAACGAGGCCTTATAGATTCAGTTTTGGTTATAGTAAACCTGAGTTCAGTTGAAATTGAATAAACCAAATCGCTCACCCTAAGGCCTCGTTTGGAATTTGAGTTTGGGAAAGGAAAGTGATTCCTTTCCTATGTTTGGGAGCCAAAGAAAAGTTGTTGGAAAGAGAAAATGATTCTCAAGAGGTAGGAAAATAGGGAGGAAAGTGGTTCCTCCTGTTTATCTAAGGAATCACTTTCCCTCCAACTTTTTCGCATTTATTACAAAAAGTTTTGACCAAAATATCCATGTTCATAATATTATTTACCATTTTTATCCATAATATCTTTTAGACAAAAATATTTCTAAGTAATTATTTTTATTAGTACGAGGGTATTTTTGAAAAATTGACTTGATTTTGTTTTCTTTTCTTACAAACACCAAAACTATAATAAAAATTAAAGATATATTCCGACTATAATTTTGATCTTTCCAAACACCGAAATTTTTTTTTTTATAGGAATTATAATTTCTAAAGGAAAGAAAATACCAAGAATCAGAACGAGGCCTAAAATTAATCCTCCTCTATCCCACAACTTCTCCTTATTCATCAACCTTTTTTACTTTAGGGATTTATTATAACTGCATTTCCCTGGTAATTAATGGAGAGTTTGTTTTTTTTAGTTTTAGTTTTAATGGAGAGTTTAGTGACCTCATAACTCATTTCACACTCGTCCTCTTCTTCCATCCTCTCCCTCTTTCTTGCACTTTGAAAGCAGCTCTTTAGAAATGTCCGACTTGCTTTCTTCTTCTTCTTCTTCCAAGTCTTTGCACAACATTTCTCCACGCAAATGAACAGCCAGCCATCCATCCATCCCCACTCCCACGCAGACCAAAAGCACAAGAGCATAATAAAAACCGCCTCAACTTTTATTTATTCCTTCCTCCCTCTCCTCTCCTTTTGACCATCATCACAATATTCTTCTTTTTCTCTTTTCCTTGCTCTCTCTGTTGATCTTCACACTCCATTACTATATTCCTCTTTCTTTTCTTATTCTTCTTCTTCTTCTTCTAGTTATGTTTAGTTTCGTCTTTGTTAGATTAAAACTTGCTTTCTTATGGAAGGAAAGCTGTTGATAAGAAGCAGGAAGGACCCAAAACCCCTGCTTTTGAAGCTGGGCTTTGCTCTGGCTCTCTCCATTGCCGGCTACTTCGCCTCCAACCTCCGCTTTCGCCTCGTCTTCCACCTCCAGGTACTCCTCCGACTACTATTTATAGTTTCTAAGGAATAAAAATCTGATCTTTGCTTTGCTTTAGATGGTGGACCGAAGGATCGGAGAAACATCGACCCGGAACCGCGCCGGTGGACTTAGAGACCAACTCCGGGTTCTGTCGAGCGTAAGGATCGAAACCCATCTCGAAGTTTGAATCTTTTTGTGAATTCGCGTGATGGGTGTTTGATTTTTTCCTGAAGGAAGAAGAATTGGCCAAGTTGTTAATGGAACCTCCAATTGTAGTACTAATTCTATGGTGATTGATGATTTCCGGATTCTATCTAGTGTAAGGATCAAAACCCATCTCAAAGTTTTATCTTTTTGTGAATTCATATGATGGGTGCTGAAATTTTTGATGGGTATATGGTTATTTGTTAAAGGAAGAAGAATTGGTAAAGATTGTTGTCGGAACCTCCAATAGTTGTACTACTGCTATCACTGCTGCTACTAAGATTGAGGAAGATAGGTTTGTAATGGAAGAATTTGAGGGGTACCCAGAAAGTAAACCGATGAAAAAGAGGAATGACGAGGAGAAGGAGAAGGAGGAGGAGGAGGAGGAGGAGAAGGAGAAGGAGAAGGAGAAGTTCGAATTTGAGGCGTACCCAGAAAGTGAACCAATGAAATCAGTGAATGATGATTGGAGAGGGAGAAGTCAGAATTGCAGCACGAGCTTGCGTATCTTAGGAATTTAGTTGAGGCCCTTAAGGAGAGGGAGAGGACGCTCGAGGTCCAATTGCTCAAGTACTATGGACTGAAAGAGCAGGAAGCCACTTTACGGGAGCTTGAGAACCGGGTGAAGGTCAATGCAATGGAATCAAAGCTCTTATATCTTAAGATTGATTCTTTGCAAGCCGACAACCAGAAGCTCCAGAGTCAAGTGTCAGATTACCCGAGGGCAGTGGCTGAGCTAGAGTCAGCAAGAGAGGAAATTAAGGTTTTGAAGGGGAGGTTGAAGTTAGTGGGAGAGGAGGCGAAGGAGAAATTAGCTTCCCTTAACCAAAGCATCACGAACCTCCAAGACAGGATCCTCAAAGATGGGGAGACCAATGCTGAAGTTGAGAAGAAGTTGACGAGGGTGAAGGAGTTGGAGGGCCAGTTCATGGATCTGCAGATAGTGAACTCGAGGTTAGCAGAGGAGAACTTAAAGCTGGTTCAGCAGTTAGAATCCGAAAAGATGGCAGCCTCTTCTAATCTTGAGCACTGGGAGGTACTATATATACTTAATTTGATTTACTTGTTCCTTTTGGTTGTAATATAGAAGTGTAATTTAGTATGTAGGCCTAACAAACCAAAAAGTTATGGAGTCTTACAATACTCTTTTGATGCAAAGAAGAGGGGAAGTGCAGTGATCTATAGGCACAATAGACAATGGCTGGCATAGCCACCTGAGTAAGGATTAAGCCATGAGAATCGCAATCTATAATAAAGATACCAATGATAAAGATCAGCTCTGAAGAAGTACAATGACTTAAAAGTTATGCAACTGTGGCAAAATATAAGATATCATATGTATGATCCCCTTTTGTATATCAGAAGTATAAATACTAGATATTGTATATATCTTGCATCTCCATAACTCGTGTATATATCTTAACTTCACACTTCCCTGCTTTTCCTTTTTTTTCCTTTCAAAAAACTTTAGTATCTTGTACATCACATCCACATGTTCATAGTTCCATATCATTCAAATGTAAGGTAAGCTTGTGACTACCTTCCCTTTTATCACATCTTGTGTAAATAAGTATCCTTTGTATATATCAAGATCTAAAAAGTTGGTCAATACTGATGTGTATGGGCCGTATTGTATTGCGTTTGGCAATAGCAGATCCTAGAAACTACATAGCAAAGATGGTATCAGGTGGTACCATCATCATGGGATACTATTGGAAAGTGTGTTTCAGGTCGTTTATGATCCAGAACTAGCAAAAATTAGCCAAACTAGTCATAACTTCACTTTTTTTTTTTTTTTCTTTTTTTTTTCTTTTTTTTTCTTTTTTTTTCTTTTTTTGAATTGGCTGACTAGTCATAAACTATTAGTTGTCTATTGATTATAATTTAAATTTACAGATTCATGCAATTACACACTAAAACCAACAGAGCTACATAAACGGTTTTATGAAATTATGTTCAAACTTTCCTTTCATTCTTATATTTAACAAGGCACGTAACATTTTCAAAATTCTGGGAACTTGAGGGTCCAATACTGATACTCATAGTGACGGGTCCAATGTCAGACTGATACCGTGTTTATAGACCCTGGTACACTGATACTCATAGTGACGGGTCCAATGTCAGACTGATACCGTGTTTATAGACCCTGGTACATAGCTTGGGTAGAGATTTTCTTGTTTGGTTATGAAACCATGTATAGGTCTTAATTGGGGTTTCTTCAAGAAAATACATTATAGATGTTGTAATTGGTATTTTATACCAGTGTCTGTTTGAATATTGGAGTTATCAAGTATATGTATATTGATCAAGGTTTGGGATCATGGTAATCTCAGCCAAGATCTCTGTCATGCCTTGTGCTAAGATGAGGTCACTGAGACCTTGCCTCTAATCACTAAAGGGGGAGGGTCCCCAGTAACTTGCAATGATCTCATCTAGCAGTCATGAATGGGTGTGATCCCACCAACAAGGATCCAGATAAGATCCCACCTTGAAATTGGCTAGATCATGGTCTAGGCACCCACTGAGATGGGTAATGGATCTTGGATCCCAGTGTGGTTTTGATCTTGAATAAATAGCCGTTTAACAATAAAGGAATTATATGTTTTTAACAGTCAATCTGTTTTAGGTTGGACCATTTTATGTGTTTTGATGCATAAGGTAGATTTAATTTGTGTGATTTTGGGAGTTCTTTTAATTGCCTTGAATCAACTTTAATAGCAGTAACATTCTGTTTTTTTGTTATGGTAGGAGATTAAGGAGTCAAGTTATTACTAGCTGTTGCACTGACTAGGATACTATATGTGACTGGAATGCTTTGTTTTTTTTGTTAAGGTAGGAGATTAAGGAGTCGAGTTATTACTAGCTCTCTTTTTTTGGGAGATAAGGCCAGTCTTTAGTGGCCATCCCTGTACTGAGCTACGAGCACTAAGACCCCCACCCATCGGCATATCACACCCCTCCCAGTGCCCATGCGCCACAAGATCCATATCTAAGGTCCGGAATTGGACGTCGCGTTAATTAAACTTTTGCCCGGGCTGGGATTCGAACCCACGCCCTCCTCCTCCCTTACCAGTGCTACCACTGGACCACCCCTCGGTTGGTGCAGAACAACTTACTGATAGTATTTGTGCAAAATTGGAAGTCTAATTGGCCAATGCATGAATATGTTTAGGAGGATGCTATAGTGGAATTCAAAACCCCTACAACCAAAATCTCATGCAGCCATGCCATATAGGGAGGTGCCCGAGATCAACCTACGCTTGGAATTTGTCCAAACTTGAAGGATGCATAGCTTAGGAAACGATAGTTAGTGTCAGTCTACAAAGCAATGGAAAGATTTAAAACGCACCATGACCAGTAAAAGAAGGAAAAGTCGGAGGCTGAGGAAAAAGATGGTGTGTTTATTGGTCAATCCATCCCCAATTAACCAAACAGAGAAATACCAGCACCTGCGCCTATTGTACACCATCGTTCAGTCCCCTTCTCTCTCTCACAGACACTCACAAACACACATGTACCCATATACACACACATACACATGAATAAAGGGTGTGTTCTGTCCAGTATCCCTTCTTCTCTAGTCTCACATCCAAAGAGGGCTTGAATGCTATTAGGTACATTAATATTTATTTCAATTTTATTTTATCTTTTGATATCGCCAACAAGTCTACTTTGATCTTGTTTCTAGCCTTGTCTTCAATGTGAATGAATCACATAAGATCTTCCAACTTCATTTCAGTCTTCTTTATGTACATATTAGACTCGTTGTAAGGAATTTGGAAAGTATCAACCCTCACCACAAGAAATTCGGGTTTCCGTGACAAGTGTAAAACTTGTCACTAAAAGGAATATTTTCGTGACAAGTAACTTTTGTAGTCATTCATAATTTGATTCTACAACAATTTTGTATATCGTCACATAATTAAATCATTCAATGACTAGATTTTTATTGGTCGTCACTCAATATTGTCACTGAAATAAATTTTAATTTTAGACAAAAGTTAAATACAAGTAATATGTGACAGTAATACTAGCGTTACTGTAACTGTTTAACGTGACAAAATTTATTGGTCACTAAACATATAACTTTATAGTGACAGTAGAACGAGCATTTCTGCAAGTACTTACAATGATGACATTTACTGGTCACTAAACATATATGCTTACAGTGACAATAGCACATACGAGTGTTACTGCAAGTGCTTACAGTGACAACATTAACTAGTTACAAAATATATTATATAAATCATCTCCTTTGCAGGCGGAAGCCAGCCACTTGAGAGAAGAAAATGAGAAATTGAAGAAGGAAATTGAGCAGCTACAAACCGATAGATGTACAGATGTTGAGGAATTGGTATATCTCAGATGGGTCAACGCTTGCTTAAGGTACGAACTGAGGAATTATCAGCCGCCTCCTGGGAAGACAGTAGCAAAGGATATAGGCAACAGCTTGAGTCCCGTATCTGAACAGAAAGTCAAGCAGCTCATACTAGAATATGCTCATTCTGGGATCAATGATGGAAACATGAATCTGTTGGACTTTGATACAGAGTCTTGTTCTTCTTCTCGTGCATCCAGCGAGGAGTGCATGGATACTTCAATTGACATCTCCTCAACAAAGAAAAGTAAATCCAAATTTCTTAGCAAGCTTAAAAAGCTGGTCTTAGGGAAAGACGGCCAGAGAAGCAAGGACAAAGTACATGGAACTCCTACAAGTTGCGGTAGTACTTCGAGAAGGTTATCCATCTCGCCTTGCTCCGCTGAAGACTTGAGTGGAGTAAGAAGATCAGTTGACAGCAGTTCATCATGTATCTCAGTCGAAAATGCCACAGCAAATCACTTGACAGGAATGGACTCACGTGCAAACGAGCAATGGCTTAACAATATTGCTCGGTCCCAGAAAGTCTCCAGGTTATCTTTGGATGTTGAAAGAATGAGGAGGCTTGATGTAGGGGCAGGCAAGGATAACATAGGCGAACGCTGCAAGAGTGACATTGGAGCATCCCGTGGCCACATGAGAATGATCTCAGAAGATGAATGCTCGAGTGAGTTGTTTCAAAACCAGGAGCATGATGATTCTGATGAACCAGAGAAGGTTAAGCTGAAGAAGTTTGCCTATGTTCTCAAGGGCTCACGAGGGTCTCAAAAGCAGAAGAGATCGGCACCATCCAGTTCCGACTGATGTCTCATGTCTGGCTATACATTTTGCATACAATTAGGATTTGTTGGTACTAATATTAGTAAGGCATCAGGCATTGTCTAGATTGAGTGGATATATATATATACGCAGTTCAGAAAAATAGTCGGTATATAGATGACATGTACATAATCTTGTTAAGGATGAATTGTAGTTCTCCTCGAATAATTTTTTTCACTCGTCTATTGCTATTAAGAAATGTGCATCAATTTTTAGGACTTTTCTTAATGGTGTGCCAGCTCATGATGAGAATTACATTGATGTCAATCAAGATCTTGTACATGGATCATTTGTTTTTTTTTCCTTCTGATTCTATCATATTACATATTAGATGCTGGAGAATTTAAATTTTTACCAAGATCAAAATGATTATGGTAGATACAATACAAATTAGATGCATTTAGCTCCTAAGCCAAGGCAACAAACAACACAAGTTCAAACCAGATGAAACTATGTGATTCTTGGTCAAACCATACAATTTCAAAGTATTACAAGCTGAGGCTTTGCCCCTACATAGTGGTAGTACTGCATCTGGACTCCAAAGTATAAGCAGAGTCTCATCTGCAGACTAACCTTGATACATTTCAATCTACAACTAAATGATGTACATGAAATACTTCGTTGTAGTATTACTTCTGGCAGGTCAGCTTGCTGCAGTTTCTGCAACCCTTAATGCTGCTATGCACCAGAAGGCTACAACATTCCAATGTTGTTTTAATCGAAATTTTAAGGATTCCTGTTTCTTTGTGTATGTGTAGAATGAAGAGCAGAGATCGTGTTCTTTGTTTAGCCTCAAACATATTTCTCTGGAAGTCATTATTATGCACAGACAGCCTCCACTGCGATCCTCTTCATTGTTCCAGGACATGGGTCTCCTCCAAAAACTTCAGGAACTATTGTCACTGCACAAGATTCCTGGCCGATACATTTCTGCAAGAAGCTCACTTGTGTTAGGTTTCTCTAGGCATCATAAAATAAACAAACTTCCAAATCAAATTATTCCCTTATAGGCAGAAACTCTTTAAACTAATACTGACATTCTAGTTAGCTATCTGATAACCAATGTTTTCTCAGGTGAAATTCAAATTTATTTTATAGTATGCCATGGAAAGCCAGAAACTATAGTCACAGTGAAAACTTTCAAACATATGAAGCAGGATTGTACAAGATCTAGTAACGACTCATAGTTTAAAGTATCGGCCGATACCGATCCGATACGCCGATACCAATACGGTTTGGCATGTCCCGATCCGATACGGCCGATACCCGATACTGACCGATACCGACATTGGGGAGTCTCTTTTCCGATCATTTGGCAAAGAAAATTGAAAGAAAAAAGAAAAATCAACAAGGGTTTGAAGCATAATAAGGTTGTAAAAGCATATAAAAGAAGAAAATTGATCTATTACATGTAAACCAATCGGTAAGGGTGACTACTATTTTATTTAATTTAAAAACTGCTAAGAAATAACACAGTAAATACTTAAAATTATGCCTAAATGTATATAATATATTATTTTAATATTAATAATTATTTGTTTTCCGATACCAAAAATCCGATACTCCGATCCGAAACCGCCGATACTACCGATATCGCCGATACCAATACTCATAGGAATGGTCCGATACCGATTCCGATACTGGGATCTGATTCTAAGCTTGAATGGCATATAAAATTTGGGTCAGAGGATACTACCAATCAAACCAAGTACTCGCCCACTTACGTTACGCCCTTCATCAAGGGATTGAAATAGAATCTAGGTTGAATAAGTTTGAGATTTGCGAGGTATGAAGAACAGGTAGAAGCTTACCTTTTCAAAAGGATCATACGATTCATGAGCATGGCATTTGCCCTCTGAGAAGCTACCACACGCTCCATTTGGAGTTCCAAAGCTAGCAAATTTTATAGCTGTCATTTTTTGGCCAGCATCACAAGTTAGATGGACTCTCGATCTCTTATAGTCTTTTGTATGCCAACTCTTCATTGATGGTTGCCATTCAGATACATCAGCACAGGCTCTCCCTGTACTTCTAGTTACCATAGAAATCCCTGAAGGGTCACCACCCCACTCCTCTAACACCACCAATAAGTTTCCAGTTGGCTTTAGCCAGGAACGAGAACATGATACCTGACGTTTACGATGACAAATCCTTTCAGTTAATATTCATGTTGATTGACATACTAGATAATTCTACATTTATAGTTTGTGCTGGAAAGGGAAAGGAGTAGGCATTGTGGTTCCTTACCATCTTTGAGAGGCCTCTCCACAGTTGGTTTGACATTTTGTCTCATCATAATTCCCGCGGTAGTCGCAGTCACCACACGTACCATAAGCTTTATAAGAAGGCCAATACCTACCAATGCTCTGTCCATTTATCCATACTTGGCCTTTGCCCATGCTATTCATATCTAGTGCCAACGGAAGATTTCCTTCCGGTTCATTGAATAAGGCCTGCAAAAACATTGTCTAATTAGAACTCAGGAACCAGCTTTATTTGTTAAGGTATCAAGTACAAGAATACAATTTGAATATAAGGAAGAAAGAAGTGAAAAGAAGATGAGAGGGGAAGGGCTCGATAAGGAAGAAAGAGGAAGCATATATGAAATGATACTTGACATGAACCATGATAATGCATATGAGATCAGTCACGAAGTCAAAGATTGGTGGCAATTTTGGCTC
The DNA here is from genome assembly GCA_029216955.1 of Iris pallida. NCBI lineage: Eukaryota > Viridiplantae > Streptophyta > Magnoliopsida > Asparagales > Iridaceae > Iris > Iris pallida. The sequence continues at coordinate 11,705,684 of JANAVB010030817.1, read as the reverse complement.
TTAAATCCCTTCTTGAAACTCGTAACTGTTTATTTGGTATGATACTGATAATATAAATTGTAAACTCGTAAAAGAGCGGTTATGTGGTGTACATATGGCATTGTGTGTTCTATTATACATGTGGGCATAATCTTATTTTTGTTGCATATGGTGCATATCTAGGATGGGACCAAATCTAGGATGCGCAAAAAATCCTACTTCTGACTTTCCACTAATCGAAATACAAGAATCAGTAGAAGTAATTTCATTTTGGACGATAAAAGTTTTGACCAAAAAATATAGATGGCCCCACCTTGTACCACGTTAGGGGTTGGTTTTGAGATTCTTCTCCCCACTCGACACTAGAACTTCCACTAAGTGTGTGAAGACCCAAAGCTTCACCTTTCAGACCAATCTGCACAAAAAACATGAAAGTTATGAAGCTACCACATTCTGTTGCAACTGGAAAAAATAATGCACCAATATGCGTACCCAACCTGGTAACTCCACTTTTGCCAAGTGAGATCTCTTCTTCCCTCATTAAGACCATTCAGTGTCACAGGACCAAGCACCCCAGCATTCCATGTCTCAAAATGCTCCCCAATGTTCTTCAATATATGTAAGAAATGTTGATTAATAATAATTGGTTCTATAATAACAGGGATGCAATGAAGTATGAGACATCAAAGGAAAAGGTTAGAATTAACTTACAGGAAGCCCAACAGATACACTTAAAATAGAAACCTTGTTGCTGCCTGCCCACAATTTTGCCTTCCCAGTATATGTTAGTCTTGGTTCCTCCAAACTACCATAGGCGGTCCCTGCAAATCAAGGTCATAAGTAACAGAACAATATGGTCTGCCTTGCCTAAGGACTCAGCTGGACAGTCAACATACTTCGGTGTTTTTCTTGGCAAAACCAAAGTGTTATCTAATATGGCATCAAAGCAACTATAAGACATCCCAGTTTTAGAACACATTAGTACAAGATTTGCATTTGTCGATCTATGTACCCTTTAAACAAGAAAGAAGCCATTGTTTTGGTGATGGTAGTTTGGGATTGGTGAGGCAATGGTCTGGAGGATGTACCCTGATATACATTGTTGACCAACAATTTAATAGCTTTTAGTTGGTAATCTAACACTATGTTCCAAACATAACATGAAAGATGATATAAATTTTATCCCATGTGGTAATTGAATGCTTTGAAGCAACATGTGGTATAGATTTATACCATTCAAGACATAGCACTTGTCTTGGACATGATATATCTAATAATTGTTTGCACATAACAGACATTGACTAAGTACTAAGTGAAAGAATATCATAGACGTCATGGCGTATTAACTCTCACCCAGGAAACAGTTTCATACCTACTAATTGTCCGTTGATGAAAACATGCAAAGAATGACCGGCTGATAACACGGTAAGGTCAGGATACTGTCCATTCTTCAAAAATTGTTCCTCTTGGCCTATATCGACACTGGAAAGTGGAGGAAGTCGTAAGTGATTTTTCATTGAGTGACAGATTCATTTTAAATCATCTTGGACAATAAAATAGCTACTCACTATGTTCTGTACCACAGATAATCTGTAGTATCTCTTGTCACATTTACTTGCTCTAGTAATCCAGAAGTTGTGAATGAGTCATCGTCATAAGAATTGGTGTCATCATTGTATGACACCCAAGAAAATCCTCCAACCGGTTCCATTTTCATCTGTGTAGTTTGAACTCCCACCTGTTGAGCACAAATTTTATGTCCCAGCGTCAATTAACATACTGGCAGGAGTAGTAAATTATGGGATGACAATCGATAAAATAGTAATATTCTATAAATAAAAAATTGAAATTAGGAGAGTTTCAAGGGTTAAAAAAAACAGTATCAACAGTATGAAAAATAGAAAACAACTGAATGGCCAGGAATGTAACAAACGGTAAATTAACAACATATTTACTACAGCGCTGAAAATAGTATTTCTCACCCTTGCTGTGTTGAAAATTGTGGTTTTGCAGTCAGGAAGGATGCTGATCGACCAAGGAGGAAGATCGTAGTGCATCCCATTGAAAGCTACTTTAATAAAAGAACCAGTGTCATAATTGGCAAGAAATGCAGCACATGCTCCCGAATTTGACCTGTAAACGTGAGACTGGAAAAATCTTGAAGGATTAGTTATAGAGCCTTAAGAAATTTCAATTCGTATGCAGAAAGAATCACTTGTAAATAAACCTCTTGTGAATTTCCAAGTGATGTCACTATGGGGTCTCCAGATACCAAAGCTGGTTCACATAATTTGATTGCTCTGTGAAGGTCCTTCAAATGGCCCCATTTTGGCTGTCTCAACAAGCCTAGGAAAAGTAAAATCTCAAGATTAGTCAAGGGGTAGAACACACTAAACATGGTCATGGGGTAGACTAATGGTGTGAAATAGTAGGGCAATGAGTGCATGTTTACGCTATATCTACTTCATAAAATATGAAAAATAGTACCTTTAACAATAGGGTTAAGCATATATTGAGTACAAAACAATATGTTATCTGTTAAAGCATGTTCATACTTGTCAACACCATGAGTCCGCTAATAGTTTAATTATGTGTGCACTTGTCATAAAGAGAAAATACAGTAAAGAGCTTGTTCTGGCATCAAAACTAATGAGATGATTTCAAACCGCAAGGCTAGTCCTATAAAAACATGTTGATAGAAGAAAAAGTTTGCCCACCAAATTCATCAATTGGAGCATCATAGTCATAGCTAGTTGCAATGAAGGGGCCACCGGCTGTCCTGCCAAAATTTGTTCCACCATGGTACTGGAGAGGAAAGAAAATAAGATATCAAGTCAAGTTGCTTGATTGTCCGAAGGGTACAGGCATGATATTGACAACTTGTTCGAGATAAACTACAAACACTCACCATATAGTAGTTAAAATAAGATCCACCTTTCTGTATAAACTTTGCAACAGAGAAGGCCAAATCTTCAACTGGCCGATGAGGAACTGGACCCCCAAATCCTGTAAACCTGTTATAACGATCAAAAGATGAAATGAGAAATCAGGAACCAGCAGCACTTCCTGTATTAATCATAGCTGAATCTACTATCACCAAGAACTAATTACCATGCAGTCCAAACTTCAGTCCACATTGTGGGTTTGTAAGGCTTGTTAGGTGAGAACCAGTCGCCATAGAAACCATTCCATGTGTTGATCTATCAACATAATTTCCAATTAAAGTTACGACAAATTGTCAACACGAATAAATAATACAGTAAATTAATATTTTATCTTCACTAGCAGAATTGAGAGGAAAGTAACTAATAGGGCTGATTAGAGTTTAGATCCTGAATTTTATATCAGCTTAGAGTTTAAGCCCTCGCATGTCCAATTGGAAAGCTTAGACCCTGGATTTTTATTATTTGTTTCATTTTTTTCCATTATACCCGTCATATTCTATATATGAAGGTTCTTTGTCAAGCAAGGGAGGGAGGGTATAGTGGGAAAATGAAACAAATAATAAAAATCTAGAGTCTAAACTTTCTAATTGGACAAGTCGGGACTTAAACTCTAAGCTGGTATAAAATCCAAGATATAAAATCTAATTAGCCCTAACTAATATTGTAGCCCTATTGGAGAATGAATAAAATATAAAAGTAAGCCATGTGAAGTGGTCCTCGAAGAAGAGGATGATTGCATTATAAATTGCTTACTTAGGTTGCCAGTAAAGGAATCTCAAAGGAAGGCAATAAGAAGCTTACAACAGGGTCAGGAGCATCATCCTCTTTGCACATGATCCATGGCACCCCAGTGTCGAGATCGACCGCCATTTTTGCGGCCCAGGCTGCGTAGGCCTTCGCCGGGGTTCCCTGATCCCATTCCAGAGGGCCAAACTCATTCTCAATCTGCATAATGGTTTAACAAACTGATATCAGTACAATTCCAACTGCCACTTAGTATGCACTTCACTTGGAAGATCATCGGAAGGAGGAAAAAAAAACCTGAGAAAGAATAATTGGGCCACCCTGCCATTGGAACAGCCTTTCGGACTTCATCATCCCAACAATCTTTTCTGTAAAATTCTGCATTGCCCACTATTGTAGAAAAAAAAATATACAAATTTAATCAAATTTCTTAAATAAAACTAAATTAATTAAAAAAGAAAGTACTTACTTTGAAAGGCTCATTATCAGTCCTGAAGCTGATACCAGGAACATACTTCAGCCACACAGGGAAACCCCTATTAATTAAACATCCCAAAAAAACAAAAACAAAAATGTCAATTTTAGAAATGGGTTTCTAATGTAAAATCACAAAAAGTACATAATATTTGTAATTATTACCCAAAGTTCCACTCAGCGCAAGCGTAGGGACCAATGCGGAGATTTACATAAAGCCCAGCCTCTTGGACCAACATAATGAACTTGACCAAGTCGTACCTATCTTCAAAATAGTACTGCCAATATGCAAATCTAACATTAATAAATAACAAAAGAGCATAAAAATATAAAAAAATACAATATATATATAAATATATACCTGTCCTTGGGATGGTTCATGGCCGTTCCAGAAGACATAGGTCTGGATAACGTCCAAGCCGCCATCTTTAGCCTTCCGGATGAGATCCGGCCACATCTGAACCAACAAATTTGTGAGAGAGAAAAAAAATGTACGATATTTCAAAAAAAAAAAAAAAAAAAAACGAGTCTTTTTGCGGAATAGGAAGGAAAGGAGCTACATTTATTGTTGCTACGTACTTCTGGGACGCTGCGGGGGTAGTGGATGGAGCCGGAGATGAGGATCCTCCGCTGGCCGTCGATGACGATGGCCTTGCGGTCGTACGAGACGGAGGCGGCGGCCGGAGCGGGAGGCGACAGGAGCGCCGCCAGCGCCACGGAGAGGAGCAGGAAGAGGAGCATTGAACAAGAACCCATGGAGAAGAATTAAAAATGGGTTCTTTTTTCTTTGTTCTTATTCTTCTTCTTTCACTCTCTACAGCTGGAATCAGCTATGGAAGTCGAGAGAGAGAAAGTGGCAATATATAGCAGTAGAGAGAGAGAGAGAGAGAGAGCGGTGGTGTGTTGTGTGGAGAGAGAGGGAGCGAAGGAGCGGGGGGTTTAAATATTAGGGGAAGGAACATGGGATGGGTGGGTCCCACACTTGACAATGTAGGGGCCTATGAAGATGTTCAATCCTTGGGTCCCACCTCAAAGATCACTGTCAACCACAGTAACCACTCACTGATTTTGTTAGGTTTTACTAATCCAGTGCTCCATTTGGCAAGTAATGTGTTATTTGCAATTTATGCATTGAAATTTTCTCAATTTGGTAAGTAATGTGTTATTACATGTAAGGTTTCAGGAAAGGGAAAAAAAAACACTTTTCACAAATGTGCTAATGAAACTCAATCTGGGGTCCATCAATCTTAGGTCCTCGAATCATTAGAAAGGAACAAAGAGGATAAATACTTGTATTTTCACACATGGTAGGTGTTTGATATTTTCGTTTTGCAATAATCATAGTGCTTTGTTGTTATTTTCTATTACAAGTAAGGTTTCGCGGAAAGAAAATGAAAGAAAATTGATTCTATGGTATTTTTTTTCTATTGGAAAATTGTAATTCCATCAATTTTTTTTTCAGTGTTTGAAAAAAATCAAAAAAATTGAGAGGGAAAGTGAATCCTTAGAGAAGAAAAAATAAATCATTGGGTTGGTGGGAGGAACCACTTTTCCTCCTACTTTTTCTCCCCTTGGGAATCAAATTACTTTCGTCATCATTTCCTTTGGCATCGAAACAAAAGAAAAGAATCGCTTTCCTTTCCTAAGGCTCCAATTCCGCGAACCAAACGTGGCCTTAAGGTTGTACCTAAAAAATTGTTATCCAATTCCATGATTGTGATATTAAGTTATTATTTGGTCATATGATTATCATACATTGATATAAAACAACCAACCCATGCGTGAATGAATGAATCAACGAATGAACGAATGAATAAATACGTGAAACATGAATGAACGAACGAACAAGTGAAAGAAAGAAATAAAAGAAAGAATACATGAAAGATAAGACATGGAAGACGCTAGCGACAGGTGTGACGGGCACGTGCAACGGGGCTCGCTACCCGCGCTGTACGGACGCCAACCTGGTCGTTAACGCATTATGGCTAAGGGTTAGCCTACGGCTCGAAGATAGCTACTAAGTAAAAGACAAGTAAAATACGAAATGGTCGTGGACAAACGGCACGGACGATGGGGGGAATACCGTGGCCGTCTTGAGGAAGGATTCTGCGGCACGGGCGATGGGGGGGAATACCGTGGCCGGCCTAGGCGGAATCAGACATGGGGCTTACGGGCTGCTTTGAGTGGGGGCTCGGCCACTCAAAGAGACGTAAGGCCAGGCATTTCAAGAAACTATCAAGGTGTACCAGCCATCACGCTTCGATAGGTGAGAATGCCCACGTGATATGTCCAAAATGGCTTGTAAAGCCAGCGACCCATGCATGTAGATTAAGTGGACTATGCTGGTGGCAATCCACGTGCAAGTTCTTGCATTGAAACAAGTAGTCTAAGTTAACTAAATAAAGTGTCTCCTGAACAATGCTCGAATTATAACACTCCTGGACATGCCCAAAATGTAACACTCCTGAACATGCTTGCAAAGTAACACTCCTGAACATGAACACGCTCGAAATGTAACATGCCTGAACATGCTTGAAATATAACACCCTGAACATGCTGGAAATGTGCCTTCTGAACATGCTCGAAACCTAACACTCTGAACATGCCTGCGACGTGAATGAACATGCCTACAACGTGCTAGAACCCGAGACATGGACACGCCCGTAACATTGAATGTTTGCATGAATCACGTTAAGTTACTTCATGTTATATTGTTGACTAACTTGGTTTACTTTGGACAGGGAAGGCCGAACGGTAAGTATGGGTAAGTCGTGCATGCATTTTCCATACGACACTTGAAATCAGTAACACGAGATAGGTCATGATATGTGCCATGAAATTGACCCTAAGGCAAGATTAGAAAGACAATGAATGATAGTCGGTGCACGAAAGTAAATACAATGTGTTTGGTAATGATAACATTGTGGGCGAGCTAGCCTCCCCACCAGTGCATAACAATGTACTGATAACCCCACAGTCTGCTTGCAGGAAGCAGGAGACGCCGGCTGGTGCGGAGCTTCCATCGAACGTGTTAAGGTGCGGAGCCAACTCATAAACAATACAAAGGGCTTCATGAGAGGGTAGTAGGGGTGAACATTATTCTGGGTAGAACCATTACCAAGGTGAAGCTATTGCGCTAATAATGATAATAATAAGAAGAAGGAGATGAAATAAAAAAATAATCCTGCTTTATTTTATTTTGCAATGGTTACCTAATATAAGTTCATAAATTTTGCTAGAGGGGAATATATTTTTACGAAATTGGCTTTACGACGAGAAAGTTGGAATATTTCACTGATGCATAAATTGTTGTATGAATTTGTAAAAAATCAACTTTCAATTGTATTAATTGTTGGTTTTAATTCCTATTAACTATTACATATTATTATCCATTTTATTGGTTGTTTAATCCTAATAAATTATATTAATTCTATAGGTTAAGGGTTGTCTATTATTATTCATTTTATTGGTTGTTTAATACTAATAAATTATATTAATTCTATATGTTAAGGGTTATCTATATAATGCATACTTTGTCTTGTTGAAAGAACACATTTGAGAGAAGCAACTATATGATTCTCCTCATTCTCTTCTTCCAAAATTTCTATCATATAATTTATACTTTCCTATTTCAATCTCTTCTACTCTGGGCAAGAGCTAAGTTCGGGTCGTTCTCCCGAAGCCGTGTGCGGTGACGGGAAGCCGATAGGAAGGAGGTTTTGCCGCTAGGAGGATTCGAGATGATGTCTGCACATAGACCTTGATAATCTCTTAGGGCAGTGCTTTGTGTGAAAGAGGAAGAATATGATGAATTCTGTGATATTTTATTCAGAGTTTATTGATGTATATATACACAGGTTTATGATAACAGAGTAAAACCACTTCATGATAATGGAGTTGGTACAACCGTAGGTTATTCAACAACATATGGTTATAACAGTATACTGTTATAACTGAGAATCTTCCTTGTGACTAATACTCTCCCTCAAACTCGGCACCGTCACGGAGGTGAGTTTGGAAGTTAGAAGTTGAAATCGTTGCTTGGAGAGACCTTTGGTGAAGACATCAGCCAGTTGCTCAGTAGATGGAACAAAGTGTATACGATGACTGCCGGATGCAACATGCTCTCGTACAAAATGGTAATCTAACTCGATGTGCTTGGTACGTGCATGAAGGACTGGATTGGCTGCCATATATGTTGCACTAAGATTATCACAGTAGAGTACTGTGGGTGACTGGAGTGGAAGGCGCAACTCTGTAAGAAGGTGCTGCAACCAAACTGTCTCAGCACATGTATGTGCAAGAGCGCGGTATTCCGCTTCAGCACTCGAGCGAGAGACGGTGGGCTGTTTCTTGGCACACCAGGAAATAATATTGGGACCCAAGAAAATACAGTAACCAGTGGTGGAACGCCTACTGTCAGGACACCCTGCCCAATCGGCATCAGAAAAAGCGAGGAGCCTGTACGGTGTATGCGACCGTCGTAAATGAATACCAGTACCAAGGGAGCCTTTGAGGTATCGAAGGATACGTTTGGCCGCCTCATAATGAGAGTCTCTGGGCATGGACATAAATTGAGAGACATGGTGTACTGCAAACGATATATCTGGTCGGGTTAATGTGAGGTATTGAAGAGAACCAACAAGCTGACGATACTCAGTTGGATCAACTAATAACTTTCCTGAAGAAGCCGATAGAGCCACACGAGCAGCCAAGGGTGTAGCACATGGTTTGCAATCAGTCATCTTGCTGCGACGCAAAATATCTACTGTATATTTGGTTTGAGAGAGATGTATACTATCTTGGTGATGGGTTGCTTCAATGCCCAGAAAATAATGTAAGCGGCCAAGATCTTTAATCTCAAATTCAGAGCCAAGCGTGGTGATGAAAGATTGAAGAAGAGTAGGTGTGTTTCCTGTGAGAATAATATCATCAACATATAGTAATAATATCATAATCATGGTACCTTGATGGAGGGTGAACATGGAGGGATCAGCTTTGCTCTGCATAAAGCCATAGGAAATTATGAATGTGCTGAATCTATGAAACCACGCTCGGGGTGCTTGCTTCAAGCCATAAATAGCTTTATTGAGGCGGCAAACATGAGTGGGTTGGCCTGGATTGACGAAGCCAGGAGGTTGAGTCATGAAGACTTCCTCAGAAAGAGAACCATGAAGGAAGGCATTTTTGACATCTAGTTGTCGAACCGGCCATGCACAAGATACCACAATGCTGAGAATTGTGCGGATCGTTGTAGGTTTAACAACAGGACTAAAAGTTTCATCATAATCCAGACCATGTTGTTGATGAAATCCCTTCGCTACAAGGCGAGCCTTATAGCGTTCAATGCTACCATCAGAGTGACGTTTTATCTTAAACACCCACTTGCATCCAACTGTATTCTGGTTTGGATCAGAGGGAACCAATGTCCAAGTGTGATTCTTCAACAAAGCATTGAATTCGTCTGTCATGGCCTGCCGCCACAGAGAAGATTTGATTGCCTGGGAATAGCATGTGGGTTCAGTTTCACTCTGAGGAATATGTGCCGCATAAGCTCGAGGTAGCGGATATCTAGTAACAGTAAGGGAGAAGGGAGTTTTAGGCTTATGGATACCATCTTTGGCCCGGGTAACCATGTGATGGGTGGGCAGTGGTGGTGGAGGAGGCAATGGTGGTGGTGGTGATGGTGGTGGTGGCGGTGGTGGAGGAGGAGGAATGGTTGGATGAGAGGACGTTGATTGGGTAGTGGGTTACGGTGATCTAACCGCGGATGTTATCGGTGATGATGGGGTTGGCGTAGAGGATGGCGGTTGAGCTGGCAATGTTGGTTGAGGAGAAGCCGTGGCAGGATGCCCTGAGACGTGAGTATCATCAGTCGGGGATGACATAGAGCTAGTAGTGATGACGGGAACAAAAGAGTAATCTTGGGTTCTTGTTGTAGACAATGGCAAGATGGCTTCATAGGGGAACTTGCTTTCATTGAAGACAACATGTCTTGAGATGTAGAGACGTCCACTAGATGGATCAAGACAACGATAGCCTTTGTATCGTAGGCTGTAACCAACAAAGATACATTCAACAGATCTAGGCTCTAACTTATTAGATACATAATCCCCAAGAAATGGGTAACATGCACAACCAAAAGTACGAAGGGTGAAATATTCTAGAGCAATATGGAAAAGGAGCTGATGTGGAGAGGACCACTGTAGGATAGGTGTGGGTAAGCGATTAATTAGAAAGACAGCAGTGTTTATAGCTTCAACCCACAGAATAAGTGGAAGGTGAGCGGCAATGAGAAGAGTGCGACCCATCTCCGAGATATGTCGGTGCTTGCGTTCAGCAAGCCCATTCTGTTGTGGCGTATGAGGGCAAGAGAGCCGATGATGTATTCCCTTGTCCGTACATAATGTCTGAAATTGGTTGTTTTCATATTCACCTCCGCCATCGCTTTGTAATTGACGGATGGAAGTGGAAAATTGATTCTCAATGAAATGAAGAAGTGTAACAAAGTGTGAGAAAACTTCAGATTTGTGTTTCATTGGAAAGATCCATGAGTAACGGGTAAAATCGTCAGTGAATAAAACATAATATCGAAAGCCAGAAACAGATGAAACTGGAGACATCCAAACATCTGAATGAAGCAAATCAAAGGGTACAGAGGCACGAGTAACATTTATTGAAAAAGGAAGTCTGGTAGACTTGCCAGTGGCACATGCCTTACAAAAACTAGAAGAAGAATTTTGAGATAATTTGCCTAAACATTTATTTGTTGCTAAAAATCTAAGAACTTTGGATGATGGATGACCAAGACGACGATGCCAGAGGGAAGAAGAGCAGCATAACGCAGAGAGGGCGTGAGTAGGAGGACGCAGGTGCTGAAGTGGATATAGGCCATTCTCACATCGGCCCTGAAACAAGACAGATCCAGTGAGTAAGTCACGAATGAGAAAGCCCCATGGGAAAAATGTAAAGCTAACATTATTGTCTTTGGTAAATTGACTAACAGATAAAAGATTTTTGGTCATATGAGGGACATGAAGGACATTAGTAAAGTGGAAGGAAGAAAAAGGAGAGGAAAGTGATAGATTACCCGTATGTGTAATGGATAGGGAATCACCATTACCAAGAAGGACCTGATCACCACCATCATAGGTGGATTTGTTCTTCATGTGACTGTCATCACCGGTCATGTGGTGGGTGGCACCAGAGTCGGTGTACCATGTGGGCCCAGGTGGATGAGTGATCTGTAAGCCAGCAAATGATGTAGGGAATGGATCTGAGGAGGCTGGTGAGTTGTACCGGTGATAGCAGGAGGAAGCTGAATGTCCAAATTTGTTGCAGATCTGGCATTGGATGCGTGCGGTTGTCGAGTGAGAAGGTGATGCGCCAAGGAGGCCAGAGTTAGAATGATAAGAACTACGACCATGAGAAGAGCCTCGACCATAGAAGCCACGGCCAGGACCACCACGGTTGTTGTTATGCCGACCACGACCATTGTTGTGTCCACCACGATGATTGGGAAAAGTACCACGAGAATTGGAGTTATTTTGAGAACCATGGTGTGGATTGGTAGAGAGAAGGGCTGTTGGGATAGAGGTATTTGGAAGAGATAGGTATGGTATAATTTGCGATTCAAAGGACAGCAGTCGTGAACGAAGGTCAGAAAATAAAGGAAAAGGAGGAAAGTTGAGAAGGGTGGTGATAAGCATGGCGTACTCTGATCCGAGGCCGCGAAGAACAGAAGTAACAAGATCTGTATTAGATACGGGCTGCTTGATGGCAGCAAGAGCATCCGCGAGAGACTTCGCGTGTTGAAGGTACTCTGTAATTGATTTGGAGCCTTTGGAAAGGGATAGTAGTTGAAAACGCAGATGAGTTGCATTGGCAAGGGATTGTTGAGAGAAGTTTTGATGTAGACAATCCCATATTTCTTGGGAAGTAGACAGGCCAACAACGAGTGAAAGGACAGATTCTGAGAGAGTTGCATTGATGAGGCTAATGATGGATTGGTCAGTTTGGTACCATGAGATGTAGTCAGGATTAGGAGTAGATTGAGATGGAAGAGTTGGAGATGGGCATGGATGAAAGCCGTCAATGTAGCGCCAGAGGTTTTGCCCTATGAGAAATGGTTTGACTTGGCTTTGCCACAAAAGGTAATTGGATTCACTGAGTTTGATGGAAACAAGAGTGGGGATGTTAGGAAAGGTAAGGATAGAGGGAGAAGAGGAAGCGGTCATCGTGGTGGATCCAGCAATTGAGGTGGAGTCGGCCATTGAAGATGGCATCGTAGTGGTTTCAGCAGTTGAGGTGGAGTTGGCCATTGAATATTATGATGGTGGATCAAGGCTCTGATACCATGTGAAAGAGGAAGAATATGATGAATTCTGTGATATTTTATTCAGAGTTTATTGATGTATATATACACAGGTTTATGATAACAGAGTAAAACCACTTCATGATAATGGAGTTGGTACAACCGTAGGTTATTCAACAACATATGGTTATAACAGTATACTGTTATAACTGAGAATCTTCCTTGTGACTAATACTTTGTGCATGACTTCCCCGTAGACCGGTATTTCTAACCTTTTTTATTATTTTGTTATTCCATTTTCAGGATGATAAAGAAATAATATCCAACAATCTAAGAGATTATTTTATTTCTCCTTTGGATGATTTCTTCATCAACCGAATTTTTTTTTTTTGAAACTCGTTTACAAAATGGATGAGATTGCTAAGAGGAAATCTCGGTTTACACATTTTGATTATATAATCCAAGATCCGAGGTCATCTTCAAATTCATAGAAATTTGCATTATTTCATGTTCTAGGTTCTTAGTAGTAATATATATACCGATGATATATTTCTGTTATGTCATATGCTATTGGAAATTTCTTCAATGATAAGAAAGTCATAGTTGTTTTTTCTTTGTGCGAATTCTTTGATTTGCATGAGGCCACAAATTATTCCACAACCATTTACAAAGTTTCGATATTAATTGTTTCCTCCTAATGCAGAATGTTTCTTCTATTACCACTAAGCTCATATTATATACACTCATTTCTCAGAAGATGTGTTATGAATAAAATAGTTTGTCAAGATGAACATCTTGATAATGAATTTTTCATATGTATAGATCTATTATTGAGATTCACTTAACTAATGAATCAATATTATATATCACCTCATTTTGTTGTCAAATATAGAGAGAGTAGAATACTCTGTAAGTAATATGTATCTCATGTGAATCTTGTTTTCTCAATTTTTAACTATCCTGCAAGGGTTGATACCAATCTAGTTGCTAGAGATTTCTCTTTATGCATAAAACTGTTAGATAATAATATAGAGATGATGCATGTTTGTCTTGGCACTTTTGAATAGTGTCCAACAATACATAGTTGGAATAAGAATGGGATGACCATGGTGTGTCCTGTTTTCGAGATCATAACTATATGAATTGTTGAGGTTGATTCAAGACTTATCTTGTATCAATCTTCATATAACTTATCATTTTTTTTCAAGACTGATAATATATATAATCATTTCAACTTTGTTGTTTTTTCCATAGTTTTTTTCCCCCCTAGCATATGGCTACTTTGAATAGGGAAGTTGCTATGGAAAGAAAAAGTTGTGATGATTGTTTCCAATGCTTGTCGGACGTGTATTTAAAAATAAAATAAAAATTCTACTCTGTATTTTTCTCTTCTGACTGTTTGAGACCCTTAATTTTTCTATTCATTAGATATTTATTTTTCCAACGGCATTCTATTTTATGGCTCTTAAATGCCAGGTTTATTAGCTCTTTAATTCCAATTTATAGTCTATTAATAATATGAATTTTTGTGTTTTATCCCTGTTTAGTTGTAAGAGTCAATTTTTGGAAGCCTCAACTAGAAACTGGTCTTAGATTTTCAAAGTCTACCCTTACTATTCTCCACAGCTTTCCTTAGCAGGTGCGGTTTGCTTGTGCACTAGCTGAATATTTGATTGCATTCTTTTAACTACGTAGGTTATGATAAATCGACATGTTTACATTTTTCTAAATCGATCATTTTTTTTGTTATAGATACAAAGCTTATATCTCAGTATCATGTGCGTGTATTAATGCATACAATTACACATGGATGCAGGCATATATACCACAATGCACAAGTACATAAATTTGCGTCATTGCATGCTAGTAATCGCATAATAGTTGGAGAAATTTGGAGAGTAAAGATGTGAAACCGGGACTTTTTTGGTAGTCGGTTATAGCAATTGAATTTTTAATTTCTCAAACTCATGTCGTATTTTTTTTTAAAGAGTGTTAATGCTATATGTCAAGATATACTCTGCCTTAACTCAATAACCTTGACTCAGAACTTTAAAATCTACTACAATTTTCATATAACATGTCAGGCTTCAATCATACATGTTATGGAAGACGATCAGTAACATACATTGAGATGACATGTACTGAATAAAAGTATCACGTAAACATATGCATACATGAATAGATTTTTTTTTTCAAACTTACGTCACAACTATTGCACCAATAGGACTTGAGTGTAAATTTATTCTTTGGTCACTAATATTTTTATAATACGGTGACCATTGATTGTTCCAGTACTTGTATTGATTTTTCCAACTCTTTTAATTACTAAGCCAATTTGGGATACCATGAGTGTGTTGTGAAGTGCACAATATTCTATTTGGTTCCATATGTTTTCAACAGAAAAATATTTTTTCCTCCATGTATATAGACGACGATCTTATGACTACACATAGCATTAACTGTTTGTATGACCTATATAAGGTTTTTTGTGTTTGATATTTCTCTATAATCTATGTTTTACTAAGTTTTCTTTGAAAACATTGTTCATATATATTTATTCTGTCTACTAGGTTTGATTATAAAGAATTTTATTAAATTTGCTTTGTTAAAATCAGATTATATTAGATTTTCACATAATACCAGTCTCATTGGTATAGCCGTGATAGTTATAATTTACAAGGCTAAACCATTGTTCCAAAAACTAGCTAACTGAGAAGCCTATGGTGCATTTCAAATCAAAGCACTTCCAACTTGTTGTGCAACCTATGAATTTTTAGTTCTATCATGTGAAGCTCACACTATTCACCTATTGAATTTGTAAATTGTGATAGCCTTCTTTGATGTACTAACCAATTGTGATATATATATATATATATATATATATATATATATATATATATATATATATATATATATATATATATATATATATATATATATATATATATATATATATATATTAATTGAGCCTTTTTTTTAATATTTTTTACGTTAGCTAATATTTATTTTGAATCGTTGGATTCTTCAAAACGGTCAAACATTTACTAATTTAATGCTTTCAATTCTCCACATTTTTGAGCATTCAATGGTTTAAATTTAATAACCATGAATCCTCTTCATGTCAGAATACCAAGCATGAAGTTGAATGTCAAATGAAAAAAAAATTTAATTCGGACATGATATTTGTAATGTTATTCTTCAAGTCAGAAGCATTTGAAGTTGTGACATGTTAGAAAAGAACAAACATGCTAAGGGATAACAATCTCTAATAATGTACTAAATGACATTCGTCTGAAGTACTATTACTAAGCTGAAATCAAGAAGTACAGAATTGCTCTGATCACGTGGAATGATAATTTTTCACATTTACTTCACATATTCTATTTATTTTGATTACTAAGTTTAGTTGGATAAATATATGAAGTCTCTGAGCCATCATTTTTTTGGTTTCTGATGGTAATGAATAAATATTCTTTCCTTGATCGGCTTACATGTTTGAACCTTAAATGACTATTATCACAATATTAGAATTTATAGTCAGAAAGAAATCACAATATTGTTCTGTCACAATATTTAGACAAACTTAGTTTTTTTCTTTTTTTTCGTGACGCTATAATTTTTTTTTGATTCTTTCAAACAATTTAGTCAAAAGAAAATAGTTTAGTGATATAGCAAATTCCTATAAATCTAAAGTTTTAAAAGTTGAGATTATTTTGGGTACAAGCCGAAAGGGTCCTTCTGTCAACCGGGTGTAAATAGACCTAAGCGACACGGTACTTAATCGTCCCCCTGTGGACCTCCGCTAGCTGGGAACCGGCCCCTACAGCTAACCCAAATTAATCAACACTTGATAAACTAAAGATTTCTTAAGGATGATTAGCAAAATCACTTAAACTATTATTCTAGTACTCAAGACTGTATTTTTTTTTTACAAACATGGCTAGTAAGATAAAGAGTCAAGACTGAAAGTTACTGTATTTTACTTTAAGGGATGATAGAGTCAGATGAGTTTGTACTCACTATCCTAATGTTTATATTAGCAATTAGTGAAATCACACACTTGTTAAATAATTGTGATGTCACCAAATCTGATTTAGAAAATAACTAAATCAGTCAAACCAGTTTCAGGATATTTTTTTTAAAGAATATTCTAGACTATAAAAGTGTATCATATTAGATAATCTTATGTCATAGAATGTCATTTTAATACAAACTGGGTAACCGACTCATATGACGTCTAATTCATTTATGGATATTTTTTTTTTACTCTATGAGGAGTTGTCATCTCTTGAGTATATGTAAGAATCTTATCTAAGAGTATATATACTCAGAAATATTATCTTCAGTCACATCTTGTACTGAAGCTGTATGGCTTAAGCATTTTATACTTTACATGATCAACATATTTCTGTACCTGTTATTTATTTTAAAATTATACTAAAAACATGATCTTATGAATTCTAAGATGAACAGGTACCTGCAGCTGCATTTCAAGACATTAAAAGAGCCTAAAGGACAAAAATGTGGTTATTGACTATAAAAGTCATAAAAGAACTTTACAGATATCTTGACGAAGAATCTGTTTACTCTTGACGAAGAGTTTGTCTGGAAAATTAATCCTAGAATCATCGAGGAGGATGGGGTTAAGCCCATAAGTAAGTCACCAGCAGTGGCAACCCAACCGAGTCTGACTGGAGATCCCAAGAAGCCGGTTCAATGGGTAGAAACAAGCTGGACTTAGGTGACTTTATGGATCACTGATGTCACGCCCCAGTACCGAAATACGAAGACGGACTAGGCCAGCTACTCCGTATGAGGTATAAAATGTCATACGGCGATCGTGGCTGTCAATCTTGCTGGGTATCCTAGCATGCAAGCAGTCTATGGCCTAAATCTGATCTCATATCCACAGGCAATAATCAATAAAATAACGACAAGAGAGATAATCATATGAAAAATAGGAAATACTCATATGATAATCAGAGAGTCTACAATAAGAAATAATGTAGACAAGAATACCTTCCACACAGTTCCCTCATGGTCAGGAACTGAAGCACGTCCTCCAAGTCAAGTCTGGAAGATCCACATGGTCGGTCACAGGCAATCTGGGAACAATCCAGGGTTGGTCAGGCCAACCGTAGCAAGTACCAGAAAGGAAGGCTCAAGAACGGGCGAAGAAAACCAGCAGGATATAATATAACAGAAATAGCATCTAAAAACAGTAAATAAGGTAAGGGATCGTGCGGTACCAACGCACGATAACAATCCAACAACTAAAAGTATTCTGGTCGTAACCTCGGTCGATAGCCTATCGTAGCACAATAACCAACCCAACAATCAAACAAGAACATGGGTTGGATCATGCACCACGATAGTCCATGTTCCTCAGTTATTCCCAAAAGTAACTCAACAATCATCACAATCATCCTAACATACACTAATGCCTGCATCGCTAACTGGAGATCGTAGTCTGTCATCGGGACAGTAATCCACCCCTACATCAAACAAGAACAAGGGAATGAAATACTGAGCCGAGACAGCGTTACGCACCAGCCAGCTTAGCAAACAGCAAGCCATATAATTTTAGGTGAATAAGCGGCCACTCAAATGCCTACGGCTGTCTATGTGGAGGTTGGGTTACCCCAACAATACAATATAGGAATCCTCAGATCGTGCCATATCCCGCAAGGGCTAGCGAGGCCAAATAACGCATAGCAGGTAGGTATGCACCGGTCCCTCGGAAGGCCACCGGGCTAAGCAGGAGTACATATAGTAGTCGGATACTGCCATATCCGTGGCGGCCAACCCCGACGCACCAGGACGAGCCTGTGGCGGCCGGTAATGCACGATCTCGGGATTCCGTTCCCTCCTAATGCTTCTACCATTTTTAGTTGCCTAGATTAACCCTACATTTATCCGGAATCACATGCCGTGGTCACATGCTCATCCTCCTAGATGTCGTACCTCAGTACGAGAATGCTAAGTAAGAATCAACCTCGGCACCTATAGTGTCACGACCCGCACCCGGTTTTCGGATACGAGACGTGTCCAAGCCAGCCTACGCCGCAGAGTCGACGGTAGAACGCTGTCAAGCCCGCAAGAAATAAATGCTCAAATATCACATTGCTGCTCATTCACATTTCTAAATTTATTACAACAGTTACAATATTTATATTTAAAGGAAAAATACAAAGTTTTACAATTAATGAAATGATACAATGGCTATCTATTTCTTGGTTGTCTTCAGCATACCCAAGTTCTCCCAGTGCTAAGAGTGATCGCGGCTAAACCTGAAAAATATTGGTTATCCAGTCAGGAATGGAACAAGTACACAAACCGACGGCAGTACAAAACACAATAGAATTATCAAGACATGAAAATAGCATATGAGAAATGAAAACTGTAAGATAAAGTGATGTCATAGCACGATAGAGAAATAAACAAGGAAAAGCTAATAAAAGACATCTATCTAAGTGGTGTGAAATATCCTTTCGCCATGTGGACGGCTAGGGGGTAAAATCCGGCATACTGCACGTGTCGTGTGCAGCAACTATCGTTCAAGAATAGACTCATGGGATATTTCTGGGTAGTCCACATGTATACTAAGATATTTCCCCTCCCGACTACTCTGTGTGACGAGCGTGTCAACAAGCAGCAAGATATATGTATAGACATGAAATGAAAAGACTACTATGAATCGGAAAGCAATCAGAAAGTGCACTTGCCTGAGGTCCTTAGCTGGAGAAACCAATAATAAATACCACTCACGAGCCACAATCAATCAACACATGCAGAAGTCTCCGGATGCTGAAATAAACATTACCAACATTCTTAGAATAGTCAAATTAGCTAGGATTGCCTGTCCTTAAGTCCAATTCTGGACACAGGGGCAAAACGATAATTTTGGGCAAAAACGATGTCCGTCGTTGGACCCGCTTTGCACCGAAAAGCGTGCCAAAGTCAACGGTCTCTAAAGTTGTCAAACTACATGTCTACGGATCCAGTTTTCTGATACGAACCCAACCGTATGTCCAGAGTTAGATTCCGGCGGGCCGTGCACAAAATCGCCCGTTGAGTGGGACTGTGGGGCCCGCAAAACGACGATTTTATCAACGGTCTCAGAATTGGACCAAACTTGGCATACAGGACCAGAAAAATGATACGGTCCTGTTGGCGCAAGTTTCGTCTCGATCTGACGAGTGTGCACAAAGTTATGATTGAATTTGCATTGTACGGATACGGGGCGATTTCGACGGATACGCATCAAATTCGTCGCGCACACGCGACCAATTTGAATTTCGTCAAAGCCCACACAACCACGAAGCCGTTACGCAGCTTTCGATGCTTTCGGCTCGCGACCACGTCGTCCGGATTGGCGTGACGCACGTCGTGTGGAGCGTTTTCTTGATTTTTAAAACAGGTTTTTCGGTAACTTTACAATCCGATTTCTCTTTACGTAGTCGACGAAATTAAATTCTGTAAAAAGGGAATCGAAACCCTACATGTTTTCAATAAACGCCTTCAAATAGGTTTTTGAAATTAAGCATGGTTTGGAAGATAAATAAATGCGAAGTAGGCTAACTCGATTGTTTTCAGTCCTGTTTTTGGGACGGGTTTTTCATCGACTTTGGGTCGATTTCTCGGGCAATCCAGTTCGTCAAAATTAAATCTACATGAAGGCAAATGAAGGTGGTTATATCAGGATCATACCTGAAGGATCATTTCGGAAAACGATAGAGCAACGATCGTGGACTTCGATCTCGAAGTTGGCTTCCCGCAGCCCCTGCTGCTGCCTTCTTTCGTACGCAACGCACGCTGTTTGGCCGGCCTGTGGCCGGCCGGCGGTGATCCGCCGTGGGGCGTGCAGACGCTGGGGTGGCCGCCCAGTCTAGGGCGAGCCCTGGGTGGTCGTGAGTGACAGGGAAGGCGGCGGGCTTAGGGTTTTTGGTGTGTTCGTGTTTGCGTACGCTGTGTATGTATATACAGAGAATGATGGGAATGCTCGGGTTTGCTCGGCTTAACCCGAGACTTTGCGTACGGGGGGGGGGGGGGGGGGGGGGGCTGTGGGCCAAGCCTTGCTTGGTTAGCTGTGGGCTGGGTTCACAGTTCGGGATTGCTATGGTTTTTCTTTTAATACTTCTTTTTTTTTCTCTTATATTATTCTAAATACAACTTAATATATATATATATATATATATATATATATATATATATATATATATATATATATTTATTTATATATACATATATACACACACATATATATATACATACACGTATATATATATATATACGTACACATTTACACCCATCTATATAAATACTTGCACAAAATATATTTCCCTATATTTGTATACATACCCATATATATCTATTATACATAAATATATATCCCATATATAATATATATATATCCTTAACTCACAAAACCTAAAATACTCTAAACCAATATTATAAATACCAATATCCTTATTATCCGTATATAGGAGGGCACATTTATATCTACATATAAATATAAATCTAATTTACTATAACTCGACCCAGTAATAACTATAATACCAAAATGGAATGAACATGCTTATTAAATCTCCACAAAATAACCCTAATAATAATGAAATAATAAAAAATTGTTCCGATAATAAAAATTCACTATTTAATTAAATAAATAATACTGACAAAATATTTCAGAATTTCTGGGGAGGGGAGCTACAAATCTACCCACCTTAAAAATAATTTCGTCCTCGAAATTCCAACTCATAACTATTCCTAAAATTCCAAAAGGAAATCTACCTTAGTCTTAATCTCCTCAATTTAATCACTCAAAATATTTTATACCCTTTTCTAGCCATTTCATAACTCCTAATACTTGAGAATTTCTACCCACCTTTGCTTACACTACTCCATCAAACTAAAAATCTTAAAATCTTCTAACTGGTTGCTAACCATCCTAACAACAGATATCTACTGCACGTGGTATCTATAATCCTCTCCTACCTATCAAGCAACCTAAAATTTTAACAAGCAAGTTACACCAGTAGCTAAGAAATATTTGGTAAATTCTAATAAGTATGACCTTTCGTCACCCTTTAATAGGAAGGACAGGAAGATAGGAAAAATAATCAAGAGCGATTATGAAGCTCCCAAAGCGGTAGAGGGTTTCCAATGATGTAGACAAAAGAAGGTTTATAAGCTCTTGACTTATTTGCTAGATTGTGCTACTCTAGTCGAGTCACTTGCTAAATCGAAGAACCCTACGTTCCTTAGTGGCCTGCAATTCATGCAGTACAGGAGCCTCGTTCTCAAAGTTCTAATTCAAACAAGGTTCCATAACGGTACGAAAATTTGAGAAATCAAGATTGTGGTCTTAATGGGTCCTCTATTTGGACATCACCCGTTGATTGAATGAACCTTGGGTTTCAATCTATATGGACTAAACAAGATCCCAAGATAAAGTATTCCTACTAGGTTAGGGTATCCTAGAATAGGTTTCTACCCAAGGGATTGAACTAGTTGCCCGTCAGGTTAGTTAGCTAGGTCCATAAGCCTGAAATGCGCCTTCAGTGACTCTTAAGTTTAAGTAGCACATGAGGCCTCAATTGGGTGGCACACTAGTGGCATGTGCGTAGTGGGCTTCGAGTAGATCACAACCATGTACTGGATCGAATATACTGAGTCAAGGTTGAGGCTTTGGTGGAAGTTGGAAAGTGTATCGGTACTATGGTAAAAGTTATAACTAGTCCTTTTAACCTGAAAATCGTATCCCAAAAATAGAGTACAAGGGGACGGATTTGAGTGGGACATGATATACCTGGATGAAGGTGGACTCGTCTAGGTCTTACATGTGAAATTGGTTGGGAGATAACAGCTGGTCTCATGCTCCGAATATTAATGGCATGGCCGGGGACACAAAATGATCTAAGTGAAAAGTGGGAGTCCAAGGGCACTAATTATCATTCTAATGAAAAACTATTCTAATCAATCAGTAGTCTTCGTATATCACAAAATTTTAGAAGTCTTACAGTCTACCCACCTTAGAGGCTAGGATAGGGTGGCAAGGTTCCTGTCACAGGGCTGGCCGATGGTAGCTACACGGGTGTATACCATTTTGTATCTATCTATCTATCTATCAATTGCGAGCTTTCGTCTTTCCAAATCAGTGAAAGACAAAACAAATAAGGAGTTCAAGAGAGGGGTCACCGAGTACGATTACGTGATTCAAAGGCGAAGGTATTATTTCAAGAGGGATTGTCAAAGTAGTCGCGGGTGAGATCCTAGATACATCTATACCTCATTCCACGTAGAGTAATTAAATAAAAGCGAACCAAATGCATCATGGTTGATCAGACCGTAATACAATGATTCTGATTAGACAATATGTTAGCTAGACATATGTCTTGGATCAAGCTCGATAAAACAGTAAGCTTGCAAAACTAGGCCGTAATAGCAGCGTTGGTCAAGATAGTCAAAATATAAGTAGGCAAGATTTTTGGAAAGGGGACAAAAGTTTGAATTTTGAGAGAATCAAAACCTTACCCGGTGTTATTGCCTATACAGTCAACCTATTATCTTCTATCCATAAGGCCTTGGTCGACTAATGGGTTATGGAATTCTAATTCCTATAGTCTGGATGAACCTGTTATTGTCAGTCAATTACCTTGTTAATAAAACACAAGGGCCACGGGTTGGGAGACATGCTACTCGACTTACAGAACTTACACTAGTATTGGTTTCGGATCTTAGGGTCATACAGGGCAGTCTTTATTCTCTATAATATCCTAAACTTGTAATCACATCTGAAATCGTTTCACCGAGAATTATGCCTTGCCCGTATACTCTGGCTACGGCAAACCCTTGGTTCCGTAATTCAGGGATGATAAGCTATCATGTACTCTACTTTATATTGTCACAAGGGTATCTAAGATCTAAAGAAGTCAACGAGAACCTAGTTTCTAGAATGTTCCATAGACTATGATTCTTCGAAACGATTTCAATTCTATGGGTTGTGTCTCGCCAGTGCGCTGCTGGCTGGCTATTGCAGTCGTAAAGTTTATTCTAACTATTTTCCTGAGACTTCAAGGATACCTAAGGGTCCAATCTATTTGACTAGGATAGATAGTGTAACATCTGCTTATAATTCTCATTCCTTAAGGTAAAAGGCTGGTCGAAAAGAAAGGTCTGAAGACAAATAAAATAATAACATCCTAATCTTGATTTCATAAATATTTCAAATGGTTGAGGGGAAAATCTCAAATAAATCTACTTCGAGATTCGTATATGATTTGCAGGATTAGAAATTATAAACCAGTTCCTTACGACAAAATAGAATTTAAGTAGGCAGTTCTAACTTATGCTATAAAATTTACATCTAATAAAGCAAAGGAAAGTTAAACATTTCATCAAGATCAAAGCCTTAATTCTAGATAAGCCTAACTAATCAAGTGAATGACAGACTATCATTGAAGCATATCATCGTATCAAAAGCAATTATGTATCTAGCAAGCTATCCAAAATCAATAATTCCTTATCTAAATTGCATGGCCTGCCTGGCAGCCTTAACTACCCAACGGTAAATTTGAACAAGGGACTCCTAGTCCTAGTTATTCTCCTAAATTATTTTAATCCTATTTGTGAATGAGCATTTCTTGAGGGCAGGCTCGCAATAGTACGACTAACGTACCATCACGAGTTCGCATGGTTTGTGAAAACTGACCTGCATGGGCCACCACAAAAACTTGTCACGACCCGCACCCGGTTTTCGGATACGAGACGTATCCAAGCCAGCCTACGCCGCAGAGTCGGCGGTAGAACGATGTCAAGCCCGCAAGAAATAAATGCTCAAATATCACATTGCTGCTCATTCACATTTCTAAATTTATTACAACAGTTACAACATTTATATTTAAAGGAAAAATACAAAGTTTTACAATTAATGAAATGATACAATGGCTATCTATTTCTAGGTTGTCTTCAGCATACCCAAGTTCTCCCAGTGCTAAGAGTGATCGCGGCTAAACCTGAAAAATGTTGGTTATCCAGTCAGGATTGGAACAAGTACACAAACCGACGGCAGTGCAAAACACAATAGAATTATCAAGACATGAAAATAGCATATGAGAAATGAAAACTGTAAGATAAAGTGATGTCATAGCACGATAGAGAAATAAACAAGGAAAAGCTAATAAAAGACATCTATCTAAGTGGTGTGAAATATCCTTTCGCCATGTGGACGGCTAGGGGGTAAAATCTGGCATACTGCATGTGTCGTGTGCAGCAGCTATCGTTCAAGAATAGACTCATGAGATATTTCTGGGTAGTCCACATGTATACTAAGATATTTTCCCTCCCGACTACTCCGTGTGACGAGCGTGTCAACAAGCAGCAAGATATATGTATAGACATGAAATGAAAAGACTACTACGAATCGAAAAGCAATCAGAAAGTGCACTTGCCTGAGGTCCTTAGCTGGAGAAACCAATAATAAATACCACTCACGAGCCACAATCAATCAACACATGCAGAAGTCTCCGGATGCTGAAATAAACATTACCAACGTTCTCAGAATAGTCAAATTAGCTAGGATTGCCTATCCTTAAGTCCAATTCTGGACACAGGGGCAAAACGGTAATTTCGGGCAAAAAGATGTCCGCCGTTGGACCCGCTTTGCACCGAAAAGTGTGCCAAAGTCAACGGCCTCTAAAGTCGTCAAACTATATGTTTACGGATCCAGTTTTTCGATACGAACCCAACCGTATGTCCAGAGTTGGATTCCGGCGGGCCGTGCACAAAATCGCCCGTTGAGTGGGACCGTGGGGCCCGTAAAACGACGATTTTATCAACGGTCTCAGAATTGGACCAAACTTGGCATACAGGACCAGAAAAATGATACGGTCCTGTTGGCGCAAGTTTCGTCTCGATCTGACAAGCGTGCACAAAGTTATGACTGAATTTGCATTGTACGGATACGGGGCGATTTTGACGGATACGCATCAAATTCGTCGCGCACACGCGACCAATTTAAATTTCGTCAAAGCCCACACGACCACGAAGCCGTTACGCAGCTTTCGATGCTTTCGGCTCGCGACCACGTCGTCCGGATTGGCGTGACGCACGTCGTGTGGAGCGTTTTCTTGATTTTCAAAACAGGTTTTTCGGTAACTTTACAATCCGATTTCTCTTTACGTAGTCGACGAAATTAAATTCTGTAAAAAGGGAATCGAAACCCTACATGTTTTCAATAAACGCCTTCAAATAGGTTTTCGAAATTAAGCATGGTTTGGAAGATAAATAAATGCGAAGTAGGCTAACTCGACTGTTTTCAGTCCTGTTTTTGGGACGGGTTTTTCATCGACTTTGGGTCGATTTCTCGGGCAATCCAGTTGTCTAAATTAAATCTACATGAAGGCAAATGAAGGTGGTTATATCAGGATCATACCTGAAGGATCATTTCGGAAAACGATAGAGCAACGATCGTGGACTTCGATCTCGAAGTTGGCTTCCCGCAGCCCCTGTTGCTGCCTTCTTTCGTACGCAACGCACGCTGTTTGGCCGGCCTGTGGCCGGCCGGCGGTGATCCGCCGTGGGGCGTGCAGACGCCGGGGTGGCCGCCCAGTCTAAGGCGAGCCCTGGGTGGTCGTGAGTGACAGGAAAGGCGGCGGGCTTAGGGTTTTTGGTGTGTTCGTGTTTGCGTACGCTGTATATGTATATACAGAGAATGATGGGAATGCTCGGGTTTGCTCGGCTTAACCCGAGACTTTGCGTACGGGGGGGGGGGGGGGGGGGGGGGCTGTGGGCCAAGCCTTGCTTGGTTAGCTGTGGGCTGGGTTCACAGTTCGGGATTGCTATGGTTTTTCTTTTAATACTTCTTTTTTTTTCTCTTATATTATTCTAAATACAACTTAATATATATATATATATATATATATATATATATATATATATATATATATATATATTTATATATACATATATACACACACATATATATATATACATACACGTATATATATATATATATATATATATATATATATATATATATATATATATATATATATATATATATATATATATATATATATATATACGTACACATTTACACCCATCTATATAAATACTTGCGCAAAATATATTTCCCTATATTTGTATACATACCCATATATATCTATTATACATAAATATATATCCCATATATAATATATATATATCCTTAACTCACAAAACCTAAAATACTCTAAACCAATATTATAAATACCAATATCCTTATTATCCGTATATAGGAGGGCACATTTATATCTACATATAAATATAAATCTAATTTACTATAACTCGACCCAGTAATAACTATAATACCAAAATGGAATGAACATGCTTATTAAATCTCCACAAAATAACCCTAATAATAATGAAATAATAAAAAATTGTTCCGATAATAAAAATTCACTATTTAATTAAATAAATAATACTGACAAAATATTTCAGAATTTCTGGGGAGGGGAGCTACAAATCTACCCACCTTAAAAATAATTTTGTCCTCGAAATTCCAACTCATAACTATTCCTAAAATTCCAAAAGGAAATCTACCTTAGTCTTAATCTCCTCAATTTAATCACTCAAAATATTTTATACCCTTTTCTAGCCATTTCATAACTCCTAATACTTGAGAATTTCTACCCACCTTTGCTTACACTACTCCATCAAACTAAAAATCTTAAAATCTTCTAACTGGTTGCTAACCATCCTAACAACAGATATCTACTGCACGTGGTATCTATAATCCTCTCCTACCTATCAAGCAACCTAAAATTTTAACAAGCAAGTTACACCAGTAGCTAAGAAATATTTGGTAAATTCTAATAAGTATGACCTTTCGTCACCCTTTAATAGGAAGGACAGGAAGATAGGAAAAATAATCAAGAGCGATTATGAAGCTCCCAAAGCGGTAGAGGGTTTCCAATGATGTAGACAAAAGAAGGTTTATAAGCTCTTGACTTATTTGCTAGATTGTGCTACTCTAGTCGAGTCACTTGCTAAATCGAAGAACCCTACGTTCCTTAGTGGCCTGCAATTCATGCAGTACAGGAGCCTCGTTCTCGAAGTTCTAATTCAAAAAAGGTTCCATAACGGTACGAAAATTTGAGGAATCAAGATTGTGGTCTTAATGGGTCCTCTATTTGGACATCACCCGTTGGTTGAATGAACCTTGGGTTTCAATCTATATGGACTGAACAAGATCCCAAGATAAAGTATTCCTACTATGTTAGGGTATCCTAGAATAGGTTTCTACCCAAGGGATTGAACTAGTTGCCCGTCAGGTTAGTTAGCTAGGTCCATAAGCCTGAAATGCGCCTTCAGTGACTCTTAAGTTTAAGTAGCACATGAGGCCTCAATTGGGTGGCACACTAGTGGCATGTGCGTAGTGGGCTTCGAGTAGATCACAACCATGTACTGGATCGAATATACTGAGTCAAGGTTGAGGCTTTGGTGGAAGTTGGAAAGTGTATCGGTACTATGGTAAAAGTTATAACTAGTCCTTTTAACCTGAAAATCGTATCCCAAAAATAGAGTACAAGGGGACGGATTTGAGTGGGACATGATATACCTGGATGAAGGTGGACTCGTCTAGGTCTTACATGTGAAATTGGTTGGGAGATAACAGCTGGTCTCATGCTCCGAATATTAATGGCATGGCCGGGGACACAAAATGATCTAAGTGAAAAGTGGGAGTCCAAGGGCACTAATTATCATTCTAATGAAAAACTATTCTAATCAATCAGTAGTCTTCGTATATCACAAAATTTTAGAAGTCTTACAGTCTACCCACCTTAGAGGCTAGGATAGGGTGGCAAGGTTCCTGTCACAGGGCTGGCCGATGGTAGCTACACGGGTGTATACCACTTTGTATCTATCTATCTATCTATCAATTGCGAGCTTTCGTCTTTCCAAATCAGTGAAAGACAAAACAAATAAGGAGTTCAAGAGAGGGGTCACCGAGTACGATTACGTGATTCAAAGGCGAAGGTATTATTTCAAGAGAGATTGTCAAAGTAGTCGCGGGTGAGATCCTAGATACATCTATACCTCATTCCACGTAGAGTAATTAAATAAAAGCGAACCAAATGCATCATGGTTGATCAGACCGTAATACAATGATTCTGATTAGACAATATGTTAGCTAGACATATGTCTTGGATCAAGCTCGATAAAACAGTAAGCTTGCAAAACTAGGCCGTAATAGCAGCGTAGGTCAAGATAGTCAAAATATAAGTAGGCAAGATTTTTGGAAAGGGGACAAAAGTTTGAATTTTGAGAGAATCAAAACCTTACCCGGTGTTATTGCCTATACAGTCAACCTATTATCTTTTATCCATAAGGCCTTGGTCGACTAATGGGTTATGGAATTCTAATTCCTATAGTCTGGATGAACCTGTTATTGTCAGTCAATTACCTTGTTAATAAAACACAAGGGCCACGGGTTGGGAGACATGCTACTCGACTTACAGAACTTACACTAGTATTGGTTTCGGATCTTAGGGTCATACAGGGCAGTCTCTATTCTCTATAATATCCTAAACTTGTAATCACATCTGAAATCGTTTCACCGAGAATTATGCCTTGCCCGTATACTCTGGCTACGGCAAACCCTTGGTTCCGTAATTCAGGGATGATAAGCTATCATGTACTCTACTTTATATTGTCACAAGGGTATCTAAGATCTAAAGAAGTCAACGAGAACCTAGTTTCTAGAATGTTCCATAGACTATGATTCTTCGAAACGATTTCAATTCTATGGGTTGTGTCTCGCCAGTGCGCTGCTGGCTGGCCATTGCAGTCGTAAAGTTTATTCTAACTATTTTTCTGAGACTTCAAGGATACCTAAGGGTCCAATCTATTTGACTAGGATAGATAGTGTAACATCTGCTTATAATTCTCATTCCTTAAGGTAAAAGGCTGGTCGAAAAGAAAGGTCTGAAGACAAATAAAATAATAACATCCTAATCTTGATTTCATAAATATTTCAAATGGTTGAGGGGAAAATCTCAAATAAATCTACTTCGAGATTCGTATATGATTAGCAGGATTAGAAATTATAAACCAGTTCCTTACGACAAAATAGAATTTAAGTAGGCAGTTCTAACTTATGCTATAAAATTTACATCTAATAAAGCAAAGGAAAGTTAAACATTTCATCAAGATCAAAGCCTTAATTCTAGATAAGCCTAACTAATCAAGTGAATGACAGACTATCATTGAAGCATATCATCGTATCAAAAGCAATTATGTATCTAGCAAGCTATCCAAAATCAATAATTCCTTATCTAAATTGCATGGCCTGCCTGGCAACCTTAACTACCCAACGGTCAATTTGAACAAGGGACTCCTAGTCCTAGTTATTCTCCTAAATTATTTTAATCCTATTTGTGAATGAGCATTTCTTGAGGGCAGGCTCGTAATAGTACGACTAACGTACCATCACGAGTTCGCATGGTTTGCGAAAACTGACCTGCATGGGCCACCACAAAAACTTGTCATGACCCGCACCCGGTTTTCGGATACGAGACGTGTCCAAGCCAGCCTACGCCGCAGAGTCGGCGGTAGAACGCTGTCAAGCCCGCAAGAAATAAATGCTCAAATATCACATTGCTGCTCATTCACATTTCTAAATTTATTACAACAGTTACAATATTTATATTTAAAGGAAAAATATAAAGTTTTACAATTAATGAAATGATACAATGGCTATCTATTTCTAGGTTGTCTTCAGCATACCCAAGTTCTCCCAGTGCTAAGAGTGATCGCGGCTAAACCTGAAAAATGTTGGTTATCCAGTCAGGATTGGAACAAGTACACAAACCGACGGCAGTGCAAAACACAATAGAATTATCAAGACATGAAAATAGCATATGAGAAATGAAAACTGTAAGATAAAGTGATGTCATAGCACGATAGAGAAATAAACAAGGAAAAGCTAATAAAAGACATCTATCTAAGTGGTGTGAAATATCCTTTCGCCATGTGGACGGCTAGGGGGTAAAATCCGGCATACTGCACGTGTCGTGTGCAGCAGCTATCGTTCAAGAATAGACTCATGGGATATTTCTGGGTAGTCCACATGTATACTAAGATATTTCTCCTCCCGACTACTCCGTGTGACGAGCGTGTCAACAAGCAGCAAGATATATGTATAGACATGAAATGAAAAGACTACTATGAATCGGAAAGCAATCAGAAAGTGCACTTGCCTGAGGTCCTTAGCTGGAGAAACCAATAATAAATACCACTCACGAGCCACAATCAATCAACACATGCAGAAGTCTCCGGATGCTGAAATAAACATTACCAACGTTCTCAGAATAGTCAAATTAGCTAGGATTGCCTGTCCTTAAGTCCAATTCTGGACACAAGGGCAAAACGGTAATTTCGGGCAAAAACGATGTCCGTCGTTGGACCCGTTTTGCACCGAAAAGCGTGCCAAAGTCAACGGTCTCTAAAGTCATCAAACTACATGTCTACGGATCCAGTTTTCCGATACGAACCCAACCGTATGTCCAGAGTTAGATTTCGGCGGGCCGTGCACAAAATCGCCCGTTGAGTGGGACCGTGGGGCCCGCAAAATGACGATTTTATCAACAGTCTCAGAATTGGACCAAACTTGGCATACAGGACCAAAAAAATGATACGGTCCTGTTGGCGCAAGTTTCGTCTCGATCTGACGAGCGTGCACAAAGTTATGACTAAATTTGCATTGTACGGATACGGGGCGATTTCGACGGATACGCATCAAATTCGTCGCGCACACGCGACCAATTTGAATTTCGTCAAAGCCCACACGACCACGAAGCCGTTACGCAGCTTTCGATGCTTTCGGCTCGCGACCACGTCGTCCGGATTGGCGTGACGCACGTCGTGTGGAGCGTTTTCTTGATTTTCAAAACAGGTTTTTCGGTAACTTTACAATCCGATTTCTCTTTACGTAGTCGACGAAATTAAATTCTGTAAAAAGGGAATCGAAACCCTACATGTTTTCAATAAACGCCTTCAAATAGGTTTTCGAAATTAAGCATGGTTTGGAAGATAAATAAATGCGAAGTAGGCTAACTCGACTGTTTTCAGTCCTGTTTTTGGGACGGGTTTTTTCATCGACTTTGGGTCGATTTCTCGGGCAATCCAGTTCATCTAAATTAAATCTACATGAAGGCAAATGAAGGTGGTTATATCAGGATCATACCTGAAGGATCATTTCGGAAAATGATAGAGCAACGATCGTGGACTTCGATCTCGAAGTTGGCTTCCCGCAGCCCCTGCTGCTGCCTTCTTTCGTACGCAACGCACGCTGTTTGGCCGGCCTGTGGCCGGCCGGCGGTGATCCGCCGTGGGGCGTGCAGACGCCGGGGTGGCCGCCCAGCCTAGGGCGAGCCCTGGGTGGTCGTGAGTGACAGGGAAGGCGGCGGGCTTAGGGTTTTTGGTGTGTTCGTGTTTGCGTACGCTGTATATGTATATACAGAGAATGATGGGAATGCTCGGGTTTGCTCGGCTTAACCCGAGACTTTGCGTACGGGGGGGGGGGGGGGGGCTGTGGGCCAAGCCTTGCTTGGTTAGCTGTGGGCTGGGTTCACAGTTCGGGATTGCTATGGTTTTTCTTTTAATACTTCTTTTTTTTCTCTTATATTATTCTAAATACAACTTTTTATATATATATATATATATATATATATATATATATATATATATATATATATATATATATATATATATATATATATATATATATATTTATTTATTTATTTATTTATTTATATATACATATATACACACACATATATATATACATACACGTATATATATATATATATATATATATATATATATATATATATATATATATATATATATATATATATATATATATATATATATATATATATATATACACATTTACACCCATCTATATAAATACTTGCACAAAATATATTTCCCTATATTTGTATACATACCCATATATATCTATTATACATAAATATATATCCCATATATAATATATATATCCTTAACTCACAAAACCTAAAATACTCTAAACCAATATTATAAATACCAATATCCTTATTATCCGTATACAGGAGGGCACATTTATATCTACATATAAATATAAATCTAATTTACTATAACTCGACCCAGTAATAACTATAATACCAAAATGGAATGAACATGCTTATTAAATCTCCACAAAATAACCCTAATAATAATGAAATAATAAAAAATTGTTCCGATAATAAAAATTCACTATTTAATTAAATAAATAATACTGACAAAATATTTCAGAATTTCTGGGGAGGGGAGCTACATATAGTCCCAGTTGTGATCCATCCTTAGTATTATGCAACAAGTAAGCAAGCAATCCTAACCACGCTAAGACTATAGGCCAACTACCAGATACCCGTGCAGGTAATCATATAATATAGCCAGAATATCAAGATGGCATCGCAATGCCATATAATCATGGAAGTAGCACCTCAAAGTGCCAATAGACAAAGGGCACCGCAGTGCAAGGTCAGGGCCAGTACCTCACAGGGTAAGCTGGACTTATAGCACGGATACAGGTAGTCAGGTCTGGGACAAGGACAACTCTGTCAGTCACAAGAAGTCATCTGCCCACATCGTGACATGGATATCAGGTCAAGTACAATATCAGAACCTCTACTATAATAACATCTCAAGCATATATGGGAGCCTACAGCTCCAATCATCGAGTCGGTCTATCCACCAAATCAATCTATCAAGTGTCTTCCATCCATGAGGGAGTGAATATCACGTCAATAAAGACAACCACCAAGTACCAATCTCATTCCCCCTAACAATGCTAGGCCCTCAGACTCACAAGAATCCTCCTAGACAATGATCACAAGCCACTAGAAAACAAGCCCCTCAACTACCAAGACACAGCAATCAACCAGGTTCTCTAACTACCGGAATACACAAAGGTACCGGATTGGGCGTTTGGGAAGTCGAGTAAAAATCATATAATAATACCCTCGATATCCTCCTCGTTCCGTGAGACACTCGCACCAGTATCCAAAATCCAAAATTCCTCGAAGACATATCTGATCAAATTAGACATCACCAAAGAACTAGCAACACTATCTAAGAATCCACTTAGTCTACCATAATCATTATCTCAATATCATATCTCCTCATAGTCAATCCTCGAATAAGATCATAATCCCAACATACGGGTCAACACTAATCAACGCCGTCGGAAGATGGCAAGGATTGTGTGAACCACTCTGGATCAGATCCACAACCCTTAAACCAAACAAGGACCAGGGTTGCAGACCCTCACCCGAGTAGAACCACTCTCCTTACACAATCCGGCGGACAGGACAGACAATGAGATAACAAACTAAACTAGAACACCATCTAAAGGAAGAATCACGAGTCAAGAGTCCAATGGGTGATACCGTCGAAAAGGCAAGGATTGCGTGAACCACTCTAGATCAGATCCACAACCCTTAAACTAAACAAGGACCAGGGTTGCAGACCCTCACCCGAGTAGAACCACTCTCCTTACACAATCCGACGGACAGGACAGATCAAGACGCTAGGCGACTAATCTAGTCGGGAGTCTACCTAGCAGGTAATGAGATCAGGGATACTATACCAAGAAGAACATGCATGAGTTCAGTCCCGCAAACCAAAGGAATGGCACTGCCCAATCCTTCGAACCAAATTCCCAACCGGGAATTCTGGAAAAATCCGGTAGGGTCTCCTTTGTATTCTGGACGGGAGCACCCTACGAATTGGGGCTAAAGTCCACTCGGCGCAACCCGCCGCGGAATCGCAGAATCGCAGACGGAGAACACTAAGTCTCAGCTACCAGCAGCACTACGATGCGTACTGGAAACAAGTCGATAGCCGAGAACACTAAGTCTCGGCCTCCAGTAGCACTACGATGCGTACTGGAAACCTCTCGAACCCGAGACCACTAAGTCCCGGTCTCCAGCAGCGCTACAATGCGTACTGGGCGCCAAGCCAACATGCATACTAATAAGATAACCGCCTTGCAGGGCGCACCACAACACATGTCCATAAATTCCTAACCCAAGCACAAACACCGCCACAAGAGTAGTTCGCCAAGCCGTACCCGACCGTGAGTCAGACACGGGGCATATGGGGACAATCCATACGTGTGAGTCGTGCTCGTGTCCTCGGAGGTGTGGATGACCCGTCCGAGTTGTCCGATACGGTCGTAAACCGGTATCGAACCAAGCTATCCTAAGTTATCATCATGGAAGTTCTACTACTAGGCTACACTAATCATGATTATACAATTTACAAGTACAAATTAATTAAATGCAATAAAATCCAGGAGAGAGGGCAAAAGCCGTCGATGAGCAAGGGATACTTGCCTAGAGGGCTCGGCTAGGTAAGTAAGTCTTCGGCGATCTGGATCCAAGCTAGCACGTCCATCGAGGTCCTCAGAACACATAATAAACAATCATTAGAAATAAATAATAAAATAATAGAATAATCACAAGAGATGGCAGAAGGCTATACCGTGCGGGTCCCGCAAGCAGCGCAGGGATCTGGCACGGAAACTGAGGCACGCAGACCGATACGGGCACGCAACCCGAGACGCGCACGAGAATCGAGATGACACGAATATTGAGACGAACAAGAAACAGAAACGTGCACGTAAATCAAGACATGCACGTAGATCGAGACGACACAGAGACCAATGCAACACGCCAATCGGAGCGAGCACGTAAACCGAGGCAACACAAGATACAATATTACGCGCAAATCGATACGGCACACAAATCGGTGCGTGCACGTAAATCGAGGCGGCACGGGTCACAAGTTAGGCACAAAGGCCGAGACACGAGGATCGAGGCAACACACAAACCGAGGTAGCGCGGTGCCCGAGACAGCGCGGGGCTCGAGGCGTCCCGCTGTCCAAGGCAACACGCGAATCGAGGTGACACGAGAACCGAGACAGCACGTACACCAAGGTGTACGCGTATCGAGACGGCACATAACCCGAGCAGCGCGGGGCCCAAAGCGTCCCGCTGCTCGAGGCGTGCACGGTGCTCGAGGGCTCGCTTCCCGAGACGTACGGGAAACGAGGGAACACGCAAGTCAAGCGTACGCACGGCCCGAGGAGAGCGCGACTCCCAAGGCTGCACACTGCTCGAGCAGCGCGGGGCCCAAGGGCGACCCGCCACTCGAGGCTGGCGCGACGCTCGCGGCGGGGCACGGCGGCTCGCCGGACAGAAGGAAAGAGGGAGAGGAGGAGCAGATCCATGGAGGGAAAGTACCGCCGGGGTCGGCCAGGCTCCGGCGGAGGGGAGGAGACAGAGAGGGGAGGCCGGAGGAGCTTACCGGGGTAGGTCGGCTCTCCGGCGGAGGAGACAGCGGCCACGGAGGAGATGGCGGCGCTGGCGGTGGCGGCCGCAACGGAGGCCGGAGGGGGCGACGATGATGGTGGTGGCGCGGGTGGCTGATGGCAGTGGCGCGGGTGGCTGATGGCGGCGCTGCTCAGGGCGGCCGGAGGGGGCGACGATGATGGTGGTGGCGCGGGTGGCTGATGGCGGTGGGAGCTCAGGGTGGCCGGAGGTCGGCGGAGGCGGGGAGAAGAGAGGGAGACTGCGAGCGAGAGAGAGGGACGAGAGGCCGAGTGAGCGGAAGAGAGGAGAGTTGAGGGAGGAAAGAGAGGGCCGGGGGGGTGAGTGTGGTCGGGAGAGAGATGGGAGAGAGAGGAAGGAATTGGGGGTGGGGGTCGGCTGATCCAGCAAGTGAGAGGGGAGAGAGAGGAAGAGTGAAGAGAGATGTGAGGGGGTTAGGTAGGGGAAGGAGAGAGAGATGATGTGAGGGAGTGAAATGACAAGAGAGAGGGGGAGTAGATATTTTGGAGGGTAGACTAGGATCATGAAATTAATTAATAACAAATAATTAATGAGGGCAAAATCACCTCCAATAAAATAATAAAAATTTCAAATACACCCCAAAATTAAAATCCTCCAAAATACGAAATACAGTCGAAATACAGTCATATACCTATTTCTAAAATAGGGATATGACATCCTACCCACCTTACAAAAATTTCGTCCTCGAAATTTCGAAATCATGTATAAGATTTTCAAAACTAGTACTTATAGGTACCATGAAAACTCTACCCACCTTACAGAAATCAAGTAATACAACAGGAAATGAACAAAATCTCAAATATGAAAACATCAAGGAGAATAGTGTACGGCTACATAAATCAACTCGTGAGGTAAATCCAAACAATGAAGCAATCTCGAAAAGGCAAAATCTCACATGCACGAAATAACCCCATGAATCAAAACAAGTACAAAATATCGAAAACAATGTCCAAAAACGTAAAATTCCAATTGCATAAAAATTCTCACAAATCATAAAATACAGGATATCTGTCTCGAACCGATGACCGTAGTTCCTAATATCCGAAAAATGTGTGTCATGATCATTCCTTGCCGCGCCATCCGGAATGGCTGCAAAAGATGCATCAGGGCACTATAATCGAGCGGCTGCAACTTTCGTTACCTCGCCGTCAAGGTATACTAGGGTCATCCGGTACTCTTGACAAATACCCAAAACGAATCAAATCCATAACCCAAACATCCGAATCACTAAAATCACAAAATCTCCAACAATATATCAAGTCCTAGAAAACCATCAAAATCTAAAATCCAGGTGAATCGTAACACACATCCAAAAATATTTTCAATAATAACCACAAGATAGCTTTTCTAGAAAAATACTCCATATCCGTAGAAAAATACTCCAAATCAAGAATCCTTATCAAAATATAATGTATAGCAAGTATATCTATAAACAAAATAATATCTGAAATAGATAGTCATGAGTCCGGAAATATCCCGAATCAAAGGAGCTGAATTCATACAAGAACATCCACTGGATACTCAACAAATGTTAAAATATCCAATCTCAGAGTCCAAATGGGATCTTCATTCCGCAGCAATCCAGCCAACGCTCGAAGACGGCGATAATGATACTAAGTCAACACGAAGTCAACGCACGAAAGGGATAACAAAAAATCAACCAGGGTGAAACACCGGTAGAGAGTACAGAACCCAAGACAGATAATCAAGTAACCCAATGATGGAGATAAGATGACATCTCATCGGATAAAACGATCGACATGACCAACTATAGGATCACATCTATCAAACAAGGATCAGAGGTAGATAATAACAAATGAGACAGGGCAAAGCAAAATAGGTCCAGGTAGAGACGAGGACCAATTCATAAGTTCAAGGGAGCGAAGGGCAAGTGTAGCAAGTTAGAATCCCAAGGAATAGTGGACTGAGATCAACAATCATGTGATACCCAACAATATCTAAAAACGAGACCTGCATGGGCCACCACTAAAACCTTGTCACGCCCCAGTACCGAAATACGGGGATGGACTAGGCCAGCTACTCCGTATGAGGTATAAAACGTCATACGGCGATCGTGGCTGTCAATCTTGCTGGGTATCCTAGCATGCAAGCAGTCTATGGCCGAAATCTGATCTCATATCCACAGGCAATAATCAATGAAATAACGACAAGAGAGATAATCATATGAAAAACAGGAAATACTCATATGATAATCAGAGAGTCTACAATAAGAAATAATGTAGACAAGAATACCTTCCACACAGTTCTCTCATGGTCAGGAACTGAAGCACGTCCTCCAAGTCAAGTCTGGAAGATCCACATGGTCGGTCACAGGTAATCTGGGAACAATCCAGGGTTGGTCAGGCCAACCGTAGCAAGTACCAGAAAGGAAGGCTCAAGAACGGGGGAAGAAAACCAGCATGATATAATATAACAGAAATAGCATCTAAAAACAGTAAATAAGGTAAGGGATCGTGCGGTACCAACGCACGATAACAATCCAACAACTAAAAGTATTCTGGTCGTAACCTCGGTCGATAGCCTATCGTAGCACAATAACCAACCCAAAAATCAAACAAGAACATGGGTTGGATCATGCACCACGATAGTCCATGTTCCTCAGTTATTCCCAAAAGTAACTCAACAATCATCACAATCATCCTAACATACACTAATGCCTGCATCGCTAACTGGAGATCGTAGTCTGTCATCGGGACAGTAATCCACCCCTACATCAAACAAGAATAAGGAAATGAAATACTGAGCCGAGACAGCGTTACGCACCAGCCAACTTAGCAAACAGCAAGCCATACAATTTTAGGTGAATAAGCGGCCACTCAAATGCCTACGGCTGTCTATGTGGAGGTTGGGTTACCCCAACAATGCAATATCGGAATCCTCAGATCGTGCCATATCCCGCAAGGGCTAGCGAGGCCAAATAACGCATAGCAGGTAGGTATGCACCGGTCCCTCGGAAGGCCACCGGGCTAAGCAGGAGTACATATAGTAGTCGGATACTGCCATATCCGTGGCGGCCAACCCCGACGCGCCAGGACGAGCCTGTGGCGGCCGGTAATGCACGATCTCGGGATTCCGTTCCCTCCCAATGCTTCTACCATTTTTAGTTGCCTAGATTAACCCTACATTTATCCGGAATCACATGCCGTGGTCACATGCTCATCCTCCTAGATGTCGTACCTCAGTACGAGAACGCTAAGTAAGAATCAACCTCGGCACCTATAGTCCCAGTTGTGATCCATCCTTAGTGTTATGCAACAAGCAAGCAAGCAATCCTAACCACGCTAAGACTATAGGCCAACTACCAGATACCCGTGCAGGTAATCATATAATATAGCCAGAATATCAAGATGGCATCGCAATGCCATATAATCATGGAAGTAGCACCTCAAAGTGCCAATAGACAAAGGGCACCGCAGTGCAAGGTCAGGGCCAGTACCTCATAGGGTAAGCTGGACTTATAGCACGGATACAGGTAGTCAGGTCTGGGACAAGGACAACTCTGTCAGTCACAAGAAGTCATCTGCCCACATCGTGGCATGGATATCAGGTCAAGTACAAGATCAGAACCTCTACTATAATAACATCTCAAGCATATATGGGAGCCTACAGCTCCAATCATCGAGTCGGTCTATCCACCAAATCAATCTATCAAGTGTCTCCCATCCATGAGGGAGTGAATATCACGTCAATAAAGACAACCACCAAGTACCGATCTCATTCCCCCTAACAATGCTAGGCCCTCAGACTCACAAGAATCCTCCTAGACAATGATCACAAGCCACTAGAAAACAAGCCCCTCAACTACCAAGACACAGCAATCAACCAGGTTCTCTAACTACCGGAATACACAAAGGTACCGGATTGGGCGTTTGGGAAGTCGAGTAAAAATCATATAATAATACCCTCGATATCCTCCTCGTTCCGTGAGACACTCGCACCAGTATCCAAAATCCAAAAGTCCTCGAAGACATATCTGATCAAATTAGACATCACCAAAGAACTAGCAACACTATCTAAGAATCCACTTAGTCTACCATAATCATTATCTCAATATCATATATCCTCATAGTCAATCCTCGAATAAGATCATAATCCCAACACACGGGTCAACACTAATCAACGCCGTCGGAAGATGGCAAGGATTGTGTGAACCACTCTGGATCAGATCCACAACCCTTAAACCAAACAAGGACCAGGGTTGCAGACCCTCACCCGAGTAGAACCACTCTCCTTACACAATCCGGCGGACAGGACAGACAATGAAATAACAAACTAAACTAGAACACCATCTAAAGGAAGAATCACGAGTCAAGAGTCCAATGGGTGATACTGTCGAAAAGGCAAGGATTGCGTGAACCACTCTGGATCAGATCCACAACCCTTAAACCAAATAAGGACCAGGATTGCAGACCCTCACCCGAGTAGAGCCACTCTCCTTACACAATCCGGCGGACAGGACAGATGAAGACGCTAGGCGACTAATCTAGTCGGGAGTCTACCTAGCAGGTAATGAGATCAGGGATACTATACCAAGAAGAACATGCATGAGTTCAGTCCCGCAAACCAAAGGAATGGCACTGCCCAATCCTTCGAACCAAATTTCCAACCGGGAATTCTGGAAAAATCCGGCAGGATCTCCTTTGTATTCTGGACGGGAGCACCCTACGAATTGGGGCTAAAGTCCACTCGGCGCAACCCGCCGCGGAATCGCAGAATCGCAGACGGAGAACACTAAGTCTCAGCTACCAGCAGCACTACGATGCGTACTAGAAACAAGTCGATAGCCGAGAACACTAAGTCTCGGCCTCCAGTAGCACTACGATGCGTACTGGAAACCTCTCGAACCCGAGACCACTAAGTCCCGGTCTCCAGCAGCGCTACAATGCGTACTGGGCGCCAAGCCAACATGCATACTAATAAGATAACCGCCTCGCAGGGCGCACCACAACACATGTCCATAAATTCCTAACCCAAGCACAAACACCGCCACAAGAGTAGTTCGCCAAGCCGTACCCGACCGTGAGTCGGACACGGGGCATATGGGGATAATCCATACGTGTGAGTCGTGCTCGTGTCCTCGGAGGTGTGGATGACCCGTCCGAGTTGTCCGATACGGTCGTAAACCGGTATCGAACCAAGCTATCCTAAGTTATCATCATGGCAGTTCTACTACTAGGCTACACTAATCATGATTATACAATTTACAAGTACAAATTAATTAAATGCAATAAAATCCAGGAGAGAGGGCAAAAGCCGTCGATGAGCAAGGGATACTTGCCTAGAGGGCTCGGCTAGGTAAGCAAGTCTTCGGCGATCTGGATCCAAGCTAGCACGTCCATCGAGGTCCTCAGAACACATAATAAACAATCATTAGAAATAAATAATAAAATAATAGAATAATCACAAGAGATGGAAGAAGGATATACCGTACGGGTCCCGCAAGCAGCGCAGGGATCTGGCACGAAAACTGAGGCACGCAGACCGATACGGGCACGCAACCCGAGACGCGCACGTATATCAAGACGCGCACGAGAATCGAGATGACTCGAATATTGAGACGAACAAGAAACAAAAACGTGCACATAAATCAAGACGTGCACGTAGATCGAGACGACACAGAGAGCAATACAACACGCCAATCGAAGCGAGCACGCAAACCGAGGCAACACAAGATACAATATTACGCACAAATCGATACGGCACACAAATCGGTGCGTGCACGTAAACCGAGGCGGCACGGGTCACAAGTTAGGCACAAAGGCCGAGACACGAGGATCGAGGCAACACACAAACCGAGGTGGCGCGGTGCCCGAGACAGCGTGGGGCTCGAGGCGTCCCGCTGCCCAAGGCAACACGCGAATCGAGGTGACACGAGAACCGAGACAACATGTACACCAAGGTGTACGCGTATCGAGAC
Source organism: Iris pallida (assembly GCA_029216955.1). NCBI lineage: Eukaryota > Viridiplantae > Streptophyta > Magnoliopsida > Asparagales > Iridaceae > Iris > Iris pallida. The sequence continues at coordinate 11,663,873 of JANAVB010030817.1, read as the reverse complement.
GACACATAACCCGAGCAGCACGGGGCCCAAAGCGTCCCGCTGCTCGAGGCATGCACGGAGCTCGAGGGCTCGCTTCCCGAGACGTACAGGAAACGAGGGAACACGCAAGTCAAGCGTGCGCACGGCCCGAGGAGAGCGCGACTCCCAAGGCTGCACACTGCTCGAGCAGCGCGGGGCCCAAGGGCGACCCGCCACTCGAGGCTGGCGCGACGCTCGCGGCGGGGCACGGCGGCTCGTCGGACAGAAGGAAAGAGGGAGAGGAGGAGCAGATCCATGGAGGGGAAGTGCCGCCGGGGTCGGCCAGGCTCCGGCGGAGGGGAGGAGACAGAGAGGGGAGGCCGGAGGAGCTTACCGGGGTAGGTCGGCTCTCTGGCGGAGGAGACAGCGGCCACGAAGGAGATGGCGGCGCTGGCGGTGGCGGCCGCAGCGGAGGCCGGAGGGGGCGACGATGATGGTGGTGGCGCGGGTGGCTGATGGCAGTGGCGCGGGTGGCTGATGGCGGTGCTGCTCAGGGCGGCCGGAGGGGGCGACGATGATGGTGGTGGCGTGGGTGGCTGATGGCGGTGGGAGCTCAGTGTGGCCGGAGGTCGGCGGAGGCCGGGAGAAGAGAGGGAGACAGCGAGCGAGAGAGAGGGACGAGAGGTCGAGTGAGCGGGAGAGAGGAGAGTTGAGGGAGGAGAGAGAGGGCCGGGGGGGTGAGTGTGGTCGGGAGAGAGATGGGAGAGAGAGGAAGGAATTGGGGGTGGGGGTCGGCTGATCCAGCAAGTGAGTGGGGAGAGAGAGGAAGAGTGAAGAGAGAGGTGAGGGGGTTAGGTAGGGGGAGGAGAGAGAGATGATGTGAGGGAGTGAAATGACAAGAGAGAGGGGGAGTAGATATTTTGGAGGGTAGACTAGGATCATGAAATTAATTAATAACAAATAAATAATGAGGGCAAAATCACCTCCAATAAAATAATAAAAATTTCAAATACACCCCAAAATTAAAATCCTCCAAAATACGAAATACAGTCGAAATACAGTCATATACCTATTTCTAAAATAGGGATATGACAACTGACCCGAGATTAAAATCTCGTTAAAATAATGCCCAAGTGGCTGTACATGTGTACAATGATTCCCCATCCCTATGGTGACAGTGTTCCGGCGTGATTTGGTTAGGATGAGTTTTAAAACTCTTAATAGGTCCAAGCATAATTATGCAGGGTTGACTCGAATCACCAACCCTTGGAGGACTTACCTATGTGAGAGGTCGTGAAGGCCGCGATTATGGGACAGGGTGATCCCAGACAACTCTCATGAATAAGGAAAAAGTGCGCATGGCCAACCAAAAGTGCCACCCCGACAGACCCAAGAACCTCTAGCATACTATGTGTGTTATTTTGTAAATCTGATTCAAGAAGTCTGATTCAAGGCGTAGTCCATCAAGTACTTTTTCAGATAAAGACAATAGTCACTAAGTGAGATTCAATGCTGTAGTCCATCTCACCTATTGCATAGTATTCATTTGCCCAGAAATTCTTTATCTCTACTATTTTTTAATATTGTTAACTCTATTTTTGAAACTTGATTTTTTGGGGGAGATTGTTGTATGAATTTGTAAAAAATCAACTTTCAATTGTATTAATTGTTGGTTTTAATTCCTATTAACTATTACATATTATTATCCATTTTATTGGTTGTTTAATCCTAATAAATTATATTAATTCTATAGGTTAAGGGTTGTCTATATTATTCATTTTATTGGTTGTTTAATACTAATAAATTATATTAATTCTATATGTTAAGGGTTATCTATATAATGCATACTTTGTCTTGTTGAAAGAACACCTTTGAGAGGAGCAACTATATGATTCTCCTCATTCTCTTCTTCCAAAATTTCTATCATATAATTTATACTTTCCTATTTCAATCTCTTCTACTCTGGGCAAGAGCTAAGTTCGGGTCGTTCTCCCGAAGCCGTGTGTGGTGACGGGAAGCCGATAGGAAGGGGGTTTTGCCGCTAGGAGGATTCGAGATGATGTCTGCACATAGACCTCGATAATCTCTTAGAGCAGTGCTTCGTGCATGACTTCCCCGTAGACCGGTATTTCTAACCTTTTTTATTATTTTGTTATTCCATTTTCAGGATGATAAAGAAATAATATCCAACATAAATGTATTGCATAATTCTTAGATTATTTAATATATAATGAAAAAATGATAATTAAAAGGAGACACTTGTAACACATTATCTATGACACTAATATCTCCTAATTTAAGGCTTTACAGCTATATTTATCACATGTATTTTTCTCTCTTTCCACATGTTAAAACCAGACCATGAAGATTCTTCTGCTTCATGAGTGAATCCTCTTAAACACTCTTAATTATAGACAACATTGAGTTCTCTTTATAGCAACTACAGATAGACTTTAATAAAATTGCATGAATGAATGATAGTGATGCTGGTGATCTATGTCCCACTTTTGAAGTAAAGGTGAAAGGAAAAAAATGTAAAGGTGCATGGCCATGATTTTTTTTTCTTCTAAGGTTTGATCCAGAAGCTAAGAGCATCTCCAACCCTATTGTGACTTTGGAAAAAAGTTAATGCCACATAGGAATGACAAAATTTTATTCAAAAGTTCTTCTCCAATGCAATTGTCAAGTCAATTGTGAAGCTTATGTGGCAAAAATTAAAGAAGACATTGTGAAGTTGATTGTCTTGTTCTAGACAATGCACTTGACAATGTCTTCTCTTCCATGTCATCAATTATGAATAAAAAATATTAGAAAAAAGAAAGAAGATGAGTAGTTGTCTTAAAAGTTGCCTTGGAAGTTGGAAAAAATATTTTTTATTGTCTTCTCAATACTTTTGCATTGGAGAGAGTTTTTCTATCTCATTGTCTTTTGAGATATAATTTTGCCACATAAACAAGACATTGTCTTGTGGCTCAAGCCACATAGGAGCCACCTAAGACTCATAACACTTAACAAGACAATAGGGTTGGAGATGCTCTAAGCAAGAAGAATGCTTTGGGAACCTTGTTTCCTTCCATTTCCAGCAGAATCCCATGATTGGAGAATTCTGCAGTTAACTTTATGGCTTCATTCTGTTGGATTGGCCATCATGAGTCCATTTTGCAGCCCTAGATGTAAGTGGTGATTAGAGTGAGCTCTCTGCAGTGCCTCTATTCATCAAAACATTGCCTCCATTTGAAGGTAATGTAAAGTAGCATGAAGATCTGGAAAGGTATTGCTCATCGGGATTTTAAGTTAAGGTGCGTTGTGTGATCCAAAGCAGAGTTGATCCATGAATCATGATAAACGATGCAACAGACTTAAAAAAGAATATCTTACGAAATCCAGGACCAATCACGTGTACTTATACGATCATCCTCTACGAGAGACTAAACTATTATATAACTACATACATACATATATATCGCCCCCTCTTCCTTTCCTTATACCCAAAGGTCCCAAACATTGGCTTCCAAAACACATTTCCTCCAACCTTTTGTAGAGATTCCATACCATCATTTCATCCAAATTTAAAGTTTAACAAATCCTACAAGGACAACTAAAACTTTAATTAAAGAGAGAGCTAGACCTCCATCTATCCAAAGTGTAGCAGAAGGGAAATATACAATGTGATCGCATCATCAATGCTCTCTACAACTGATGTCTTTCTTTCTAATTCAGTTGACCACTTTGGTCATTGAATGATAGCAAGTGATTTCTTGGTTTGGGGATTTCATCAGTGATTTCAATGCCTCCAACCACCACTTAGCCATATAGCTTCAAGTGCATCCAAAGTCTTGTTTGGATTTTTGTTCTGTAAGATGTGAGGGCAATCATATGCTTTTCTAGCTTCTCTTCATAGAGGAGTTCAGGAATCCCAATAATTCAAACGATAACATAATTTTTCAAAACGAAAACTGTATGAAGTCCTGTGTTTGAACAGGAATGGCATGGGTGTGGAGTGCAGCAACAGAGTATAGCAGAGAGAGCAGTTGGATGCCATTTGAGAATGTTTAAGGACAAACAGAAAAGATCCATCTTGAATGGGCCCTTGCCAGTTGCCAATTGCCAAAGACAGAGTCAGTGGTTGAGTGATCCCTTCAAACTCTTCCAAGTATTACTCATATTGATATTGTGGGGGTATTGGCATCTGGATTGCCTATACTAACAAAAGACTCGCTCAATAATGATGATCAGGACACCACCTCACCTAAAGCCTGCATTGGGCTCCACTAAATTGGTTCCTCGTCCACATTAGCTAGCACAAGAAAACTATGGTTTGTCGCAAAGAATGGAGGGCCCTTGGTTGGTGGTGGTCACCATTGTTAGTCAAATATTGAGGCAAAATCTCCATTCTCCTCATATTTAAAACGTACAAGTTTTGTGTTGCACTAATTATGGTTTGCGATGCTCCAACCTTTCGAACCAACTCCTAATGTTCTATTGTAATTGTAAGACTCTCTATCTGTCATGAACCGGAGACGTATCTGGAAAGAACCTACTTGCATTTGCATTGCGTGCGGCTGTCCTAAAAGACAAGTTGGAGACGAAGAATGAAGGATATGTTCTAATACCAACTTTATAATGTCACAAGGTATGACTAGATACCTAGTAGATAATGAGATTCTATATTATCTTCTCTGTGTTTGATGGCGACCTTACCTGTCTTGCTTATCTATTGGTTATAGGATGAGTAAGCATAAACATGCAGTATAGTTCTTGAATGATGGCAACAATATCCCAACTTTAAGGTGTCGAGCGGGTGAGAATCCAGAAAATTATTGATCTGGATCAGTACAGACGAAGATGTCTCCATTTCCTTGACAACCAACATGCCAAATTTGTATTTTTTTCTTTGGAACCAATTTGCTTTCAACACCCAGTGAGGGCTTACTACACGTACAGGATCAAGTTACTGATAGAGTTACTGATTGTTGAAAGAATGATAATTCAGATTCAGTTCGATTACTTACGTGCCCACTCCCCAGTGACGGTATACAATGTTTACATCGGAGAAGAACTCCCAAGCTCGAACATAACTGGACAATACATTCACCACAATCTGCAGATAATGCACACTGGAATCAGACCCTGCCAAAATGACAGAATTATGCAGATATTGACTAAAATCATCAAAACTATATATAATGCTGTGTAGTGACATTTAAATCTATAGGTTTCGGAACAATGAATGATTTAGTACTCTGAGGCTTTATTGTCAATAGGATGACCATATGAACTAGAGTGCCTAGGTACCTGTAAAATATAGATCTACGAAAGATGTAGCTTGCAGTTTCAAATCACTGAAGGTTTATTGCATTAATTACATAATGCAATGAAAATATATACAAAAATTTCTGGAGTTCAATATTCTCTTTGTTCGTCCTAGCATGCAGTCTTCCTCCCCCTCTAATTGTAAGCCTAAAGATCGCCGGGTCACCATTGTTGCTAGCCAGCAGGCAGATTTCTGGAGTTGGGCTGCTCCTGGGGTGGATGGTGGGACAGGTCCCTTCCACTTCAAGAGTTGCTACAATCTGGTCAGGATCCCTCATGACAGGATTGAGGAGTTCGATTTTATCTGGGGAAAGAGAATTGCTCGAAAAATGCAGCTATGTGCATACAAGCTGCTGCTTGGCAGGTTGATGACGAGGGACAGGCTCATCAGGTTTGGGGTGCAGATTCCAGACCCAAAGTGCGTACTATGTTCATCGAAGGCTGAAGCTATTGGACACCTATTCTTTGAGTGTCCGGTGACTTGGCATATCTGGTCAGAGCAATGCACGAGGTCGCTGGAAGGTGTTGGCAGGGCTAGAGATATACGGGGGATCCTCACTTGGATTAGGGATCGCCGAGGTATGGAGCTTGGTTGGGCTAGGATGTCCAGAGTTCGTCTTGCAGCTTCAGTTTGGCACGTCTGGAGGGAGCGTAACAGACGTATATTTGAGGGGCTGACTATCCCTCCCGTTGGAATTCTAAATAATTTAGAATTCGATGTATCTGTAATGGCCCCTTAACTGGAGTGGGAGATATGTGAGATTGTGTACTGTAATATTATTACTGAGTTCTGCGTGGGATAAAATTTTACCCTTATTCAATATATATATATATATATATATATATATATATATATATATATAATCTTTGACAGTATTTTAAATATTAGTGCTCATACAATATAAGATAATGACTTATTAAAAAAGTTGGTCATGGATTCAAGACCTAGTGGCCTTGTTTTTATTTTATTTTTAAATTTTTTTCTGTTATATATATATATATATATATATATATATATATATATATATATATATATATATATATATATATTAGGAGGGCCTTATTTTATTTTTTCTAGGGATCCAAAAACTCTATACCGACCATGGCCCAGAATGCTGTGGAAAGTATATATATATAAATATATATATATATATATATATATATATAAAAAAAAAAAAAAAATATATATATATATATATATATATATATATATATATATATATATAGGAAGCGGATCAAAAGCCACCCTTTAGAAAATCCCCTAAAAATCTCCCTCACTCTAATCCGTAATTTTATGTTAATATTAATGTTAATGTTAATATTAATGTTAATATTAACATTAAATACTAAAATTAACATTAAACTTAACATTAAAATTAATATTAACATTAACATTAACATAAACATTAATATTAACATTAACATTAATATTAATATTAAAAAAAAATATTAACATTAACATTAATATTAACATTAATATTAACATTAACATTAATATTAACATTAATATTAACATTAATATTACGAATTAGAGTGAGGGGGGTTTTTAGGGGGTTTTCTAAGGGGAGCTTTTGATCCGCTCCCATACATATATATATATATATATATATATATATATATATATATATATATATATATATATATATATATATATTAGGAGGGCCTTATTTTATTTTATTTTTCTAGGGATCCAAAAACTCTGTACCGACCATGGCCCAGAACGCTGTGGAAAGGCCTACATGTCCTAATGCCTGATTATGTAAACATAAAAATGGAATTTTGAAGCCCATAAAACTTCAAAAGTTTGATATTTGAACAGATAAACCTAAACTCAATGTACCATGGCCTTTATCATAATGCCAAAAAACTTTAGCAAATGGTTTGTTTCTTGACATTTTTTCCTAACCCAGCCAAAAAAAAACATTATTTTCAGAGCTACAAGCCTGCCAGCAGGTTGCAAGTTTTGGAATTTGGATCATGGATAGATCATTACTCACCTGACCTAATGGACATTTCATTCATTCCTTTGGTCTTGTGTGAAATAAATGTCCTTCTGTTGCATTTAATCTTTAACTAGTTTCTGTGTCCTAACTTGTTACTAGGGAAATTTGTCCCAAGTATCCAAAATTATCGTCGCATTTCACCAAAATTGAAAAATAATCTAGGAAATAAGAATCAATACCATCATGTGAAATCCTAAAAATAGTAGAGTATTGCAAGCTATTCATATATAAAATGTCTACTTATGATAATTGCTACTTGGAGTATATATAATTTCTGAAAGGAACAATAGGTTAATCATTGGCTAACAAAGGGATTCATGTGTAGATAACAACTTCCCCGTTGGAAAACCTACCATCATGGATTCATAGATATGTAGTACTCATTGAAATTCCTTGCAACATCAATTTCTCTTTCTTTCCTTTTCCATCTCCTTCTCCTTCTAGAATAATCATGGATTCATATAACGTGTTGTCCTCTTGTTCCATCTAGATATTTCCATTATATTTTTAATTCTTGTTCTAGAACTCTCTATATCATAGCAATCATTGAATTTTTTTTAGACAAATCTTTATTCTTCCACCTTTCTTCCAAAATTCAGATTTGCATTGTTATCACCCTCCCCTATAAATAGGGGCAAGGAGACCTACACATGGGTTCCAACCAAAATTAAAAAATATATATCTATATGACACCAACCAAATTCCAACTTAGCCCAAACATATCCCAGTCTAGTCCAACTCTTATCTTAGCCTAGTCCAACTACCCAACCCACATACAACAGTCCATTGTCTTATACTGTAATTTTTTTTTATACTAAGTATAACATATTTTTATTTCAACCTAAGGTGACTCAAATTCCTCGTTCTGTCCTTGAACAGGAGTGACATCTTCCATTTGAAAACCAAACACCAAACAAGCAAAACGAGGATCTAGCAAGTTAGGAGCTAGTGTGAGGGAGTAAGAGCCTTGTGTGTGTTTGTATTGCGAGTGGTTGCTATTAGTTTTCTTTGTGAGTGTTATCTTGAGAGCTTGTATCATATCGTTATTGTATACAAGTTTTGTATCAATAAAATTATATCGTATAGCATTCCAAGTGTACTAGTTCTCCTCCGATATCCAACAGTGCTCTGGCAAGACCCCAATAATTCCAAGGTTCCAGTAATAAACTAAAGATTTGTTGAACTACATCTACAATATGGTAACATCAAAACATACCTGCTCCATCAATACATCCAATGCATCCAGACATTGGAGTAGAGAATGTAGACAACACAGCCACCTCAAGTAAGCAATTTAAAACTAGCTATCGTTAAGGGTTCACTAGAAATGATTTTAGGGGTCAAGACACAACAACTTCAACTTGGAGGCATCAAGGAATCCAGTTCTCCTTGCAAAGTAGCACAAGTAACCCTACAAATTGTTTGCTTGCTTGTTCACATGGATCTATTCCCAAACTTAACCCATATCCATTTACAACCACACTGATTCTGTTGATGGAACAGTACAATACCAATTATTTTGTCCATAGACGATGAGTCGATGATCGTAGATAGATCGAGCTATATGCACCGTTGTCGAACAATCGATCCGGTTGCACGAGGTATAGTGCAACCCAGGATGTATCTAATCCGACTACAGAAGAAGAAATCTACAAGGACTAGAGACTGAAGAGACCCAAAGCTGCAGAACTCTGGAAGCTTTCTTTTGTCCATTGGCATAGGGAGAGAATATTGGAGAGTTAGATTAAGATATGGTGAAAAAGGTAAGACAAGAGGTAAAACTTAAGACTGTTCTTCACTTTTAAAAAGTAATGCTACTAGTACCTTCAATTTGTTTCTTCAAACTATTTTTTCATTCTTCTTTACGTGGCAGCTGACGTGTCATGTTAAATAATATTATGTGCCATCTAACATAGCAGATAACATAGCAAATTTTAATCCAAAAATTAATTATCCAATTTTTTTCATGTTAATATTAATGTTAGGCTTAATTGCTAATTGCTACCCTCAACTATCACACTTTTTCAAGTTGATACCCTAAACTTTTTTTCGTAACAACTTGATATCCGGATATTATTTTGGACAAAAATGCCCCTACCCCTACCCCCCCTCCCCCGTGCTAGCTTCGCCCCCCCCCCCCCCTGCTAGCTCCGGCCGCAGCTCCCCCCCCCCCCCCCACCCCCCTGCTCGCTCCAGGCCATCCCCCCCCCCCCCCCCCCTCGCTCCGGCCGTCCGCCCGCTCCCGCCTCTCCCTAGGGCTCGACAGCGGGAGGAGGGGGGGCTGGGAAGGGGGGTGCGGAGCGAGAGGCGGGGAGGGAGGTCGGCCGGAAGCGAAGAGGGGGGGGAGGTCGGCCGGAAGCGAGGAGGGGGGGGTCGGCCGGAGCTAGCAGGGGAGTGGCCGGAGTGGGGGAGGGGGTGGAGGGAGGGAAGGGATAAGGGCATTTTGGGGTTTTTTAAAATGTTAGGTATTAAGTTGAAAAAAAAAAATAGTTGAGGTATCAATCTGTTACGAAAAAAAGTTTAGGGTATCAACTTGAAAAAGTGTGATAGTTGAGGGTAGCAATTAGCAATTAAGCCTTAATGTTAATGTCAATATTAATTTTAATATTAACGTTAATGTTAATATTAATATTATTATTAATGTTAATAATAATTTAAATGTTAATGTTAATTTTAATGTTGTTAGTTGTCATATCAACATGCCACATCAGCTGTCACGTAAGGAGGGATGGCTTGGAGGGGCAATTTGGAGGGACGAATAATATTATTCACGTTATAATCATTACAACCTTTTGTCCAGCTCTCGTAACTGAGTGGAGAGCAGTGCGGACACCAGACGAAACTTACATGATTCGATCTTCCAACCATAAACATGTGTAGGTGTGCGTTATAAAAGAAAATTCATTACAAACTTTTCAACTGTTTGCATTTGCACTCCCATCCATGTCAAAAGAAATTATTTACATTGATTCGAATTCGTGCGATCAATATCTTGTACTGCATACTGGATGATGATTTTTTTTGCTACCGATAAATATCTCATACAAATATAAATTATGATAAATAATACGAGATATATTGGCTGCTGTGAATTCGTATTTCAATAAAAACACGAGACAAGGGAGAGGCCTTATGGGGACTAGGCATGTAGCAATCAATAGTTTCAATATGAGCAATACTTCCAACGTGCGCTCTTTAATGTATCATTTTCTGTTCGTGATAGGTGAAAACATTACGTGCCTCGACACCCTGAATGGACCACACTTAGAGTCCTGATCCATCTACGAGTGACCCAAACCCATAATTTTTAAAAACTATCCTGTCTTTCATTTTAGGCTTAATTGCTACTTGATACCCTCAACTATTACTATTTTTCAACTTTGTACCCTAAATTTTTTTTCGTAACAACTTGATACCTCAACTATTTTTTTTTTTCAACTTAATACCTAACATTTTAAAAAATCCCAAAATGCCCTTATCCCTTCCCTCCCTCCACCCCCTCCCCCCTGCTAGCTCCGGCCGAAACCCCCCCCCCCTCTCCTCGCTTCCGGCCAACCTCCTCCCCCCCCCCCCCCCCCCCCCCTCTTCGCTTCCGAGCCACCCCCTGCCCCTCCTCCCGCCCCGCACCCCCCTTCCCAGCCCCCCTCCTCTCGCTGCCGAGCCCTAGGGGAGAGGCGGGAGCGGGCGGGCGGCCGGAGCGAGAGGGGGGGGGGGGGGGGGGGGAGCTAGCATGCGGGTGGGTGGCCGGGGCTAGCAGAGGGGGGGCAAAGCGAGCAGGGAGGAGGGAGGTTAGGGGTAGGGGCATTTCTGTCCAAAATAATATTCGGGTATCAAGTTGTTACAAAAAAAAGTTTAGGGTACAAAGTTGAAAAATGGTAATAGTTGAGGATATCAAGTAGCAATTAAGCCTTCTTTTAATTCATACTTAAACATAAAATTAAACTAAACTATTACTTGAACATAAAATTAAGCTAAACTATTTTAATTCATACTTAAACATAAAATTAAGCTAAACTATTTTAATTCATACTTAAACATAAAATTAAGCCACGCCTTGCAAAATCAGCTTATATCTGATTTTTTTTTTTATTCCCCTAATTGTATTAACCAGCTTATAGCTGATGACATCTCATTTTCAAGTCCAATTGGGACTCCTGATCAATAAAAACACCGTTTATTTAAAAAAAGCTAAACTATTAATTGATTAAATACTAAAATAACCATTTATTTCCAATTAAGTCCAATCATAATCCATTATTTGCAAATCCCCCCCCCCCCCCCCCCCCCCCCCCCCCCACCCCCCCCCAACCAATCCACCAATCTTGGAAACCTTTAAATACCACATCTACCCCTATCTTCCATTCCCCCCTCCCCTCCTCCCACTACCCAGCACCAGTAGAAACAAATATACACAAAATTAGTAAAATTTAAAGAAGTCACCTTTTTTCATTCATTCGTCAATGGCGGAGGAGAAGAGGAAGACGATGAAGATCCCGTTCATGATCACCCCCTCCGAGTCCCAAGCCCTAATGTCCGAACTCAATGTCTCCTCCCTCCCGGAGCTCCTCCCCCTCCTGGTCCCCTCCGCGCAGCTCCTCTCCCGCACCCCTATCTCCTCCTTCCCCGTCGGCGCCGTAGGCCTCGGCTCCTCCGGCCGGATCTACGTCGGCGTCAACCTCGAGTTCCCGGGGCTCCCCCTCCACCACTCCGTCCACGCCGAGCAGTTCCTCGTCACCAACGCCCTCCTCCACCGCGAGCCCTCCCTCGACCTCATCGCCGTCTCCGCCGCCCCCTGTGGCCACTGCCGCCAGTTCCTCCAGGAGCTCCGGAACTCCTCACAGATCCGGATCCTCGTCACCTCCGACGGACCCGGATCCGACTTCCGCCCCCTCTCCGACTTCCTCCCGAGGCCCTTCGGCCCTCCGGATCTGCTCAAGGAGGACGTCCCTCTCCTCCTCGAAGCGAAAGTGGAGGAGGAGGAGGAGGAGGAGGAGAAGGAGAAACGGGTTAACGGGTTCGGGTCGGATATGGAGGGGAGGCTGAGGGAGGCAGCGGTGCGGGTTGCGGGTCGGGCGCACGCTCCCTACAGCGGGTGCAGATCCGGGTTCGCGGTCGCGGATGCGGAAGGGAGGGTCTATGCGGGCGCTTACATGGAGTCGGCGGCGTACAATCCGAGCGTGGGGCCCGCGCAGGCTGCGGCGATAGCCTACGTGGCGGGCGGAGGGGGAGGGTGGGAGGGGATAGTGGGGGGAGTGCTGGTGGAGGCGGAGGGGGCGGCGGTGGAGCAGGAAGGGACGGTCACGATCTTCATGGAGAAGGTGGCCCCACGGGCTCAGTTCTGGGTGCACAGGCTCTAGCCGTTGGATTGGAAATGATTGGGTGAGAATGTGGGGGCGATTGGATGGGGATTTGTATTTAATAATCCATATCTAAATTAAGATAATAATAAGTGTGATTGTTAATGTTTGGAGGTTTTATTAGTCAATTGTGTAATTTGGATGCATTTGGTGAAGATGAAAAAAAAGGACTTCTTAACTTACTTATTTCAATACATTATACTAAACTAATATTCTTGATTAAATAATAATTTTAGTCTATTTAAAATTATATTCAATTCATAATTTGTTAAATTTATAAGATAATATATAATTAAAAATTTATATAAGCCCAACGACATATATATAAATTAATATTTTTAATATATAATATTTGTTTCTATAAATTGGTGTCACTATGGATTTTGGTCATCTAAATAGAGTTTTTGTTTGGTTATATTCATAAAATGGAATTATGTCATAAATTGAATAGTGTAAATTTATTTTTTTATAAGTATGAATTTTTTCAACTTCTAAGGATTGGTAGTGAATTGGACCAGTGAAGTAGATTTTTTTTTTCCAAAATCTCTTAATAGGGAGGTAGATGTATTGTGCCTCCATTTGCAACTTAGATTGGTTAAAAGAATAGTATCAATAAGTAAAAAAATAAAATAAAATTAATTACTCAAAAGTGCATGATTAAGGCTCGTGAATGATCCGAAAAAATAAAATAAAATAAATTACTCAAAAGAATTGTAGCTGCAATTAAGTTTTGAATTATGGATATTTTTGGTTGTCCTGTTAAGTAAAATCCTTGTCCCTCCGAAATGAATCCTAATTAGTAGGAATCAATATGATATTAATATAATCAACTTGGGGATTGGAGAATCTGAACGTAAATGCTTCCTAATCTTTTAACATTTACTCAGGAATCTTCTTTGGCTACATAAATAATAGGTTAATTAGAGTTTAGATTATGAATTTTATATCTTAGAGCTTTGTTATGACATGTCAAATTTAAAAAATTATACCCCAAAATTTTATTATTTATTATATTTTTTTTCATTATGTCCTTCTATTCTATATATCAATGTTTTATTGTGAAGTATGAGAAGAGAATATAATAGAAAAAAAATGATAAAAATTTATGATAAATTTTCTAATTGTACAAATCAGAAATTAAATTCTAAACTTATATAAAATCCAGATCATACTCTAATTAGCCCCTTAAATAATATAGACCAACATGTCATGTGTGGTATAAAAGCTGTGGTCTAAACTCTAATTAGCCCCTCTAAGTCTTTTTTTAATATGCCCATTACCCGGAATTATTATAATAATAATTATTATGATTTATTATTATTATTATTATTATATTGACAGCTAGAACCCATTTTGTATTTTTGGAGTTGACAAGTTGAGTTGCGTAACGTTGTTTACAATCACACTATTTAATTAATTTCCCAAACCGTGGCATGGCCCAATGGGCTACGGGTAGATTAATGCGGGCCTAAAAAAATTCCTCTCTCATTGGGCCCACTATCAAACTGGCCTCTTTGTCCATATTCTCTTCTTATCCAGGATAAGTTAAACCCTATACTATTCTCGATAATAATAACTATCACGATTGGCAAAAGTTCATCAACTATTACGGTAATCACCACTCTTAATTATTATATTAGTCTATTGGACTAACGTTCAAGAAATACAAATAAGAGCCTTAAAAAAAAAAAAACTGTGGGACAAATGATAAGGATATTATATAAATTGTTTAGAAGATATTTTTGGGTAGTTGTAAACAAGTTTGACGCAGAAGGTTGGATTGTCTTAGACAACTAATTTTAGTTGTCCTTCACCCTTATTAAAAAAGATGTAGAATTATGTTAAGTTTGGATTGGATCGGTCCTAAGAACACCAATAATCTATAGAGAGGGGTTGTCCAAGTCCGAAGTCTTGTCAAGCTTACCCTTGGACCGGTTATGGTTCTAGGCATAGCCAGCCTAGGAGGTTGGGTTGCCCTAGTCAGAGCTAATTTTGATTCCCCCTTGCCCTTGATTCAGAAAAATATATCAATAAAATTATAACAAGCTAAAAGTTATAAATGTTGAACTAATATCAACTCTAGAAAAAGATATTTTCGATTATGACGGCAGCATGGAGCTCAGATTTCGAGTTCTATTCGTGACTCATGAGCTACTCGAGACGCTCCCTATAGGAACTCAAAATATGGGCATGAGAAATTGCTAGTTCACTACTAAAATAACCCATTTTAGCGACGTCAGGAGACGTCGCTAAATAAGGAAAATACGTCGCTAAAACCAATTTGCGACGTATTTAGCGACGAAAATCTGACGTCGCTTATAGGCAAGTCGCAGATGTCACTTTCGTCGCCGAACGTCGCTATTCGCGACGCGAAATTCAGTGTCGCTAGACGTCGCAAAATTAGCGACATATAGCGACGTGTCACTACGTCGCTAACATTGCGACGTAAAGCGACCACTTGCGACGCTGTATACTTTATAAATGATGACATGGCATGACAGCCACGTGGGCAACTTAGTGACGCCTACCGACAGATTTAGCGACGTAGTATTGGTAACGTCTAGCGACGTTACGTCGCTAGTTAGCGACGTATAGCGACGTCAAAGATCCGTCGCAATACGTCGTAGAACGTCGCTATACGTCGCAGATATTATAAAAAAATTTAAAAAAATATAATTGATATTTTTGTTATGCTGTGTGTCTGTGTTTACAGTGTGTGTGAAGTGCAGTGTTCGAACCATCGACAGTTTCGCTTACTGTTCTATGTTTTATCTTGGATAGAAAGAGCAACAGTTCAGAATGCACTTCTCAGAGCTTCCTCTTCACGTCATTCACCTTCTCGGAAACCTTTACGACGTCCCGAGAAAGTGAATGACGTGAAAATGAAGCTCTCAGAAGTGCACCCTGAACTGTTGCTATTTCTATCCAAGATAACACATACAACAGTAATCGAAACTGTCGATGGTTCCGAACACTGCATTTCACATTCACTGTAAACACAGACACATATCATAACAAAAATACACAATATATTTTTTTAAAATTTCGACAGCACCTCCTTTGTATATCAGATCATCGCTTATAATCCAGCGTAGGTATATTTGTCATCCCCGTCGCAGATATCACAAAGTAAATATTACAATAAAAATAGGAGGCAGTGCAAAGTAAATATCACAGACACACATCCTCACAAACATCCAATAGAGTCAAATAAAAATAGAAGATGATAAAAAGTCTCCCACCAAGTGTATAAACAACAGTGTACCAATAAACAATTTGCCCATAGGGCCAATACATACAAGTCATAAAAAACCAATAAAATTACTGCGGACCCCTGTCGCGCAACTGGGACAACTGGGATAGAATGTAGTCATACTGCTCCTGTATACTGCGCTCGACCGCATCAGAAATCTGCTGCCGCAACTCACGACGCAGCTCCTCGATCTGACGACGAACATCCTCAGCTCGTGACGACGCCTGCGTAGCCGGAGACTGCGCACTGACAGAGGGGGCCCGGGATGACTCCGAAGCCAAATATGCGCTGTAGGATTCCGTACATATGCCTGCGTCGCCCTCTCGTCAATGAACTCCCCAGCCCTCCGATGGGTGACCAGGACATAGTCCCTGCAGCCATTCGACTAGCGAGGCAGAAACTATGTAGCCGTAGATAAAGTTGACTGTCCTCCGACCCTCATCCCTCGGCAATGATGATACGACAACCTATCAGAATCCTTGACTCTCTTTCGCTTCTTGGATATTGTTCCAGCTTCCAATCTCTCATTTCCCTCAGGGTCCACTCTACTCCCAATCTCTTCCTCTTTTATACACGGATCTACAGAATCAATACCATTTGTCACGTCCCGCTTCCCGGATGGAAGGGTGACGTCATAAACACATCCCCAGGCTACGTGCCGAATTTCGCGATTGTCGTCCGTAAACATCAGCAGAATGGAAAATACAAGGAATTACATAGTATTAAAATATACTGTAGCTATTATACAGGAAACTTTTCCAACAATACTATTACAGATTATCACAAAGTGAACTTGCATAATAACTACGATACTGCTGGCCATAACTGTAGGTAGTCCAGACAGTCTACTCCTCGTTGTAGTGCGACGATATTTCGGCGGAGGCATCTTCTTCTTCTTCACCTAGTGAACAAATACTAGGTCGTTTAGAAAACGACGAGCAAGTACTCGGCCAAGAACGGTGAAAGTTAACAAAATAATGAATATGTAGTTTTAAAAGAGGAGACATTGCACTGCTATATATACATACATCTGCTTTAGTAAAACATGAATGAAATCAACATCCTACTCCATGAATGATAAGATTTCTGAGCTTCCCTTGAGCTTTTAATAGGAATTGCTTCCCTTGAGCAATTAAGGACACTGCCCACTCATAATAGGCAGCGTTGTTTCTGGAGTAAGATTTGAAATTTAATGAGATGCACTTTTGAGAACAATACTCCGAATAATCCTCTAAATATTTTCCGTGAACAATCCCGTTAACCTGGGATCAGGTTGTGATTTCCGAGCCTCCCTTGGGCTAAAAATCATCTATTGATGTTACTGTCAAATAGATGCATTGATTCACGAGCCTCCCTTGGGCTAGTACACCCTAGTCGCAACTAGATGTACTGATTCACGAGATTCACGAAATACTGATCAGCTTTTGTTATTTATGTTACGGGATGTTTAGGGATATTCAGTTGTTCTCCCCTCCCAGATGCTCTCTTAGATACGAAATTTTCTAAAAATCTCCGAAAGTCGGAAATTTGTCTATCTCCTAAATTTCTCAAAAATTTCGGCAGAGTCTCCTTTGTATTTAGGAAACCCCGAAAATTTTATAAGAAACATATATATAATGAAAGTAAAATATGGGCTCGCCGACCCCTTCGGTGGAGCAACTCTCAACACCGGAACCACGTAAGTAAATAATTGGGCTCGCCGACCCCTTCGGTGGAGCAACTCTCAACACCGGAACCACGCAGTCATAAAAGAACAGAAGAACTTGAGAATTTTTATCTGAGCAAGCAATGGCTACCTTTCCTTTAGCAATTAGTCGAGTCGCGACTTGCCAATTGTTTTGCAGCTTATCAGGATAGAGCAATATTTAAACGTTTACCTCAATTTATACTAGTGAATAGGCGAAGGCTTTATACATACATAGGTTTATTTATATATGTATATATATATATATGTATATAACTATATCTCATTTAGATAGGATAAAAATTAAATCAAACAAAACTCTTCTATATCAATAAATGCATGAAGCAGGAAAATGAAAATAAACGAGAATTATTTCTAACTATGGACACACCAAATTGAGTAAAGAAAATATTTTGTGAGTTGAGAACGCAGGGTCCTTGTACTTTTACCTTTCCGGCGTGCGGTCCAGTTGTTCAGTTCCAATGTTTATGTCAAACTTACCTTTGGAGAGCTTCTTATGACCATATGTGTTCATTTGTTCATTCAAGTTTAATGATTCATGTCCACCACTGTTCCTTTGTTTGTGTCCAACTCGTACATGCTTATTCGTGATATGTCACAATTAATAGTATCTAGGTCTAATAAATTTAATTTCCTTGCTTATGTCTAAAAAAAAGACTTACTAGAAATCAAAATTTCAATAATTTAGAGATCTTAATTAGGTTAAAATGATATCAAAATTTCAGAATTTAATTAAACAATAATTAAAGAGATTGTCGTAACTCATATTCCAAATTTGTTCTTATGAGATGAAACTTCAGATTTATAGTTAACCTATACATGTTCAAATAATCAACAATTCAAAGTGAAGTATTCGTAAAGAAAGAGGAAGAGGAAAGAGAACTTGTTCCCTAGTATTACCAAAATTCTTATAATTTTAGAATTTAGTGTAAATTCCTAATTATTCAGAATTAACCTAGAAGAAGGAAATTATTAGAGAAGAAGGAGGAGAAGAGGACTTGTCTTGGATTGGGAACGACCTAAACTTCTCCACAAACCCTAAATTGAATCCAATGGAAAAAATAACAAACTTGTTAGTATTCTAACCTAGTTGGAATTGGAAAAATAAGGATTAGGGGAAAGAGATGAAGTTTACCTAGGTTTTCTTGCTTTGGAATTGATGAGGAAGAGGATGAAGAAGAAGATGAAATGGAGGTGGCCGGGGAGGGGCGGCAGGCGGCCGACGGCTGGCAGCGGGCGGCGGACGGCGGGCGGCGGTGGCAGGCGGCAGCGGCAGTGGCAGGCGGCAGCAGTAGAGTGGGGGTCGGGTGTGTGTGTGTGGTTTTTGTTTGTTTTTTTTTCTCTTCCTTAGTGTAAAGTGTGTGTGTGTTTATATAGGGAAGAAAGAGGGGTGAGGTGCTGGTGGGGTTTGGGTGTGTTTGTGTGTGTGTGTAGAAAAATTTTAAATGGGAAGAGGGGTGAGGTGTCCCCTCCCCAATAAATACAAGGGCCACCTTACCCCCTTCTCCATTCTTCATGAAAAATCCTATTGGTTTATTTATTTAGTTGAAAATAATAATAATACTAATACTAATAATAAAAATAAAAATAAGAATATGACAAGTCTACTCCCCTTAGGAAAATTCCGTCCTCGGAATTTGAAATAACCAGTACAACAATTGGTTGCTAACCTAGTTCATGGAATAGATACGGATATTGCCTCCGCATGTCTTCTTCTTTCTCCCAAGTTGAATCTCCAGGCGAATCCTTGCTCCATGCGATTCGTACTAATGGGATGATCCGATTGCGGAGTACCTTCTCTTTTCGATCCAAGATCCCAACGGATTTCTGTTCGATCCGTAGTGTAGGCCCAACGGTGATTTCTGAATGGTCGAGTATATGTTTCGGATCCGACACATATCTTCGTAATTGGGAAACATAGAATACATTGTGAACTCCCTCTAGTGTTGGGGATAAAGCAAGCCGATATGATACATTCCCTACTTTCTCCAATATGTCGAAGGGCCCAATGTATCTCGGACTCAGTTTTCCTCTGGTCCCGAATCTGATGGTTCCCTTAGTTGGTGAAATCTTCAGAAAAACGTGATCTCTAGGTTGAAATTCCAGTATTCTTCGATGCTTATCAGCCCACATTTTCTGTCTATCCTGGGCTGCTTGTAGGTGACTTCTTATTGTCTTGACTATGTCCACAGTTTGTGTCACCAGTTCTGGCCCTAACAATTGTCTTTCTCCTACGTCGGTCCAACATACCGGCGATCTGCATTTTCTACCATATAGTGCTTCAAAAGGGGCCATTTTGATACTATCGTGATAATTGTTGTTATATGAAAATTCCACAAGATGTAGATGATCATCCCATGCTCCCCCAAAATCTAAAGTACAAGCTCTCAGCATGTCTTCTAGTGTCTGAATGGTTCTTTCAGACTGGCCGTCTGTTTGGGGGTGGTAGACGGAGCTAAATTTCAATTGAGTGCCAAGATTTTCTTGCAAGCTTTTCCAGAAGTGTGAAGTGAATCGGGTATCTCTATCCGATACTATACTTACTGGTACTCCATGATGACTGACAATCTGCTTCATATACATTCCTGCCAGTACCTCTGTTGACTGTCTAACTCGAAAGGGAAGAAATCGAGCGGACTTTGTAAGTCTATCCACAATGACCCAAATAGCGTTATTACCTCTTTGGGTCCTAGGCAGTCCTGTCACAAAATCTATTGTAAGATGCTCCCACTTCCATTCGGGTATGGGCAATGGCTGAAGAAGTCCTGCTGTCCTTTGATGTTCTGCTTTCACTTGTTGACAGACGAGACATCTGGATACGAATCTAGCGACTTCTCTCTTCATCCCGTGCCACCAAAACGTTTGTTTCAAATCTTTATACATTTTAGTGCTGTCCGGATGAATAGAATATTGTGAGTTATGGGCTTCTGTCATGACCTCCGTTCTCAAATCTCCACTGGGCGCACATAATCGATCTCCGAATCTTAGCGATCCGTCCGGATGCTTTCTTATCCCGGTCTGGAGCCCTATTTCTGTTTGTTTTCAAATTTTCTGAAGTTTTGAATCACTTTGTTAGGCTTTCTTAATTTTATCTATCAAGGAGGATTGCACTTGTAAGTTTTGCCATATCCCTTCAGTTATCGGGCATATTACTTCAATTTCCATTTTCCTCAAATCCTCAAGGATTTTCTTGGGTGTATTCAAAAAGAAAGCTTCGGGTCTTCTACTTAAGGCATCAGCCACCTTATTAGCTTTGCCTGGGTGATATGTTAACTCCATATCAAAGTCTTTCAGTAACTCCAACCATCTTCTTTGTCTCATATTGATCTCTTTTTGTGTGAAGACATATTTTAAGCTCTTGTGGTCGGTGTATATTTTGATTCTTTCTCCGTATAAATAGTGTCTTCATAACTTGAGTGCAAATACCACTGCTGCAAGTTCGAGATCATGAGTTGGATAATTTCTTTCATGTATCTTTAATTGTCGGGACGCATATGCTATGACTCATCTGTGCTGCATCAGTACACATCCTAGACCCTTTCCTGATGTATCACTATATATCTCATATCCACCCGAACCAGATGGTAATGCCAGTATTGGGACTGAAATTAATCTTTTCTTTAATTCGTCAAATGCTGCTTAACATTTCTCTGTCCAATTAAACTTTTCTTCCTTCCGGGTAAGACGGGTTAAAGGTTCTGCAATCCTTGAAAAATTCTCTACAAATCTTCGGTAATAACCAGCCAATCCTAGGAAACTTCTGATTTCTGCTACGGACTTAGGTGTCGGCCAAGACTTAACTGCTTCTACCTTCTTCGGATCTACCGAGATGCCTTCTCCACTGACGATATGCCCTAGGAATGGTATTTGGTCCAGCCAAAATTTATATTTACTAAGCTTGGCATATAATTGTTCCTCCCGCAGAGTTTGCAATACTATCCTCAAGTGCTTTTCATGCTTCTCTTCACTTTTGGAGTATATAAGGATGTCATCAATGAACACAATCACAAATTTATCCAAATATTGATAAAATACTCGATTCATCAGGTCCATAAATATAGCTGGTGCATTTGTCAACCCGAATGGCATAACTAAGAATTCGTAATGCCCATACCGAGTTCTAAATGCAGTCTTTGGAATATCTTCCTTCTTTACCTTTACTTGATGATATCTGGATCTCAAATCAATTTTTGAAAATACTCTTGCCTCTCCTAACTGATCGAACAATTGATCGATCCTAGGTAAGGGATATTTATTCTTGATGGTAACCTCATTCAAGGCCCTATAATCAATTACCAGGCGTAGGGTACCATCTTTTTTTTCACAAATAATACTGGTGCACCCCATGGCGAAGCGCTAGGCTGAATAAATCCCTTGGATAATAATTCCTTTATTTGTTTGTTTAACTCAGCCAGCTCTTCCTTGTTCATTGGGTATATCTTTTTGGCTATGGGTGCAGCTCAGGTATTAGATCTATAAAGAATTCTACAGCTCTATCTGGGGGTAGCCCTGGCAATTCTTCTGGGAATACGTCCTTAAATTCTTCTACTACCCTTGGAAAGGTTTGCTCTGCCACTCCTTGCAGCAGTACTGGTAATTCAAACTTCTCTAGTTCTTCTGCATTGAACTCATTCTGGTCTCTTATAAATTCATAGAATTCTCCATCAGGGAGTTGAAAGGAAACTTTTCCCTGACCACAATCTATGTTGGCTAATGTTGCAATTAGCCAATCCATACCCAATATTATATCATAGTTGCTTGTTGGAAAAACGAGCAACCGGGTACGAAAAGCTCCTCCACCCAATTTTATGGGACATCTACTGCATATCCGACTGACTTCTACTACTCCATTACCGGTGAGGACTTTCAGTGTTTTAGGCAGCGGTTGGGACTCTATTTCACGTTGTGATATAAAAGAAGATTCTATAAATGAATGGGTAGCCCCGGAATCAAATAATACTGATGCTGGATATGCAGAAATTAAAATAGTACCTGAAATTACTTCTCCAGGGATATTTGCATCTTCGGTTCCCATCACAAATGCTTGTCCTTGCTTATTCCTCTTCTTGTTATTATTTTGGGCTTGAGCCGCCCGTTGTGCCTGTTGAAATTGATATGCTTGAGGTGCATAGGGCGGCCTGTGTTGATTTTCATAAGCCATACCTGTTTGTGATGTTGGTGCCTGTATCATGGGTCGAGGTTGGTTTCCTTGAACTGGAGGCCGGTATCCTTGATTGAAGCTTTGTGTGATTGCCCCAGTTGCAGGTATTTGAGGGCATTGATTGGTTAGGTGATTTCCTGCTCCACACTTCAAACAAAGCCCCAATCTCTTTCTACATACATTTATTTTATGGCCTGGTTTGTGGCAGTAATTACAGACAACGGATCTGTCTTGGTTGCCATTCTGAGGACGCTTAGGCGGTCCCTGCCAATGATTCCTGGAGGATGCCCCTCCTTAAAAGTCCTCTTAGGTTGTGGAGACCGGAAAGGTTGTTCTTCTTTTAGTATCCTTTCTTGGTCTCGAACAGCTTCTGTTGCCTCTGAAAATGTTCGGCACCTATAAGAGGCGACCCTACTTTTCAGTTGGGTCCCAAGTCCTTCTACGAACCTGGATATCTTTGTTTCTTCATCTGCTATCATGTTGGGGGCAAATAGGCTAAGTCTGGAAAATTCCGCAACGTACTCGTCAACTGTACGTCTCCCTTGTTTCAGATAGTTGAACTGCCGTTCTAATTCTATCCGTGCTGACTTGGGATAGAATCTGTCTTCAAATTTCTTCTTGAATTCCGCCCATGACATGACCTCGTCCGAATCTTCTGGGTACTCGGCACTCCACCAGTATCCAGCTATGTCTTCCAGCTGGATACGGATTGCTGGTACCATATCCTCGGGTTTAACTTTGGCAGCCTTCATTAAACCTTCAATGGTTCTCAGCCATTGACTCGCTTCCATCGCATTTTCAGTCCCTTTAAACTTGGGCGGCCTAAGATCCCTGAACTCTTTTAGGGCCTTATCCTTGGTATTGTTTGAATTCTGTATTTGTTCTAGTATCGTAGTATTTATGGCATGGGCAGCATTGGCCTGTTGATTATTGGATTCTAATAATTGCTGGAACAAACGGAACATGTCAGCCACGGTTGGCTCAGTTGATGTTTGAGGTGGTGGATTGTTTGAGCGATCGTGATTATCCATATCCTGAAATAAAAGACACAATTCCTCAGAGAACATCCGACTTACAATATTCATTCATAACAAGGTGTATAGCAGAGCCATATATATTTCATTAAAATGAGAGTATTACAAAATGTGGTTTCTACTCTCAACTTCACATTTGTTTACATTCTTTTCATCTAACCTACTCATGTCACTCCATCTCCCCAAAATGTGACATAGTATCTATCTCTAACTGTCCCTACTTGTATACACATCTGCCGATTTCAAAATACCATACAACAGACAAAAGGAAGGATTCCTTCTTCACTGTACATATATTGGTTAGGTTTTTCTTATTCTATGGCCTCGATGAGGATCCTTTCCTCAGTGAGGATGTCAACTTCTGGATGGAGTCTTTCAAAGTCATCTAATGTACCCTCATATTCATGTAGTCCAATGTAAATGCGATTTGGGTCTCGGACATGCAGGCAGTAAGTTGTATTTTCATAATATACTTCGGCTCCGTCTTCGATGTCCCTAATAATGGGACGCATGACTGCATAGAATACTTGGTAGACATGGATATCGTACCAGTCGGGTGCGTTCCACATTAGTCTTGCATAGCGCTGGTATAAGTACAAAGTGTAATCACTCCCATCCCATTCCAAACTTAGCATAAATAGGTCCATACCTACATCCATAATGTCTTTATGAAAAAAAAATTTACCAGGAATATAAAATATAGGAAAAGCATATTTATTTATTGATAGCACAACATGTTCCTACTACATATATTCTTATATTACATTCTATTAAATACATTCATGTTCCTCCTACATATTGGGGGGGGGGGGTTCTAATACTTATTTTACATATCTCACTACATACTTTCACACGCATCCCTTACATCATTAAGGATCTAATATTTACATATCTATATTTATACATCATCATCATTCTAGGGGTCTAAATCCACATACGTCTTATGTTAAGGATCCTCGCCTCTGGGTATGCCTGCTTCCATTCTTCTAGTGTACCGTTACGTTCATTTTCCGGACCTTCGGAGGGTTCTGCCTTGATCAGTACATAATAATGCACCGTATTATAGTATACTTTTCTTTCATCTACAATATCTGTCACCACTGGGTATTTCAGCTCGTAGTGTACTCCATAGGCTTCTATTATTCCCTTTGGTGCTACTTTCCACATCTTCTTCACAAATGCATAATACTCGTCCATGCTATGGCTGTCATTATTTAGTCTTGCGAAGGGTGCGAATCGGGGCATGATCTACATCAAGAATTTCTTGAGTCACTATCCATTTACTAGGATTAAATAGTTGGTTAGAAAAGAGGTAATCATCTACTAACTATTGATATTTCCTTCTCAGGGATTCCTAGAGTGTGATTGGGACTCGTAGTACTTCCTATGATTCTAGAACCTACGTTTTATCCGAACCTATGTCCTATCCTAGATTTTCCATTCTTGCCGACCTGCATGGGCCACCACTTAAAGGATGTGTCACGTCCCGCTTCCCGGATGGAAGGGTGACGTCATAAACACATCCCCAGGCTACGTGCCGAATTTCGCGATTGTCGGCCGTAAACATCAGCAGAATGTAAAATACAAGGAATTACATAGTATTAAAATATACTGTAGCTATTATACAGGGAACTTTTCCAACAATACTATTACAGATTATCACAAAGTGAACTTGCATAATAACTACGATACTGCTGGCCATAACTGTAGGTAGTCCAGACAGTCTACTCCTCATTGTAGTGCGACAATATTTCGGCGGAGGCATCTTCTTCTTCTTCACCTAGTGAACAAATACTAGGTCGTTTAGAAAACGACGAGCAAGTCCTCGGCCAAGAACGGTGAAAGTTAACAAAATAATGAATATGTAGTTTTAAAAGAGGAGACATTGCACTGCTATATATACATACATCTGCTTTAGTAAAACATGAATGAAATCAACATCCTACTCCATGAATGATAAGATTTCCGAGCTTCCCTTGAGCTTTTAATAGGAATTGCTTCCCTTGAGCAATTAAGGACACTGCCCACTCATAATAGGCAGCGTTGTTTCTGGAGTAAGATTTGAAATTTAATGAGATACAGTTTTGAGAACAATACTCCGAATAATCCTCTAAATATTTCCCGTGAACAATCCCGTTAACCTGGGATCAGGTTGTGATTTCCGAGCCTCCCTTGGGCTAAAAATCATCTATTGATGTTACTGTCAAATAGATGCATTGATTCACGAGCCTCCCTTGGGCTAGTACACCCTAGTCGCAACTAGATGTACTGATTCACGAGATTCACGAAATACTGATCAGCTTTTGTTATTTATGTTACGGGATGTTTAAGGATATTCAGTTGTTCTCCCCTCCCAGATGCTCTTTTAGATATGAAATTTTCTAAAAATCTCTGAAAGTCGAAAATTTGTCTATCTCCTAAATTTCTCAAAAATTTCGGCAGAGTCTCCTTTGTATTTAGGAAACCCCGAAAATTTTATAAGAAACATATATATAATGAAAGTAAAATATGGGCTCGCCGACCCCTTCGGTGGAGCAACTCTCAACACCGGAACCACGCAAGTAAATAATTGGGCTCGCCGACCCCTTCGGTGGAGCAACTCTCAACACCGGAACCACGCAGTCATAAAAGAACAGAAGAACTTGAGAATTTTTATCTGAGCAAGCAATGGCTACCTTTCCTTTAGCAATTAGTCGAGTCGCGACTTGCCAATTGTTTTGCAACTTATCAGGATAGAGCAATATTTAAACGTTTACCTCAATTTATACTAGTGAATAGGCGAAGGCTTTATACATACATAGGTTTATTTATATATGTATATATATATATATGTATATAACTATATCTCATTTAGATAGGATAAAAATTAAATCAAACAAAACTCTTCTATATCAATAAATGCATGAAGCAGGAAAATGAAAATAAACGAGAATTATTTCTAACTATGGACACACCAAATTGAGTAAAGAAAATATTTTGTGAGTAGAGAACGCAGGGTCCTTGTACTTTTACCTTCCCGGCGTGCGGTCCAGTTGTTCAGTTCCAATGTTTATGTCAAACTTACCTTTGGAGAGCTTCTTATGACCATATGTGTTCATTTGTTCATTCAAGTTCAATGATTCATGTCCACCACTGTTCCTTTGTTTGTGTCCAACTCGTACATGCTTATTCGTGATATGTCACAATTAATAGTATCTAGGTCTAATAAATTTAATTTCCTTGCTTATGTCTAAAAAAAAAAAAGACTTACTAGAAATCAAAATTTCAATAATTTAGAGATCTTAATTAGGTTAAAATGATATCAAAATTTCAGAATTTAATTAAACAATAATTAAAGAGATTGTCGTAACTCATATTCCAAATTTGTTCTTATGAGATGAAATTTCAGATTTATAGTTAACCTATACATGTTCAAATAATCAACAATTCAAAGTGAAGTATTCCTAAAGAAAGAGGAAGAGGAAAGAGAACTTGTTCCCTAGTATTACCAAAATCCTTATAATTTTAGAATTTAGTGTGAATTCCTAATTATTCAGAATTAACCTAGAAAAAGAAAATTATTAGAGAAGAAGGAGGAGAAGAGGACTTGCCTTGGATTGGGAACGACCTAAACTTCTCCACAAACCCTAAATTGAATCCAATGGCAAAAATAACAAACTTGTTAGTATTCTAACCTAGTTGGAATTGGAAAAATAAGGATTGGGGGAAAGAGATGAAGTTTACCTAAGTTTTCTTGCTTTGGAATTGATGAGGAAGAGGATGAAGAAGAAGATGAAGAAGAAGATGAAATGGAGGTGGCCGGGGAGGGGCGGCAGGCGGCCGGCGGCTGGCAGCGGGCGGCGGACGGCGGGCGGAAGGCGGCGGTGGCAAGCGGCAGCGGGAGTGGCAGGCGGCAGCAGTAGAGGGGAGGGGGTCGGGTGTGTGTGTATGGTTTTTGTTTGCTTTTTTTTTCTCTTCCTTAGTGTAAAGTGTGTGTGTGTGTTTATATAGGGAAGAAAGAGGGGTGAGGTGCTGGTGGGGTTTGGGTGTGTTTGTGTGTGTGTGTGGAAAAATTTTAAATGGGGAGAGGGGTGAGGTGTCCCCTCCCCAATAAATACAAGGGCCACCTTACCCCCTTCTCCATTCTTCATGAAAAATTCTATTGGTTTATTTATTTAGTTGAAAATAATAAAAAATAATAATAATAATACTAATAATAATAATAAAAATAAAAATAAAAATAAGAATATGACACCATCCAAGGAAGGTAAAACTGAATCAAGGCATAACGGGCTGCTCAGCGTGCCCAGCTTCTTCAACTTCTCGCTGGCTGCAGAATCCAAATGGGAACAGGTCCTCTTTGCCGGAAGACGCTGATTCAGTTTTGCCTTCTCCTCTCCTCCACCATGGCTATGAACCCATCTGCTCCTCCCTACTTCCATTCTTCTTATTTGACTCTCTCAGCCACATATGATATCCAGCTCAAGTGTAGAGTCGGGGGAGAAGAAGTGGACAGGAATAGGAGGGGGAAGCAGCACAGCCGGCGACATGACCCGGAGGAAGTACAGAGTTTTCTTCAACATACGTAGGAGAACTATAAGGATATATCTTTTCACAACATATCACCTTGTCAAAGACCCTTAATGTGCCAACCATGTTACCGCGATGTCGGAAGACTAACATGTCATAATTTTATAAGCCGTGTGTTTTGACATAATCCTCCAATCGGATTTCAGTTCTATGTAATAATGCAAGATTACGACATAGGAGGAAAGAGTTGGGAGGATTATGTCAAAACACACGGCTTAGAAAATTATGACATGTTAGTCTTCCGATACCGCGGTAACATGGTTGTCACATTAAGGGTCTTTGACAAGATGACATATTGTGAAAAGATATATCCTTATAGTTCTCCTACATATGTTGAAGAAACCTCTGTACTTCCTCCGGGTCATGCCGTCGGCTGTGCTGCTTCCCCCTCGTATTCCTGTCCACTTCTTCTCTCCCGACTCTACACTTGAGCTGGATATCATATGTGGCTGAGAGAGTCAAATAAGAAGAATGGAAGTAGGGAGG
The DNA here is from genome assembly GCA_029216955.1 of Iris pallida. Taxonomy (NCBI): domain Eukaryota; kingdom Viridiplantae; phylum Streptophyta; class Magnoliopsida; order Asparagales; family Iridaceae; genus Iris; species Iris pallida. The sequence continues at coordinate 11,635,034 of JANAVB010030817.1, read as the reverse complement.
AGCAGATGGGTCCATAGCCATGGTGGAGGAGAGGAGAAGGCAAAACTGAATCAGCGTCTTCCGGCAAAGAGGACCCGTTCCCATTTCGACTCTGCAGCCATGAGAAGTTGAAGAAGCTGGGCACGCTGAGCAGCCCGTTATGCCTTGATTCAGTTTTGCCTTCCTTGGATGGTATTGATTCTGTAGATCCGTGTATAAAAGAGGAAGAGATTGGGAGTAGAGTGGACCTGGAGGGAAATGAGAGATTGGAAGCTGGGTCAATATCCAAGAAGCGAAAGAGAGTCGAGGATTCTGATAGGTTGTCGTATCATCATTGCCGAAGGATGAGGGTCGGAGGACAGTCAACTTTATCTAAGACTACATAGTTTCTGCCTCGCCAGTCGAATGGTTGCAGGGACTATGTCCTGATCCTCGGGTCATGGGTGCCATCTGGTAAGTATATGTAACAGAATGTAAAAGAATGTAACAGAATGTATATGTTCTTATCGTATCAAGTATATGAAGAATGTAACAGAATCAAGATGAACTCACATAATGTAATGCTAAGACATCATCTACTACAAAATACATAATCCAAAATACAAAATACAAAATACAGAAACCAAAATACAAAATACTGAAACCAAAATACAAAATACTGAAACCAAAATACAGAAACCAAAATACAAAATACAGAAACCAAAATACAAAATACTGAAACCAAAATACAAAATACAGAAACCAAAATACAGAAACCAAAATACAAAATACAGAAACCAAAATACAAAATATAGAATCCAAAATAGGACCCTCTGTGAGAACGGATGGCTCAGAACACAACCCAACCGGAGTGGATACTCTAAGAGATCTATCTGAGAGGGACGTATACTCTGAGAGATCACCTTTACAAGAATTATATCAGTAGTGGGATCGAGTGTTGGAGGAGATATTATCAAAGTATACGTCCTACTCAGATGGGTCTCTCACCGTTACTATTTTTTCCTGACAGCATGGTGGATGTGCTCCGTCCACAGATTCTTTTTCCGAGCCAAAACTTTGTCCCGGAGCTCAAGTGGACATCCTTGGTGTAGAGCTCGAGTGAGAGTTTCCTGACAGCATAGTGGTCTCTTTTGTTAAAGTATCCGTGCTCGTCCCACAACCAATGTGGGATGAGCACGGATACTTTAACAAAGGAGGCCACCATGCTGTCAGGAACCTCTCACTCGAGCTCTACACCAAAGATGTCCACTTGAGCTCCGGGACAAAGTTTTGGCTCGGAGCAAGAATCTGTGGACGGAGCACATCCACCATGCTGTCAGGAAAAAATAGTAACGGTGAGAGACCCATCTGAGTAGGACGTATACTCTGATAATATCTCCTCCAGCACTCAATCCCACTACTGATATCATTCTTGTAAAAGTGATCTCTCAGAGTATACGTCCCTCTCAGATGGATCTCTCAGAGTATCCTCTCCGATTGGTTGTCGTATCATCATTGCCGAGGGATGAGGGTCGGAGGACAGTCGACTTTATCTACGGATACATAGTTTCTGCCTCGCCAGTCGAATGGCTGCAGGGACTATGTTACCGCGGTGTCGTAGTCCAATATAATCCAGAGATTGACACAGTTCTAATTCATATATGTAGTCCAATACAAATAGTCTAATACAAAAAATAACCCAATACAAATAGTCCAATACAAATAAGTACTAATAGCTAATGAGAACCACGCTGCTCACGCAAACGCTCAGTGATACGTTCACGCAACCACCTCGAAAAAGCGAGATTTTTGGTGCGAGGAGAGATGTCGTCCCTTGCAAGGACTGTATGAAGAGAATTCTCGGTCTCACTAGCTACCGGTGCTGGATGAATAGAACTCCCGGTCTCACTAGCAATCGGTGCCACTTCCTCCTCAACTGTAGGAGGAGCCACCTCAGCATTCACTGTTTTCTTCAAACGACGTGCCGCTCCTCGGGTCATGGGTGCCATCTGGTAAGTATATGTAACAGAATGTAACAGCTCAAAATACAGTTGGTACTAACCTCAATAGAACAAACACTCTCACAGCTCAAAATACTAACACATGCTCACGCCTTACTCTTGTGACACTCCCTTTCAAACACAAATACACACCTATATGTTCCCTTACACATGTTGCCATGTTACCTTTAAAAATAGGAAACCCTTGTTGTCAATAATAAGACACAATTCACCAAAGGAATCAGTGAGCTAACATGAAGCCTATTCTAATTAAGCAATCCTGCAGTAAACACAAACTAGAACATGTGGGGATCATTATAACTCATCAAAAGGAATCAGTTCAATTCAGTTCAAGGAAGAACAGCAAACCAAATTCCTAAGTTTTCATCAAACCAATTTAAATCGAACCCCATGTCCAATATCCTATTCTCAAATCACAAGCCTAATCAGAAATGAAAAAAAGGAATTAACAGGTACTAACACATGTGTTACAACCAATGATAACTGAACAACAATTAGAAATCAAAAAAATTTGGAATTGAAGTTCAGGGGACAATCAAAACTGATTCATGAGTATTAGTCAACCCATTGAAACCAACTCGAGTCCAAATTCCATTCCCATATCATAAAACTTAATTTAATAAGTAAAGATCAATCTATCATAGGCTAATACACATGTAGGAGTAATATTGGTACTTAAAACATTAGTTAGAATCAGATTAACAGGATTGACAAAGGAAAAACTTGAAACGTATCATGTATCAGTCATGTAAAGTCAACCCACATATGTTCGAATCCCATATCATAGCAACGACCCATTCTCAATGTAAATATCAACTAACATAGATTAACAACATGTCTAGGAATCAAATCTAGCATTTAAATCACAATTTAAACCATTTAAACTAGGAATAAATCTGTGTGTGTGTGTGTGTGTGCATGTGTCTGTGTGTGTGTGTGTCCGTGTCCGTGTGTGTATGTGTGTCTGTGTCTGTGTGTGTGTGTGTGTGTGTGTGTGTGTGTGTGTGTGTGTGTGTGTGTGTGTCTGTGTCCGTGTGTGTCCGTGTGTGTATGTGTGTGTGTCTGTGTCTGTGTCTGTGTGTGTCCGTGTCCGTGTGTGTGTGTGTGTCCGTGGGAGAGGAGGAGGAGTTAGGTTAGGGTTTACCAGAGGAAGAGGAGGAGGAGGTCGGATTGGGGGAGGAGGAGCTCGAGGAGGAGGATCTCGAGGAGGAGGAGCTCGTCGGAGGGGGAGGGAGTCGCCGGGGGGGAGGGGGTCGCCGGAGGGGGGGGAGGGCACTGACAGAGGGGGAGGGAGTCGCGGGGGGGGGGGGGGGGGGGGGGGGGGGGGGTGGGGGGGGAAAATTAAAATTTTCGGGGGTTTTCGAGTGAGAGTGAGGGGGAAAGAAGGCAGCGGCGTGCCCTAAGTAAAATAACTTAGCGACGTAACTTGTTGACGTCGCTAAACGTCGCAACCATGGCGACATATACTTATAATATGTCGCTGAACGTCGTTATTCAGCGACGTAGTATACTCCTGTCACAGAACGTCGCTAGCCAGCGACGTTTTGCGACGTGTTTATAAAGAAGTCGCTACTGGCGACGTAATTTCTTGCCGTCGCTACATTACGTCGCTATTTGATGATATTTTAGTAGTGGTTCAACTGACATAGATAAGTTGCGATGAACCGTGAAGGCTCTTTTGGCAGAGAGGATGAAACTTAGGGACCTACAGGTAGAACTGGCCTAGGGGTAAGTCAGACAAGACTTAAGGCTTGGACAACCCCCCCTCTGTTTGGGACAACCCTCCACAAATGGTCGCGGTCATGAGTGACCCTTCAGAATCGGTCCACAATAAGGATCAATGGTAACCAAAACTAGTTGTGGACAGGGCAACCCAACCCCAGGGCGGCCGTCCAGGGCCTATGAAATTTGGGGACAAAAAAATTAATTTAAATATATATATATTAGTAATCTTATATCGAAAATAGAACAAATATGTAACATGACTCTCATTTATCATAAAACAGTCGTGGTGTAGTGTTAGTATGTTAAATTTGTACACTCTAAATTTAATTCTCGGTTGTAGTATATTTTTATAGACAATTGATAAAGGCACTGCACATTTTGATCAGGGCTAGCCCATTAGGGCTAGCCCTGATCAAAAAAGTGAAGTATCTTTTATAATAAGGACTACCCAAATTTTTGGCAGTCCTACATACAGTAAGGACTGCCAGAAAAATAAACAGTCCTTTTGTTTCACATGCTGAGACTTAGGACTGCCAAGTTTTCTGGCAGTCCATTCAGTTTGCAGGACTGCCCAAAAATTGGGCAGTCCTTGTTATAAAAAAAGTGAAGTTTTTTATCAGGGCTAGCCTGATCAAAAGGTGCAGTGCCTTTATCAATTGCCATTTTTATATTATATATGGATCATATTTTAAAAATTTGCCAAAGGCTTTCAATGAACTCAGGATCGATCCTGTCCAACCCCTTGGACTGGTTCGATCTAGAGGGGTTGCACAACCCCGATGACATGCTTATACCAGAACCGTTCCTGATTTTACGATTGTTAAAATTTTAACAATCATACTTTTTTTTTGGAAAAATTTGAGTGGCACCCCACATTTGTTACGCTTATTTAAGGTGCACCCCACATGATTACAATAATGCATAACACCCTCCACTTCACACGTTTTCCGTCGGAGACTAACGGTTGACCAATTTTGGGTGTTATTTGTGACCAAAATAACCCTCACGTGATCCAGGTAGTGACATTAAATGGAAAAATCCTAAACTACCCTCCCTCCTTTGAATGACCCTCTCTCTTCCCTCCCTCTCTCTTCCCAACAGAAACCCTCTCATTCCAAAACCCACCTCTCTCTCTTCCACTCCCTCTTCTCTCCCGTCGAAATTCCCCCCGTCACCGCACGCCGTGGTCGTAGCAAAGACCCAGGTATGAAACCGACCTCGCTCTTCTCTCCCTTCTTTCTCTTTCGCATAACCACGCTGAAATACCGCTCGTTTCCATTTCTTTCCGATTTCTGTCAGTCGAAACGTCCAGGAGAGTCATGGCGAACCAAACACCCAGGTACACCCATGGCGAACCCTTCCTTTCCCTTTCTTTTCCATCTTTTTATTCGATTATCTTTCGTTTTTCACGATTTTCCGTAAATTGTACACTGGAAAATATTTGTATTTGTTTACATTTGTTAAAGTGATTAGGGTTTTCCCTAAAATTGTGCACTGGAAGCGTTTTTAGGTTACGAATTAGGGTTTCTTTTCCTTTCTTTTCCATCTTTTTATTCGATTATTTATCGTTTTTTAGGATTTTCCATAAATTGTACACTGGAAATTATTTGTATTTCGTTATTGTATGAAAGTGATTAGGGTTTTCCTTAAATTTGTGCACTGTTAGGGTTTTTAGGTTACGTATTAGGATTTCTTTCCCTTAAATTGTACACTGTATGTAAGTAATGTTTAATGTATGAATTTAATCACTGTATGAAAGTAATCTTTAATGTATGACTATAATCACTGTAGGAAAGCAATCGTTTTTAGGACTTTCCCTTAATTTGTATTTCTGAAAATAGGGTTCAAATGTATTGTTTGTCTATAACAGTGTGAAATGTAGTGTTCATATGTGAAATTAGGGTTCAAATGTTAAATGTAGTGTTCATATCTGTATGTAGTGTTCATATATAGTGTTCATATGTGAAATTAGGGTTCAAATGTTAAATGTAGTGTTTATATCTGTATGTAGTGTTCATATGCAGTGTTCATATGTGAAATTAGGGTTCAAATGTTAAATGTAGTGTTCATATATGTATGTAGTGTTCATATGTAGTGTTCATATGTGAAATTAGGGTTTAAATGTTAAATATAGTGTTAATATCTGTATTATACAGGAAGTACATGCTTAGGGTCCATTTTAAGTGTAGTTCAATTGCTGTTGAAGTAGATCCAGACTTTTATTAGCCTGCTAGATTTACCCTATACAGTTGAGAGTAACCATTTAGAGGGGGTTTATAAGTACTACTGGATTGATGACTTGAAGAATGGGAAAACAGTGGAGCTCCTCACTGATGCTGGGTTGTTGAACATGTTTAGTAAACAACTTCCTGACAAGAATGGAGAGAGACACATATTCTTAGAAGAATATGGCAACCCTGCAATTGAAGAGCAACAACCTACTGAGTTATTAACACCAAGAAAGACTAGGAGGATTAAGAAATTAGCCCACAAACCAGTTAGAAAACATGTCCAGGGTCTTCATGAGGAGCAGTTGGGTCCACTACCTAATGACAGTGATATGGACCTTCCTGAGGAGGAGTTGGATCAACTGCCCACAAGGCTCTTAAGTGGTGGCTTAGATGCAGTTGCTGGAGGGTCTGACCAAGTAGCTCCTACACAGACAGAGGGTCAGGAAGAATATGGCACACAGGCTGAGACACAACTTCATGGAGATGAACCCCAGGGTGAGGAAGACTTTGACACACAGGGTGAGGAAGCAGTAGGCAGACAGGGTGAGGAAGGAGTAGAGGTTGAAGCAACAGATGATGAGAAGTATGTACCATCAATTTCAGATGATGAAGTAATGTCAAATAATGTTCACATGCCAGAACCAGATGTGGAAGAATGGGGGGAAGAAACAGAGTTCCAGAGGGAAGAGCTGCAGAGAAGAAGAACAGTTGCAATTGATGAACTTGATGATGAAGAAGAATACCAAAGCTGTGACTCAACTGATTCTGAAAAAGCTGGGGATGAATTTGATGACTTGTACAATGATGAGGAGATGGGTGAGGAGGAATACAGAGTTCCTGGGGTGAATGATCTCTACCTTGGCCAGCAATGGATGAATCCAAGTGAATGCAGAATGTATTTAAGGTCATATGCTATAAAGAAGGGGTTTGAAATTAAATATGTGAAGAATGAAGGGGTGAGGATATGGGGTGTGTGTCAAGAGGAAACCTGTCCATGGATGTGCAGGGTGAGGATCTCACCAGATAAGACTACTTGTACACTGAGACAACTTAATGAAGAACACACTTGCAAGCACTCCTCCAAGCTGCAGAACAAGATGGCAAATAGCAAATTCATCTCTCAGGTCTTAGAAGAGGACATTAAGGCACACCACAGTTCATGGAAATCAAAGGATGGTCAAAAGCAGATGTGGGCTAGGTTTACAGTGAAAGTCTCCTATTGGAATGCACACAAGGCCTTATTCAGAGTAAAGGAGATGATGTTTGGGGGTTATGATGAGAGTTACAGAAAAACCCCTGAAGTTGCAAAGCAGGTATTGAGAACCAACCCTGGTAGTGTAGCCTATTGTGGGAATGTTCCTGGGACAACAGAGTTTGCTTATTTATGCATAGGGTATGAGGCAAGCTTCACTGGATTCAGAAATGGGTGTAGACCTTTAGTTGGTTTAGATGGGTGTCATTTGAAAGGGAAGTATGGTGGGGTATGTTTATCTGCAACAACTTTAGATGGCAACAATGGGTTGTTTCCACTTGCCATTTACCTCTGCACATCAGAAAGTGAAGCTACATGGGTCCATTTTCTTAGTATGATCAAGCAGAAGCTGCTGCAACATCCAGGAGAGATTTCTTTCATCTCTGATAGGCAGAAAGGCCTAGGCAATGCAATTGACAAAGAATTCTATGGGCATCCCCACAGGTTTTGCTTTAGACATTTGTACAAAAACTTCAAGTCCCACATCAATGGTAGCCTACAGATGAGGCATCTTACATGGGGTGCAGCTAGAGCATATAGGGAAGTAGACAATGCTAAGTGGATTGAAGCAATAGGTCAACAATGTCCAGATGGTCTTCAGTATTTGATGAAAGAGCACTTGGGCAGATGGTGCAGAGCATACTTTGAAAAGACAACAAAGTGTGAGCATATCACCAACAATTTTTCTGAGAGCTTCAATAACTGGATAGGAGAAATTAGAGGTCAGCCAATTACAATGATTGTGGAAATGTTTCACTTGATGGTGATGAAATTGATTTATGAAAGGAAGATTACTTCTAGAGCATGGGGTGAGCATGACTTGACTCCAAGGACTATAAAGATCATCCAGGAGAGGTCAAAGCAAGTCAACAAGTATCAGGTCAATGGTGCTGATGATGGGCTATTTTGTGTCACTAGTGTTTTCTCCATTGAGAACAGATGGACTGTTGATATCAATGAAAGAAAATGTGACTGTTGTGTATGGGATTTAACTGGGATCCCCTGTGTGCATGTTGTTGCTGCACTGCTACCTAGCAGGCCTACATGGTCAATGTAAGTATCACATTTCAGAGTTTGTCTAATATCATATGATCCATAGTTTTTCTTACTTATAAACTAATCAGAGTTTTCTTACTTATAAACTAATCAGAGTTTTTCTTGCTGAAGGTTCACAAGTCCCTACTATCATGCCAAAACCTACATGGAGGCTTATGCTGGAAAGATTGTTCCTTTGCCTGAACAAAGCCTATGGGGTTATGTAAGTTTCTCTTAATACCAAATGTCCCTTATGTAGGCTTCTCTGTACTTTAACTAATCAGTAGGCTATGGGATTCAGTAGGCTTCTATAGGTTTCAGTAGGCTATTGGATTCTGTAGGCTTCTCCTTATGTAGGCTTCTCTTTACTTTCACTATTCTGCATGTTGCAGCCACCATATGAGGTTGGTCCACCTGGTAGACATAGGCAACCTGGGAGACCAAAGATTGTTAGAAGGAAGGAAGCAGATGAGGCACCAAGACCTGCCAAGAAGCAAAGGATTTGTGGGAGGTGCAAGCTACCAGCTCATCATAATGCAAGAGGGTGCCAAGGAGGACCAGTTGGGGGAAACACTAAAAAACCAAGGGCACCATATCCACCAAGACCACAAAAAGAACCAAGACCTGCAAAGCTACCAAGGAGTACAAACCATGTTTACAAGAGACCAAAGGTTTCAAGGGGAAGGAGGAAGGCACCACAGCAATCAAGTGATTCCAATGCAAACCAAGGAGTTCCAGTGGAAGATTTGATACAACATAATTTAGCCAATGTACCTGGAAGGGCTGATGGCATTATAGGATGTCTACCACCAAGGGGCTCAAACAACTCAGTTTTCAGACCACCATGGAGAGTGAATAGCAGCAGCAGTAATGTGCAGCAATAGCACATTAATGTGGTTTCAACAGTTTTTGCAGTAAACATTTTGTGAAGTGAACATTTTGTGTTTGTGCAGTAAACATTAATGTCTACCCTTATATTGAACATTTTGTCTTGAACATTTTCTGAAGTAAGAATGCAGTTGAATATTTTGTCATCTTTTGAAGTAAGAATGAAGTAGAAATATGCAGTGAATATTTTGTCAAATTTTGTAATCTGCAGTACAAATATACTGTTAGTGATGTAATGTGCAGTTAGCTTGAACATTTTTTGAAGTACGAATGCATGTTGTTTTGTCTGGAAATGCAGTTCTTTCATCTTATGCATTTCTTTCCTCTTGTGCAGTTCTTGTACATTGTGTGAAGTAAAATTGCAGTTGAAATGCAGATTGTAATCTTGAAATGCAGTTCTTTCCTCTTGTGCACTTCTTTTGCAGTTGAAATACAGTTGTCTTTGATCTTGTTATATATCTTGTTAGAAACACCCAGTTGAATTGCAGATTATTTGGTTACATATCTACTGTTAGTGAGCTGCAGTTCAAATATACTATTAATGAAGAATTTCATATACAACAGATTGTAATCACCATGCAAAGTTACAGATTGTAATCTCCTATTTTCTAAAGTAAAGTTAGATATCTACTTCTTTTGTAAAGTTACAGATTGCAGATTTACAGATTGCAGATTGTTTTGTTACATATTTACAGATTGTAATCTCCTCTTTTGTAAAGTAAAGTTAGATATCTACTTCTTTCAACATGCAAGAATTTCATATTTAAATACAAGCAACATTTTTCCCAAGTTACTTTCAACAAACAATTTATAGCACCAATTTTCCAGAATTTCTGATTTACATAGTAACATTACATACCAACATTTTTTCCAAATTTTCTACACAACTCTTCTAAAGTTGTGTTCAATACAATTTGTACAGGAATTTCAGAGTTACTATCACTAGTTGTAGCCTCGTTCAACCATTGGAATGCATTGTTACACTTCATGCATTGCAAGAATCTTCTTCCCTTGCTGTGACTCCTCTTGGACATTAAGATGACTCTCCTTCCTCCACAATTTGGATTAGGGCAAATGGTTTCCCTCCAAGGACAATTTTTTCTCCAATGACCTAACTCACCACAAGTGAAACAACCTTCTCTTTGAGTGGTTGAAGATGAAATTCCTGAGCTTGAACACAACAGAGCAACATCCAGCCATTGAAAATCCGAGCAGATGGGGCATTTCAAAAAATTTCGACCGGGATTGCCTTCGGTTCTGGACTTCGAAACGTACCTAATCCCCTTGCAACCTCCGATCTTGCATGGTGAGCTCAAATAAGCACATTCGTCTGCAAGATGGGTGTTCATCGAGCATATTTGACATTTGTCCTAAACAAAATTGAAAATCTCACGAATTGAGACAGAGAAACCACAAAAGCAAAGGCTTTCATACAGTAAAGGAAAAAAAATTAGGTCAATTTTACATTACCTTGCTTCCAAGGTCGGCCATGGAGCTCGGATTTGAAAGGGGGAGGAAAGCATCGGGTTTAGGTCAGAGCTAGAGGAGAGAAGAGAGAGAAAGTTATTCCTAATGTAGGGAAGAAGAAAAGGCAATTTAGGTAGTTCACAATTACATTTTACTCACCTGAACTCACCTGGATCACGTGAGGGTTATTTTGGTCACAAATAACACCCAAAATTGGTCAACCGTTAGTCTCCGACGGAAAACGTGTGAAGTGGGAGGTGTTATACATTATTGTAATTATGTGGGGTGCCACTCAAATTTTTCCTTTTCTTTTTCCAAGACTTGTTTACGAACCAACCATTTTGTTGCAGAAAGGAAAGATGAGTTCTCCTTCTCTTCCCCTCGTCCGTACAACCCTATCCAACTCAGGAGCTCGCTTCCAGAAACTCACTTCCCGTTCCCCTCCACTTCACCCCACTTCCCCCTCCAACTGGGCCCCACGCCGCCTCTTCCTCGGCCTCGGCGTCTCCCTAGTCCTCGGCCCACTTCCCAACATGGCCTCCGGTAGCGCCACCCGCTCCTTCTCCGCCTCGGCCCGGCCCAGCGTCTCCCCGGTCGAACAGGTCCTAAAATTATACGCAATTAACACCCCCCTCCCCTCCACTTTTCTCTATTTACACACATCCTCTTTCATAATTTTCCCCAAAAAAAAGTCAGTTACTGTAATTATTATTACAGATTTTGAAGAATGTGGAGTGGCCGGACAAGTTTCCGTTCAAAGACGAGGATTTCAGCCGTTATGACGAGTATATATTCTTCACTCTTTTTCAATTTTGTCCCTCCTTTTTTTTGTTGTAGTACATTTTACTATTTAGTGTTTGATTTTAATTTGAGGACTAGTGTTAAAAATAGTAGCTAATTTGTTGGACATGAGATAGGCACTCCAAAATATGTATCGCCTATTCGTGTCCATGTTGTTGGGATTTATTGGATTTGATCATTAGTGACCCGATCCTACCATTCCATTTTGAGGCAAACCCCAAGTGCGTGTATTCCAATATTTGAACTATCATTTATTGACTTGTACACATGTGGGTGCGTTAGCTCAAGTGGTTAGTGCGATTTTTTTTCTTCTTCTTCTAGTGGGTAAGGTTCAAATACTATACCAAGCATTTGTTTTGTCACTACTTTTTTAAAGGGGCCTAGCTCGGACTCGAGCCCGTGCGCAAGTGTGGGCGAAGGGGTCAAAGTGGTGCTTTTACGATCCACTTTGCACTTTCGGTGCCGCGGAGCTACGAAGCAGCGGTGCCGTAGTGCCACGGTGCTGCAGTAGTGCGATTCTGCGGAGCAGCGGGTATGCGGGACTGCAGTGGCGCGGTTCCATGTAACTACAGGTTAGTGAGGTTGCTCAGCGCCATGGTTTTGATACAACTGGAGGTTGTTCTGTTTTGTAACTACCCTATTTAATAGAGAGTTACTCTCTAGTCTTTTGCCCACGTCTTTAGTGGACGGTTACTACTTTTCAAGGAATTGTTTTCATATTTAAACAGAGTTCCAGCACTTAGTGCTTACTGCTTAAAGGAGAAATTCGAACTGCAGAGAGAAACATAAGAGTGTAAATTCTCTAGCAGCGAGTGGTTTTGCATTAGCGCATTAGCACAAGTCTGAGAGTCCAGTAGCACTTTAGTGCTTGTCTATGAAGGGGGGTGAGAAAGACGTTCCAAAGTTCTTCCGAACTTGTTGGTTCCTGGGTGTGGATCGACGGAGACGGTCGAATCTTGCTTTGAGCAACGATGATCTTTATCACCCCATCAAGCAGATATGCTAACTCTGTTAGCAAAACTATCAGCAATTTCGACTGCTTTTTTCCAGTGGATTCTTTCTGCTAGCAACTTCGTTGTGTATTGGTTTAGCGATCTTCATCGCCATCGAATCAATTAACAAGCTCTACTTGCTATAAATCCACTTTTGTGGTTCAGTCTTTCATAGACTTGTACGAGATTTTCAGAAAATCTACAACACGTGCAACGTAGACCGCAACGACACAATGTGGACATGGTGACACGAACAGGAGACCGGTTTGGCACATCCTGTTGTATATCGGAGCAACATCCCTCACAATACGGCACATACATGAATTAGTTGATTGATGTTGTAGTCCGTAAGTAATGACCGAGCTTGATGAATTGGCAGATCGCCGGATAACTTTTTCTACTCGGAACCTCGTTTCGTGACACATATCGATGATCCAGCTATAGCTGCTCTCACAAAGTACTACTCAAAGGTCTTTCCTCCGAGTAATACCCCTGGGGTTTCTCTACTTGATTTGTGTAGCAGTTGGGTAAGCTACTTTATGCTTAAATGCTTCAGTCGTTAAAGAATACTATGTAGCTCTTGTTGAAATTACATATAATATTCGACTACTTATACAGGTCTGCCACTATCCAGCAGGATACAGACAAGATAGAATTGTAGGCATGGGTATGAACGAAGAAGAGCTCAAGCGCAATCCGGTAATATTCATTTTGTTCGTCTGTTTTCTGTGTAATCTACTATCTGGTTGATAACTATTTTCTGAAACGGTGGAAGTATCCTCTATTTGCTCATATGGTTTGCATATGATATTTACATGCTTGGTTCTCCGTTTTTGTTCTTATTCAACTTTGTGACTCTGATGTCTAATATGATGCATTTTCAGGTCTTGACAGAATACATTGTGCAAGATCTAAATTTGGACCCCAAACTTCCATTTGATGACAATTCATTTGATGTTATAACCAATGTGGTAAGTTTTTTCTTTTCTTTTCTTTTCTTCTTTTTTACCAATGTGGTAAGTTGCAAGCTTTTAGTTCCTTCCAATCTCTGTTAACGGGAATGATTATCTATTGAATGTTTTATTATACTCAATGGCACAGCCAGGTATTTTGCATTGGAGGGGCACAAGCGATTAACTAATTTATGTATAAGATAAAATATTATAAAGGTTACAAGTAACGTGGTACTTGCTAGGGGGATGCACTGATTTTTCTGTGAGTTATAATTGAAACAAAGGCGGAGTAAGTCACGTAATATTTGAAACAACTAAAAGTAAAATAAATTTTGCTCACAAAGTCGAGCATGGTTACAGTGAGGAACATGGTTGCAGTGACTAGGTGTGTACTGATGTTCTCCACTTTTTCTTGCAGGTTAGTGTTGATTATTTGACCAAGCCAATTGATGTTTTCAAGGAGATGCAGCGAATACTAAAACCAGGGGGTTTATCTATAATAAGGTGATGGGTTTACTCCTATTTTTCTTAGTTTTGTTCCTCATTTCACCACAAGTTGGTTCTAGAATGAAATATGGTCTGTTATTTTTTTAGCCCCAGGAAATGTTAGATTACTCTCATTAGTGGGTGCTTCAAACCTATTTTAAGATAAGATCTAGATATATTAAGGTCGAGATATATTAAGGTCGATTGTCTTGGGCTTTTGCTTTGTTTTGTGTAATTCCTATGACAAGTGTCATATAACTTCTAAAATACATTTTCAATAATTAAGCAATTTGTTGCTTTATTGGTACGAGTTTTATTCACGCTTGTAAAATTAAGTTCTCTGCATGCAACTTTGCATCTATAGTCTAAGTTGTTGCTCTGCCAAACGGAGTCTGCTTATTCTTGTAAAGTTAACGTTTTTATGCATTTCTGCTTCCATACTCCATAGCTTTTAATATATCAGTATGATATTGCTAGGTACAAACGCCTTCAGAAATATCAGGATTATCATCTTGATGGCAGTGTGTTGCAAAATAATTCTCTGTTCTTGTTCACTTCTGAATAGCATTCAGATGCTTCGAGAAAAAGAATATTTTTTTTTTTTTGGAGACTAAATGGCACCCCCCCTCCCCCCCCCCCCCCCCCCCCCCCCTTTTCCATTAGTAGTAATTAACGAAACAAAGACAAAAAGAATAAAAACTTAATTTGCTTCCTGGATCCCAATCATAGTAACGGTTGTAGTAACAGAATAAGCTATTTTTACAGTGTTTTATCTTTAGTTGCAGATGGTTGACATTTGTGTACTTTATTTTAAAATTAGTTTCTCAAATCGTTGCTTTTGGACAAAAGCCATCTCTATATGGACATCAACTGGTGATGCTGATCATGCTTGGATTGTTGGGGCCTACTTCCATTATGCTGGAGGTTTCGAACCACCTGTGGTATGTGTTTTTTTCCCCCTTTTTTCCCCTTTTTTCAATGAAAGACCCTTTTGCTATTTTGGTATCAGAAGGGTTCATATCGCTATAAGATTTCAAAGCTGTTGTGATTTTACAAAATTCTTGATAGTATAACTGAGAACATTTGAAATATACCTGACATGTAGGTTATATTTGATGAATAAAGAAGTGATCATCTTTTTCTTCATGATGAATGTTTTCTCCACCAAGTCATATACTTGTATATTTACTCAAGAAGTTAATTCTCAGTGACACTTTTTGAAGTGAAACATGGACATTTTACACATGAAATGGAAACTATATAAATCAAAATTAAAGGAATAATTATCTTAAGCAGGGGATGATCTGCTTAGGTTTCTTATTTTCTCTATAGGCCATTTTGACATAATGTACCCTGGATTTGACAAAATGCACGCTCATCAAGGTGTACCCCGAAAAGAAAATCTGCCCAAGATGGATATAAAAATGTTTAAATTTGGTTTATATGCAAAAACACTCGTTAGGAGGGTATAATATAAAATTTGGCTTTGTAGTGGTATGTGGAAAAACAGAACATTGAGTGCCCAAGGAGCTTCTTTCTTCTTAGAGTTCTACAGTGAGGTGTTATGTCATTCAAACCATGAGTTGGAAGGGTATATGTGCACAGGTTCAGCTCCTGTGTTGGTTGGAGATTGTGTGTTAAAAAACTTCACTTCCCTTTTTCTTAAATGCTTAGGAAATTAGTGCATAGACATAATTAAGTGAGGTTTTGATCCTCTCTCTCTCTTCCAAGGCATGGTAGTAGTAGAGCCCTTTGAAAATAATTGAAAAAATGTGTATAGAACAACAATGGGCCGTCACAGTTAGGAAGGAGAGTATAGAAGCGATATGTTAGTACACTGAGCATTGGGTTTTTGTTTTCCCCGTCTTAAATATGCAATAGTTTCATTCTTTTCAGCAGTTTTTACTCTATGGTCGTATGCTAAAATTATCTTGTAGGAAATAGAGGGATTTTGTATAGGACCGGTTGGTCTAATTGCCTTGAAGATACTACCCAAAGGACATCTTTCTCCATTTTTTTAACGTGTAATTTGAAGTCAATGAGTATGTAGTTGGAATTAGTCTTAATCTTGGCGTGGTTAATCAATAATTAAAACAATTATTTAAATGTAAATCAGAGCATGGTCTGCCACAGGATTAAGGAGAATATAGAAACACTGTGTTAGTACATTCAAGTGGACCATATGATTTTGTTTTTCTTGTCTTAACTATGCATTAGATGGCTTTTTACTCTTCGGCCACTCTTTTTACCTGATGGTCTTATGTAGGGGTGAGCGTTCGGTTTATTCGGTTTCAACCTAACCGAAATAGTCAAAACCGAATAAAACCGAAATTCTAAAAATCCAAAACTGAAACCGAGCCGAATTTAGCCAAAACCGAAACCGAACCGAATAACGATTCGGTTTATTCGGTTTGTTCGGTTGGACTATTTCTATTGTATAGTGGTAGGGTCTAAAGTTGAAATTGTGGTTAAATGATATTAAATATTACAATTTTTATACACACATTTGTTGTATTTGCGTCCAAAGTTATACTATTTGTTAAATTACCAAAGTTTTCTTTCAAAACACATAAATAGAACTGTTACTTTTAAAAATATACACATTTTAATTATAACATATGCATAGAATTGTGGGTTTTTACATAATTGCACAAATCTTATTCGGTTTTTCGGTTTTGTACCGAAATCGAAAACCGAAACGGAATAAGAAATTTTAGTATTTTCAAAACCGAAACTGAACCAATTTTTTTTCAAACCGAACCCAATCTCTTATTCGGTTCGGTTCGGACTTATGTGAAGGTTATCTCGTAGCCAAGATTTGTATGAGACTGAGGAATGTTTGTTGAAAACTAATAAGGGATTTAGTTCCGCATTGGAAAAATGTAGTATGAAGAGGAGCTAGACTCCCTATAAGTAGTGGAGTAGCCAATCAATAAAAATATAACAATTATTATTCTCTACATGGTATCAGAGCCATAACCACAAAAAAAAAAAAAATCCCAACCCGCCCAAAGCCAATCCCCCCTGCCCCGACGCCCACCCCCCCCGGCCCCGCCGTCGACGGCACCCCCCTTGCTGCCCCCCCCTCCGCCCCCTCCCCCCAAGCTGACGCCCCCCCGCCCCCCCCCCCCCCCCCAAGCCGACGCCCCCCCCCCCCCCCCACCGACGCCACCCCTGCCCCCGACGTCCACCCCCTGCCCACCGCCGCCCCCCTGCTGTCCACGCCCCTGCTGTCCACGCCCAACCCCAAGCCTTCATTCCCCCCTGCTGTCCACGCCCCCCCCCCCTTGCTGACCCCGACGCCCCCCCCCCCAGCCCCCTCTCTCTTCCGACCACATCTGCGGCCGACCCCCCTCCCACAAACCCTAATTTGCGAGCGCGATTATGTGGACGATTATTCGAAGACGGATGGCTGTCAAATACTTTATTTGCACCTTCTGTTCCTAGATTACGTCCTCCGGAACTACAAATGTTTTATTTGTATTCCGTTCTCGATCTGCAAATTAGGATCTATATGCGTGCGCCAGTGTTGGCCACGTTAGCAGCGCATTCGTAAGGTCTCTGTTGGAGACTTTACATAAAGACGAAGACGACGAAGCCGACGAAGACGCCGCCGACGACGAATCACAGTTGAAGACGCCATGGATTCGATCAGTGGTAAACTGACAGCAGAAGAAATGAAGGCCTTGGTTGATGATATTTTATCAAAAAGATTAACCGAGGCAACCCCACGTGTGATCCATACTGATGTGGATCCGTCACCCTACAAAATGGGAAAGCTGGACAAGCTGGAGACGGAGTTGGAAGGCACGTCCAACTACTTGAAATGGTCACGGCAGGCACTGCGGACGCTCAAGGGACGAGGCTTGGTTGGCTACGTCAATGGCCAAACCAAGGCGCCAGATGATCCCTCCTCAAAAGAGTTTGCTATTTGGGAAATTCTCAACAATGTTGTGGCTGGATGGTTGACAACCTCCTTGACCGACCAGGTGTCGGGCAATGTAGAGGCAATGGAGGCTGCTGCTGATATATGGCGGACTTTGAAGGATATGTACTCAGGCTCCGGCAATCCTATGCGGGTCTTCCAACTGCAGGATGAACTTGATAGGGTGGCCCAGGACGACCGTACCATCTCTGAGTACGTCGCACTGTTGAAGAAATACTGGTCTGATCTGGATCACTATGATCCTCTTGGGATGGAAGATGCACAAGTCGAACCAGCATTTGCGAAACATTTCCAAAAGTTCTTGGATTATATTTCGCGACAACGGATGATGAAGTTCTTGAAGGGTCTTAACCCTGCGTTTGAGCATAGAAGGAATGTACTCCTAGCACAGCCCATGCTTCCAACCTCGGAAGAAGCCATAGCTGCCATGGCACAAGAAGAGGCTCGATTGAAATTGATGCCCAACAAGGGCTCTTTCCAGGGGGAGCAAGCCGCTGTTGACAAGTCTGCCCTTGCCGCCTTCAATCAGCCTCCCTCTGTGGCCGGTGTTTGCCACAACTGTGGTGACTCAGGGCATTACATTAGATTTTGTCCAAAATCCCTGTCGAGTGATCGTGGACGGGGCCGTGGAGGACGTCGAGGTGGTAGAGGCGGTTATGCTGGAAGAAGGGAAAATTATTCTGGCGGCCACAAAGCAAATCTGGCGGAAGAAGGGGGCAAACATCACCTGGCTGAGTTAACCCCTCTTGAGGAGTTCCTCGAGAGGTTACGCAGCACGAAGCTGGGTTCGGACGGCAGTCATGGGGCGTCATCTTCCTCGGGGGATCACATCACTTGCTTTGCCCAGACCAGCACAGGTATTCCTGCGCGTGCTCTTGCGGCAGCTGTCCACCAACCAGGTTGGATTATGGACTCTGGGGCATCTCGCCATGTTACGGGGTCCCGCGGTGAGTTCCAGGACTATACTCACCTACCGACGCCGGAGAGCATTCAGACTGCTGATGGTAACTCCAGCCCTGTCATGGGTAAAGGCACTGTCGCATGCACCCCTTCTCTAACTCTCACCAATGTGTTACATGTCCCGTCTTTTCCTGTCAATCTTCTTTCTATTAGTGCCATTATTCTTGATCTTAACTGTACAGTTTCCTTTGACATTCCTACGGTGATTTTTCAGGAGAAGGGGACAGGACGACGACTAGGGACTGGCACATCGCATAAGGGGCTGTGGTACTTGGACAGGACTGGACTGGACAACGCATTGGCATCTCTGGTAGCAGAGACACCACCTGAAGATTCACGGCGCAGTGTAGAAGATGAATTGCTACCCCACCACCAGCGTGTCGGTCATTCTTCTTTTAAAATTATTAGTCGACTGTATCCGTCCTTATACCAAAGGGCTGATAAAGAAAAATTATTTTGTAATGCATGTGAGTTGGATAAACATACCAGAAGCACGTATGTGAGTTCAGGACATCGAAGTTCAGCTGCATTTGATATGATACATTCGGACGTATGGGGCCCTTGTCCTACAACCGGTATTAACAGTTTTCGATGGTTCGTCACTTTTATTGATTGTCATACTCGCGTGACATGGGTCTACCTTATGAAGAATAAAAGTGACGTCTTTGAGGCGTTTCGCGACTTTCATCGCCGGGTTGAAACACAATATGGCACTAAAATTAAGTGCTTACGGTCTGACAATGGGACGGAGTATACAAATAAGCAGGTTGCTGAGTATTTATCCACTCATGGAATACTACACCAAACTTCATGTGCCTACACACCGACACAAAATGGTGTGGCCGAACGGAAGAACAGACACCTGCTGGAGGTCGCACGGACGATGATGCTGGCTATGAATGTCCCGAAACACTTATGGGGGCAGGCGGTGTTAACGGCCTCTTATCTCATCAACAGAATGCCATCTCAGGTATTGGACTGGAAGACACCGTTGGAGATGCTTACTGGTGCAACCACGTACAGTGTTCCACCGAAAGTATTTGGGTGTGTATGTTTTGTCCAAGATAATAGGCCAGGCGTTGGCAAACTGGATCCTAGAGCGGTTAAATGTGTCTTTGTCGGGTACACGACAACTCAGAAGGGATACGCTTGTTGGAGCCCGGTTGAGCGGAAGATGTTTGTAAGCATGGACGTTACATTCAGATAACTGGAACCATATTATGCTTCGGATGACGGTTCGGCGTTTGGTGACACACCTAACACAGGGTGTTAGATGTGAGGGGGAGAAAATAAATCCATCTGTGGTAGTCGGATTGGTCCCATGTCCGGTCGTGGAAAACTGGACGAAAGGGGAAGAAAGCAGTGACTCCGATACAGAAGATGAAGAAGATACATATGTTAAACAGGGGGAGCAGCAGACAATGGAAAATGAGCTCCAAGTCTACAGAAGGAGACAGCAGAAGTCCAGTACTGTGCCTGTACCGTGCCCTGTGCCTACTGTACCAAGTCCCTCGTCTACTCCTGCTCCAACTCTTGAAGATGTTGCCCCCGCACAAAATCAATCTGATTCTGATGCGGATCTCTCTGACTCTGATGGTATGATCTCTCCACCACCTATTGCTTCCTTAAGGAGATCTTCTCGCATCAATGCGGGTAAGGCTCCTAGTCATTTTGATGATTATGAACATGATATTGCCAACTACCTGTCTTATTCTAACATTTCTTCGAATTATCGAGCCTTCATTGCATCATTAGACTCTACTTCGTTGCCCAAAAGTTGGCAGGAAGCAAAGAAAGATCCAAGATGGAAAGCTGCAATGATGGAAGAACTTGGGGCACTGGAGAAAAATAAGACGTGGAAGCTGGTTCCATTACCCAAAGGGAAGAAAACTGTGGGATGCAAATGGGTGTACACAGTAAAGGAGACGTCAGAAGGAAAGGTGGAACGATACAAGGCGAGGTTGGTTGCAAAGGGTACACACAATCATATGACATCGACTATGATGAGACGTTTGCTCCAGTAGCGAAAATGAGCACCGTAAGAACTCTGGTCTCCGTTGCAGCAAACTATGGGTGGAAGCTATACCAATTAGATGTGAAGAATGCCTTTCTCCATGGGGACCTACAAGAAGAAGTGTACATGGAACTCTCGCCAGGGTGCTATGCTACAGAATCAGACGGAGGGACGTCGCATGGAAAAGTGTGCAAACTAAAGAAGTCGCTATATGGGCTCAAGCAATCTCCTCGAGCCTGGTTTGACAGATTCAGAAAGGCTGTTACAGGCATGGGATATCATCAAGCAAATGCAGATCATACGGTCTTTCTTCAGCATGCAAGAGGCCACATTACTATACTTGCTGTATACGTGGATGATATAGTAATCACAGGTAATGATGAAGCCGAGATCGCTAAGCTGAAGTCAAAACTCGCGAAGGAGTTTGAAGTGAAGGATTTAGGAGCGATGAGGTACTTTCTAGGTATCGAGGTGTGTGAAGGCGAACAAGGAATTGTTCTCTCACAGAGAAAATACACTAGATCTGCTGAAGGAGACAGGGATGCTGGGATGCAAAGCAACAGTCACTCCAATTGACCAGAAGTGCAAGTTGGGAGCAGAAGCAGGAGAGCCAGTTGATCGTAAAAGATATCAACGACTTGTAGGGAGATTGATTTATCTGGGGCACACTCGCCCTGATATCTCATTTGCGGTGAGTATAGTAAGTCGCTACATGCATGATCCAAGAACGGGTCATATGGATGCAGTGTTTCAGATCTTGAGATATCTGAAAGGGACGTCGGGGAAAGGGCTATGGTTCAAGAAGAATGGATGTATAGAAGTTGAGGGATACTGCGATGCAGACTGGACGAGCTGCATAGACGATAGAAGGTCTACCACGGAATATTGTGTCTTTGTAGGAGGAAACTTGGTCTCATGGAGAAGCAAAAAACAGTCAGTGGTAGCACGATCTACAGCTGAAGCAGAATACAGAGCAATGGCCTTAGGAGTGTCGGAATTGCTGTGGGTGAAAGCGTTGCTGACAGAGTTGAAGCTGGACAAGGGAGCACCATTACGTCTTCTGAGCGATAGTCAAGCTGCAATAAGTATAGCTAACAATCCAGTTCAGCACGACAGAACGAAGCACATCGAGATCGATCGATTCTTCATCAAAGAGAAGCTGGAACAAGGGATACTGAAGATTGATCATGTTCGCTCAGAAGAACAAGTGGCAGACTGTTTGACTAAGGGTCTTAGTTCATTAAGTCTGTCGAAGCTATGTAACAAGATGGGAATGATTAATATCTATCGCCCATCTTGAGGGGGAGTGTTGAAAACTAATAAGGGATTTAGTCCCACATTGGAAAAATGTAGTATGAAGAGGAGCTAGACTCCCTATAAGTAGTGGAGTAGCCAATCAATAAAAATATAACAATTATTATTCTCTACAATGTTGTACAAGACCAGTTGGTCTAATTTCGTTGAACACACCAAGGAAATACTCGGAGGACACCTAAGAGAAATGGAACTCCTGAGGTGGAATTTGAGTCGATGCGTTTGTACTAAGAATTAGGTTTAATCCTTGCTGTTGTTAGTAAATAAATCTCGCTGGTCAAAAGAGGTTGGAGGGTTCATGGGTTAATTCAGCAGTACGTATTGTACAATTGGAAGGTGGTATTTATGGTTACATAATATCAAACTTGCGGTACTCATTGACCGATAAAGCTCCTTTGGTTCTACTACTATCAGCTAGTGGCAAGTAACTTTCTTCGTCGAGGAAACATTATGTAATTACATTTTCGTTTACTTGCAGGCTGTTGACATATCACCCAACCCTGGCCGCTCAGACCCAATGTATGTGGTGTATTCTAGGAAGCAAACTGCATAAAGCACACCTGTACTCGAATAATATGATTTTAGAAGCTGAGTAAAGAAAAAGGGTAAGGTCAAGAATCTTTCAGCCGTTTAAATTTGATTTAGAGCTTTTATATGGATTGCTTGATTAATCTTTCATCCCCTTTGTATGTCTTTGCCTCAGATTTTTTTTCTTTTCTTCTTCCGTGAACTCGAAAGTAATTGCAGTAAGTTTGGAGGACTCGGTGTGGCCTTAACCTGAGGATCTTCATCTTCGGAATATTGGAGATCATGCTCAAGTGTATTTTGTTCACCTATGTGGATCAGATGGTAGGAAAATCCACTCCCAACCGCTAATTGGCTACGAGATGCACTCTATTTGTTGTTATTGTTACAGAATCTAAAGAAAGAAAGAAGTAAATTTATGTAGTTCTATGTAATTTTTGTAACGAATCGCAACCTACTTACTGGATGTTGCAAAATTTGGATGTACAAGCAAGATCTTACTGGTTCAGATATTTGAGGTCCTATGAGAATTGAAGTTTCTCACTTATTTCATGCACTCCATTTGTTGTTATTGTTACATAATATAAAGAATAAGTAAATTTATGTAGTTCTATGTAATTTTTGTAATCGAATCGACAACCTACTTACTGGATGTTGCAAAATTTGGATGCACAAGCAAATCTTACTTTTTCAGATATTTGAGGTCCTATGAACATTTAAGTTCCTCACTTATTTCACAGCTGAATGTCGCCTGCTGCACTCATAGGCCAACTTGTGAAAAGAAAAAAGAAAAAAATCTGATGATTTTACTAAACGTGTTCTTGGTTAGGCAGAAAAAAAGAGAGGATTTTTTTGGTAAATATTTATGGATAGAAGAAATGGTAGAGAAATGAGGGTCTTAATTTCATTCCCTTTCTTAAATTTATTTTATTTATTTACTTTTCCATTGAGATTGTCACAGCTAATTAGGGTTTTAATGCCAATGGTGATAAATTCACAAGAAAACTTCAAAAGAACTTTTTGGGTTACTATTTGTTTTTTAGGCTATAAATAACCTCTTTTTTATATAATAGAAATTTTGTTCGTAAGAAAAATAATTTTAGAGAAATACCCTGGAAAAAAAATTTTACTTTGAAAAAAAATCAACCCAAGATAGATTCCTTCAGACTGACTTACCGCCAGTCGGTCTGTCGGTCTGGCAGAAATTGAACGGGATGGATTTTCGGATTGGTTCACTGCCAACTTCTATTAACAAACTTTAGTCCCCAATACCATAGTTTACAGAAGCTAACACTAAAGTTTATGTAATCAAATACAAGGGACTAAAGTTGGCTGCTAACTTAACTAACACTAACAAATAACTAACACTAAAGTTTTTGTGATCACTTATAAGGGACTAAAGTTGGCTTAGCAGTGAACCTAACCAACAACAATCCAGCCCAATTTTTGCCTAATCGTCAATGTCAAATTTTGCCAAGACCGTATCCCAAAGATTAGGCTATCAAGAACCGAAATAAGTAGTGGAGAAATAAGAAAAAAAAAAATCCCGAAACTTAGGAACTACTAAAAAAATGTTACTATATTATTTTCCTAAGTGGGGGTAAGCTTACCCGTTATCAGGAAAATGTTACTATATTATTTTCCTACTTTCGCTTCAATGAAACATCCAAACTTAGGAACTACTAAAAAAAACTCACTTTCAAAATGAGCTTAACATGTTGGTGTTTTTGTTTTTGGACTAGGAAAGATAGTCCCACATCGGCTACACCAAATGGTGAGTATCTCAATATAATGTATTGCTTGTGTTGAGGTGTGCACATGAGGTGTGGTGGGGCACAAGTGTGTGCCATGTGGGAGTATTTTCCTAGAAGGAAAAAGGATTAATTCCAACAAGGATGCAAGTTGATTTTTGTTGTGCGGACTCGGACTCGAACACGGACTCCAGGATGTCTCGTGCATGCACGGGAGTGTTCGAGGGGTAGGCGTTGACTGGCACACTTCTATGCTGATTGTGGGATGATCTAAAATATCAAACTCTATTTTTGAGTATTGGTATTTTAGTCCCACATCGGATAGGAGAAGAGGTGAAGTCTCAACTCCACTATATAAATAGAGCCCCTTGGCCTCCTTTGAAAGATGCACCAAGAAGAGAGTTAAGGGAGTCTGTAAAGTCCAGGAAGCCCGTTCAAGTCTCAAATATTGACTTACGAGCATTCCAGAAGTTCTTCGTGAACTTGCTGGTTCCTGGAAGCAGATCGTGTTGGGACGAATCTTGCTTTGAGCAACGGTGATCTTTATCACCCCAGCAAGAACCTTTCATCTTCTTCTTTCTTCTTTCTTCTCCTTTATTTGAGTTGTAACTCAGTTCTGTCCGTCAGCAACTACGATTGCAAGGAAGAACGTGAGATTTACTTTCTGATTATTGTTGCTTTTGTAATCAGATTCATATTATAGTGTTCCTCTTGGATCTCGAGAATAATCAGAAGGTGAACGTTTGTTGAACCTCTGATCTCGACATCGAGTCTACCATCTTTGATCAAGCCCCGGGACTAACAATCTCAAAGCAAGATCCTTGTAGATGGAAAACTCTCGTGCTTCTCTCATCGATACTAGCTTTAACAAGTTGAAAAAATTCGACGGATAACATTTCCAAATCTGGAGGAGGAAGGTCACCCTTAATCTTCAACTCGTGGACGTAGACCATGTGTTGATTGAGGATGAACAGACGATTCCAGAAGGAGGAACTGCCGATGCTATTGTTGCTGCACTCGTCAAGCAGAGCAAATGGAATAGAGAAAACAGCATATGTAAACTGCTGATTCTCAATTCTATGGAAGACTCTCTGGCAGAGTCATATTCCAAGAAGGTGAAGGCCAAAGAGATCTGGGATTCTTTGGGTAAGCTATATGTAGATGATGAGAACAGATCCAAAATCTTCATCGTCGAGAAGTACCACAAGTGGCTCTTCGAAGACGAGATGGCGATGCTACCTCAAGTGAAGGAATTCCTCAAGTTGCGCCAGAAGTTAGATGACGAGAAGATGTCCCTCGTCGACAAGTTTGTCGTTGGAGGAATAGTCTCGAAACTTCCTGCTGGTTGGAGCAACTTCTATGCTAGAATGCATCAAAAGAAGCTAGACATTAGCTTGGAAGATCTCCTACAAGAGATCCACGTTGAGGACGAAATGCGATCTCAACAGAAGATGGACTCTCTGTCCAACCAACTGGCTAAAGCCAACTTTGTGCAGACAAGAGAGTTCAAGGGGAAGCATGTGGCTTCTCATCACAAGAAGAAGGACTCCACTAATCTGAAAGTGAAGGGTCCTTCGTTCAAGCAACAGAAGTCCAAGTCCCACGTGACTTGCTTCAACTGTGGCAAGAAGGGCCACTATAAGAGTGAATGCAAATCCAAGCCCAAACAAGCTGAGCAAGGTGAGCCTAGCAAAATTTCTATGGTTTTTAATATTGTTGCTATGATTGCTCGGATCACAGCTATGGGGGCTGACTCTGACTGGTGGATAGACACTGGTACGACCTGCCATGTCTGCTCTGGCAAGAAATAGTTCGTCACATACCAGCCAACTTCCGAGAAAGTTATCATGGCGAACCAAGCCCAAGCTGAAGTTCTGGGGATCGGAACTGTGGAGCTGAAACTCACATCCCGGAACACTCTGACGCTTCAAGGTGTGAAGCACGTTCCGGTGATTGGAAAGAACTTGATCTCTAGAAGCCTGCTTAGCAATGCGGGCTTGAGGATGGACATCAATGCTGGCCAGATGGTGATGTCCAAGAAGGGAACATACTTCGGAAAAGCTTTTCAAATCGAAAGGATGTTCAAAATTCAGCTTGTAAACTAGTCAAATGTAATCAATGCAATCGCTCGTTCTGATTATTCTCTTGAGTTGTGGAATAATAGGCTAGGACATGTTCATTGTAAAAGGATTAACAAAATGTCCAGTCTAGGACTTATCTCCAAATGTGGGGATAAGGTAGAGAAGTGTGAAGTATGTGCTCAGACAAAGATCACAAAGAAACCCTTTCATCGGGTCAATCGAAGCACAGATCTTCTGGAGTTGGTGCACTCTGATATCTGTGACTTCAAGCAATTCTCTACAAAAGTCGGGATGAAGTATTTCATAAACTTCATCGATAACTTCTCAAAGTACGTGTTCGTCTACTTGCTCAAGTCTAAAGACGAAGCGTTCGAGAAGTTCAAGGAGTTCAGGGCCGAGGCTGAACGGCAAACTGGACAACAACTCAAGAGGCTAAGAAGTGATCGAGGCGGAGAGTATCGGTCTCATGAATTCACATCATTCTGCAAAGAACATGGAATCATAAACGAGACCACTGCTCCGTATTCTCCTCAATCTAACGGAGTAGCGGAGAGGAAGAACAGAACGTTGACAGAAATGATGAACTCAATGCTGCTAACTGCGGGTCTTCCTAAATGCTACTGGAGAGAAGCTGTATTGACGGCCACTTCTATTCTAAATAGAGTGCCATATGCAACTTCGACCATAAATTCTCATAAACTCTGGTTCAAAGTCAGACCTAACTTGAATGTCATTCGAGTGTGGGGGTGTCTGGCCTATGTGAAGCTCCCAGATCTGAAGATTCAGAAGCTGGGGACAAGGACTATGAAGACGATCCTCTTGGGGTATGCCGAGAAGAGTGATGCTCGGAGATTTCTTAATATTGAGTCAAATAATATCATCGAATCTCGCGATACTGAATATTTTGAAGACAAGTTTGTAAGGCACAAGAACATTGTTCTAACAGACATTCCGGAGAATGATGAAGGTGCAAAGGTGACTGAGATCTTCAATGAGCCAGTTGTCCAAGATGAAGTTGTTACTGAGGAGACAACGATTGAACCAGAACTCGCTGAGCCGTCGTCGAAGCGAGCGAGAAGGCCGAAGAACTTCGGAGATGACTTCATCACCTATCATGTGGAAGCAGATCCGCTTACCTATGATGAGGCAATAAAGACCAGAGATGTTATTTTCTGGAAGGAGACGATATATAATAAAATTGAATCAATCACCTCCAATAACACTTGGGTGTTGGTTGATCTACCTGAAGGAGCAAAACCTATCGGATGCAAGTGGATCTTCAAGAAGAAGATGAAAGCTGATGGAACCATTGACAAGTTCAAGGCCAGGCTAGTGGCAAAGGGGTTTTTTCAGAAGCAAGGGATCGACTACTTTGACACGTATGCTCCAGTAGCCCGGATGACCACTATCAGAATGTTGATTTCTCTCGCATCGATACATAAGATGGTGATACATCAGTTGGATGTGAAAATAGCATTCCTGAATGGCGAGCTGACCGAAGAGATCTACATGCAACAGCTAGAAGGGTTTGTCGTCAAAAATCTTGAAGACAAAATCTGCAAGTTGGTAAAATCTCTGTACGGTTTAAAACAAGCTCCCAAAATGTGGCATGAAAAGTTTGACAAAGTCATAAGGTCAAATGGCTACAGGGTCAGTAAAATAGACAAGTGCGTCTATACGAAGTTTGCTGACGGAAGAGGAGTCATCGTTTGTCTATACGTGGACGACATGCTAATCCTAGGTACGGATATAAGCTGTGTCACGGAGACAAAGAAGTTCCTCTCGACGAAGTTCAGTATGAAGGACTTGGGGGATGCTGATGTTATCTTGGAACTCAAGATCATCCAGACAGACACTGGATTAGCGCTGTCACAATCTCATTACATTGAGAAGATGCTCACTCGATACGGGTATCATGATCTTCCTTTAATTGATACGTCGTACCGGGGTGATCAGAAGCTGGAGCCAAACTCGAAGGAAAGCGTCAGGCAGTTGGAGTATGCTAGCGTCATCGGGAGTTTGATGTACGCTACTACTGCTACTAGGCCTGACATAGCTTTCGCTGTGGGAATGCTGAGTCGATTCACTAGCAATCCAGGCATTGAGCACTGGAAAGCTGTGAAACGGGTTATGAGATATCTCAAGAAGACTCAGACATATGTACTGTACTTCAGCGGAGAGCCGCCGATAGTAGAAGGCTTCAGTGATGCTAGCTGGTGCTCAGAGTTAGAGAGTGAGAGGTCCACAGGTGGATTCATTTTCACAATGGGTGGAGCTGCTATATCGTGAAAGTCGAAGAAGCAGACTATGCTCTCACGATCATCTATGGAATCTGAGTTCTTTGCACTTGATACCGCAGCAGATGAAGCAGAGTGGCTTTGGGAGCTCATGTATGATCTTCCAGTGGTTGGGGCACAGATACCGATAATTCCGATATACTGCGACAACCAGGCGACTGCAGCAGTGGCATCAAATGATTTCTTCAACGGAAAGAAGAGAACTGTACGGTTAAAGCACAGGGCAGTGAATGATCTCATCAAGAGAGGTGTCATTGCAGTGATTGATGTTCGGAGTCAGGATAACCTGGCGGATCCGTTCACGAAGAGCCTCAAGCGCCAGCTGGTCGGAGACACAGCAAGGAAGATGGGCTTGAAAGCTTTCTGATATTGTGTCTTTGTAATCCTACTGTAAAGTTTTATGTTATTAGTTCAAAGAGAAATCTACTAGACATCTAACTTTCGGTTCAAAGGAGGACCATTGACTGGAAGAATATCAGGAACGGTAGGTACTTGTCCTCTGTGGCATGGAGAGGTTACGAACCTACAACCTCTGTTGTCTACTGTTGTTTTCTGCGGAAAACAGATCCTGTGGAAAGGTTGTCTTAAATGCCTTAATGAGTTCTCAGGCAGAGTGAATGCCTGGAGTGCTTTGCAGGAAGCACGGTAGCGCAGCACTACAAGGGGTGTAACTCTATGCTATAGTAGGGTGACTCCACCATGAGGTTCCCGGTTAGCGGTAATGCCTCGGCTTTGTGAGCCAAGTCACAGCGGAGTAGCACCGGAAATAGGCAGGTAGCCTAATGCTGTATGATAATCGTAATAAAGAGAGGTTGACAGCACTACAAAGAGGACGATGTCCTCATGTTGCAGTGGCATGACACCACGAAGAGGTACCATGTAGGATAAAGCCTAGGCTTCGCGAGCCATGTCATAGCGGCATAACACCGCACGGAAGTGCAAGGCTTCATGCTGGGTAGTTTGGCACTACAAAGAGGCTTATGACCTCATGTTACAGTAGTATGACACTACGATGAGGTACCCAGGTGGGGTAAAGCCTCGGCTTTAAGCCATGTCATAGCGACGTAGCACCGCAAAGAAGCGCAATGCTTCATGCCATGACTCTTTATAAAGAACTCACCTATAGTGTATGGACAGTGATATCAGGCCATCTCTTGAGGGTAAACTTGTAGACGCCCAAAAATTATACATTGAAACCAGGCTGGCACAAGGCCTTTAATGTGCAGCCAGAAGCACAGTTGATGTCATTATATGAGTAGGAAAAATTACAGTTATGGTGCAGAATTCAAGGCTTAGTCCATTCTTGTATCATGCTGTTATTTAACCTATGTAGGAAGATTCAAGTCATAGCGACATCTCTCCTAATGCATGATGGGCAGTCACTATGGGGAACGCTCAACCCATATATTGAGATATGTGGGGGATTGTTGGTGTTTTTGCCTTTGGACTAGGAAAGATAGTCCCACATCGGCTACACCAAATGGTGAGTATCTCAATATAATGTATTGCTTGTGTTGAGGTGTGCACATGAGGTGTGGTGGAGCACAAGTGTGTGCCATGTGGAAGTATTTTCCTAGAAGGAAAAAGGATTAATTCCAACAAGGATGTAAGTTGATTTTTGTTGTACGGACTCGGACTCGAACACGGACTCCAGGATGTCTCGTGATGCACGGGAGTGTTCGAGGGATAGGCGTTGACTGGCACACTTCTATGCTGATTGTGGGATGATCTAAAATATCAAACTCTATTTTTGAGTATTGGTATTTTAGTCCCACATCGGATAGGAGAAGATGTGAAGTCTCAACTCCACTATATAAATAGAGCCCCTTGGCCTCCTTTGAAAGATGCACCAAGAAGAGAGTTAAGGGAGTCTGTAAAGTCCAGGAAGCCCGTTCAAGTCTCAAATATTGACCTATGAGCATTCCAGAAGTTCTTCGTGAACTTGCTGGTTCCTGGAAGCAGATCGTGTTGGGGAGAATTTTGCTTTGAGCAACGGTGATCTTTATCACCCCAGCAAGAACCTTTCATCTTCTTCTTTCTTCTTTCTTCTCCTTCATTTGAGTTGTAACTCAGTTCTGTCCGCCAACAACTGCGATTGCAAGGAAGAACGTGAGATTTACTTTCTGATTATTGTTGCTTTTGTAATCAGATTCATATTATAGTGTTCCTCTTGGATCTCGAGAATAATCAGAAGGTGAACGTGTCACTACCATATTTCTAGCTTGAGGGTATTTTGATCATTTTTGAATTTTTGGGATTTATTTGGAATTATTGTGAATTATTTAGATTTATTGGAATTTATGTGATTTTTAATATTGATTAATTAAACTGATAAGTGGTATGTTGATTTGAGACTAGTTTGGACCTTGTAGACTAGCCTAGAACCTAAGCCTAGTTTTAGTGACTTGGTTAGATTATGAAACCCTAGGTTAATTTATGTTAACCATATTCTAGTTATTAGAATCAATTTGGAAATAGGAATTAGAATATAGAATTGATTAATGACTTGTGACTTCACAAGTCATGATTAGTGATTTAAGCACATAGAGGCCCAAAGCCCAATACCATGTGAATCTAACCTAACCCTAATCCATTAGTGGCCGGCCAACACTTAGCCTAGGGATTCCTACCCTATAAATAGTCTCCTCCATTTAGGGCTAGCCTCTTTAGGAAAGAACAAGTTTAAGAAAGAGGTATTTTTCCAACTTCATAAATTCATAGAAATTCCATTTTATCTATTTTTTTCCTCAAATCAATTGCATTAGATCCTAATTTTAGTATTCTTGCTGTTTGTGGTGTTCAATCTCAGTTTGTGGGCAATTGGAAGAAGTTTGCTAGCAAGGAAGAAATCCCCTATTGGAAGCTTTTCTTGCATTTGGACACCATTAGGTAAATCACTAAAACTCTTTGTTAGATGCTGATTTTATTGCGTAATGACCTAGATCTAAGTGTCCCCTAGCTAACCCTAGATTTCTGTAGGATTTCGTGTCCTTTTCGTGTCCTAAATGGACACGTATCAGCCCATGGGTTTAAGTGTTTGATGAAATGTCCCAAAGGACATTTCGACCTAATTTCAGGAATCTAATTGAATGGATTTGTAGTCCTATGTGTTGCTTATGGATTTCTGGTGGACTGAGGTGGATTTGGTCTCGTGTCGTGTCGGATTGGACACGAACACGCGGGTTGACATACTTCACACGCTGCCCTGCTATTCGGGGGCTGTATCGGACACAACACGCGACCACTGGACACGAAACTTGACACACGCCTTGGGGCAGTGTCTGACACGCCACGCATCAAGTTTCAGATGACCACGTGGCGTGTCGAGGGAGGAATCAGCGTCGTACTGATTTTTCACTGTGCAGTGCGCACAGGAAATCGAGTTCTGATACGTTATCTTGGACACGTCTGTGCGACTCGACACGGAGATTCAGGGTGTTGGACACATAGCTGGACCCTAGGCGAACCTAGAGACACGACCACGAGACACTTGGACACCTGTGTCGTGTCCTAGACCTAGGTGCACACACGCACGAGACAGTGCACTGCTGTGCAGTGTCCAGTGTATGGGTTTTGGGTTTAATTACATTTGGACACGTCTGTGTCCTTGTGGTGGACACGAGACACTTCCTATGACACATGCACACCCTATATCTTCATTACCAACCTTTAACTTTGCATTTTAATTGTTTTCAAATTATATATTTCCCATTTCCCCTAAATTTCTAATACATAAACAATTCTTGTTTTTTTTTTCAGCTTTTATAATCGAAATTTGGCAATCTATTTCACTCATTTAAATGCTGTTAAATATTGATTTAAAACCCTAATGTTATTCTCCTACTTATAATCTAGCTATGGGTTGAATTTGGGGTTGTTTGGTTGATAACTGATTTCAAAATGGGGACTTGGAAGTTTGGACTAAAACTGGGACTGAATAATGAGAACCTGGGAATTATTTCACTCACTGCCTATTTCATATTTCACACTCACTGTCCTATTCCTATCTCACAGTTCACCACTGTTACACTCTCTCACACTCTTCATTGACACACACACACACACACACACCTATAGCTAAGTCTCACTCTCACTCATATGTTCACACACACACTTGACTGTTACACCCTTCACTGTTTTTCATTCCATATATACACACAATCATTTCCACATACACACACATATGTTTTCATTTACATGCCTATGTATATGTAATATATGTATGTGTGTGTACTGTTATAAATGTATAATATATGTATGTGTATTGTATAGGCCTATAGGTATGTAATGTATATTAGTATCTATATAGTCATATAGTGATATATATAAGTTGATACATGCCTATATATATTAGCTCTCTATAGCATAGGTTGACTTTGTATGTATAATGTATATACACAAATTGTATCAAGGATGGTATGTTGATTTTCTGTATAGCTTGGTTAGACTTGTATGGACTAGTTAGACCTAAAATGACTTGTTTGACCTAGTTTAGACTTGTTAGACCTAGTTTGACCATAGTTGACCTAGTTTGACTTCTAGGGTTGACCAGAGTTGACCAAGAGTTGACTTTGGCCTAGATTGACCTAGATTCATTTAGAATGCATAGAATTGCATCTTGTTATCATTTTAGACTTGTTGTGACTTGTGCTGTTCTGATTAGGAGCCAGACACCTCTCCTCGGACAGTACATTTCATCCGGACACTCAGATACCAGGCGAGTACATTCTCTGATCATTTCATATCATGCTTAGAATTATTTTCCTGCTTTAAATTACTTTACTTGATACTGTCACGTTGGCCAAACGGATTAGTACTATATGGATCCCTTCTTGAGATGTTATCCCTTCAGAGAGCATCGGGTACTTCATGTTCTGTGCGTTTTACTTACATGGCGTATCACTATGCTTCATGGTTCATTGAATCACTTGTGACATGTACTCTCATGATCACAGAGTCTTCCTTGAATCCTTCCATTTATTAGGCTTCATTGAATCCCTATTTATGGAACGATCATGTACCACCCTTCGGGGGCAGTTGCATGAATCATAACATAACCTGGCTGGATCATTGTGTCTTGATTGGGGGTACGGGGGAGTAAAAGTGGACATGTGAATAATATCCAAGTACTATCTCATCAGAATCATTCCGTAGTGTCTCATCAGAATCATCTTATGCCATTTACATGTATATATTGTACTCTGACTCACTAGCCACTGTTAATCTCTATTTATAGTAGATATTTCTATTACAGTTCTCTCTCTGTTTATATACTGTATTTCTTTCAGTACCTGTATCTTACTTTACTGCATGATTATATTGTCTAACCTGCTATGAAATGTTGAGATGTATTGTGCTCGCTCCTGTCCTGACTGGACCTGTTAAAAATATTACAGAGGACGAGGAGGAGGCCTGTGTGGATACCTTCTACGGGGCAGCCCTAGATGACACTTGTGAGCTGGACTCTCAGGAGGACCCAGCTCTAGCTGAGGACATTACCCCCATTGCCTAGACTAGCTTAGTTAGGCTTTATCTTACTTATGTTGTCTTGAGACTGGTTTAGCTAGACTTTATATTTCTGTCTTTGAGATCTGAGTTGTATATATTCTTTCATATTCAGTAGCCGAGACCTTTTATTTTGGATATTGTTGAGTTGTTATCTTAGACTCTTCTGATCAACTGTATTTTCTTTGAGTTCTATATCATATCGTGCTTCTTCTTCCTTAGTTGTGATTGAGTTTATTTCTGCAATGTCACCCCCATTCTGAAAGTATAAACTGCTTAGAATTATATTGTTAGATGTTGTGACCTAGGATAGCGTTCTACCGTCGACACTGCGGCGTAGGCTGGACGTACCCACGTCTCGTGCCCTTACTCTAGGGTGCGGGTCGTGACACGTTTTTAGTGGTGGCCCATGCAGGTCTAGACTAGAAGTGTAGTGGTATTCGAACCAGAGTATATCACTACAGCCTGCAGTAGGATATAGGACATTAGTTTTCAAGGTACTCAATCACATTAGGAAAAACTCTTTTATTGCCATCTAAATCCTTATTGTCAACTGATTCTTTTGAATTTTAACTGTCCGCCTTTGTTATATCGCTTCTTTCTCAGAAATTGATACTCTTGTTGGTCTGTCTTCAGAATGGTGAAGACGCGGTCGTAGCGTACCATTCATAGGGATGCTGTAGAGGGGTCTGCTACCTCTCAGGC
Organism: Iris pallida; assembly: GCA_029216955.1. Taxonomy (NCBI): domain Eukaryota; kingdom Viridiplantae; phylum Streptophyta; class Magnoliopsida; order Asparagales; family Iridaceae; genus Iris; species Iris pallida. The sequence continues at coordinate 11,600,127 of JANAVB010030817.1, read as the reverse complement.
AGTTCAGCAGAGACAGGAGACTGCAGCTCCTGCCACCTCTGTTCGTATTGAGGCTCCAGCAGCAGCAGCAGGGGGTATGCCTCCACCGGCTCGGATGCAGGACCCAGTCATCTCAGAAGTGCCTTCCAGCAGCCGTCGCCTACAGGATACGTAGATGCGGCACAGATGTTCTCCTATTTCTAGCAGTTTATGGACCGGCAGCAGGCCCGACAGGACTGTCACCCTCATTTTCCGTATTTCGTATTTATGCTCGTAGTTGGATTTTGGCTGTATTTTTTTTAATTTTTAATTTTCTCGACTTGCAGAATTTTGGGTTCTCTCGTATTTCGGGTTTTGGTTCGGCTTGGTTTTAATTGGTTTGGTTTAGTTGGTTGGTTTAATATGTAGTGGAACACCTTAACCTACACTCCTCCCTCATTTCCACCACAACCACCCTCATTATATCCCCACCTAACTTTCTCTCTCCTCTTTACTCTCCATTAATTTTCTTCTTCTTCTTCTTCCTTCTTCCACACAACACCACACCATAGGCAAGTGCTCCTTGCCACTACATAAGGACCCAATATTATTTGTCCATTAGCTTAAGGAGATGGTTTTGAACAACCTTAGGTCTTGATATTTTGTGTTTTGAAGCTTCATCTGTTCTAGATCTAACTTTTTCCCATTTTCGGAAATTAGTGGTTTTGATCTATTTTGAGTTGGTTTTGGTGGGTTTTGATGCCTCTATGTTGTAGAGAATCAAATTTCACCCAAGTTAGAACTTTGAATCCGAAATTGGAGTTGTATTGGCAAAGTTGTGAGATTTTGAACTTTGGAACCCATTGTTAGTGTTCTTCTCAGCCAACTTGGAGAAGAAGACGGCCACCCGGACCCGTGCCCGCGCCGCGCCGTTGCGCGTGCGTGCCGCCGTGCTGGCGCGCCCTCCCGCGCGCACTCCGCTGCGCTGCGCCCTTCCGCGCGCACTCCGTGCCGCGCCCTTCCGCCCGCATTCCGTGCCGCGCCCTTCCGCGCGCACTCCGTGCCGCGCCCTCCCGCGCGCACTCCGCTGCGCTGCGCCCTTCCGCGCGCACTCCGTGCCGCGCCCTTCCGCGCGCACTCCGTGCCGCGCCCTTCCGTGCGCACTCCGTGTCGCGCCCTTCCGCGCGCACTCCGTGCCGCGCCCTCCCGCGCGCACTCCGCTGCGCCGCGCCCTTCCGCGCGCACTCCGCTGCGCTGCGCCCTCCCGCGTGCACTCCGCTGTGCCGCGCCCTCCCGCGCGCACTCCGCTGCGCCGCGCCCTCCCGCGCGCACTCCGCTGCGCCGCGCCCTCCCGCGCGCACTCCGCTGCGTTGCGCCCCGCGTGCCTCGTCGGACGCGCCCTCGCGCGTTCTGGCTCCGCGTTGCCCCCGCTCGCGCCTTTGGTGTGTTACGGTTGTTCCTCGAGCGCGTCTCTTGACACCGCTCGCGCACCCTAGCCCGAGCCTTGCCCGGCGCCCCCCTTGGGTCGCCTTTAGCCCAACACACCCTGTGCTCTGGTGGACCTTGGTCCTTGGTTTCTGGCTAAATTTTGTTTTCTGAGATTTTCTTGTCCACCACACGACTTGACTTGGTCTAACACGTCTTGACACGATTTTCTATGATTTGACATGATTTGGCTTGCGGCTAGTTTTTCTCCTATCTTGTTAATAACTTGGCGCATAACTTCGTAACTTGGTAACTTGAACCTGTAACTTGATAACTCGGCTCAACTTGAAAGTGGCCCGTGGAGGCGCACTCCTGACTTGACATGACTTGACTTGCCCTGATAGCATGTAACTTGACTTGTCTTGACACCGTGGGTGTACTACTTGTTGCTTTGTGCAAATCACTTGTCTTGTCTTGCATCATGTCTAGGACGTGACTTCCTGGGTACTACGGCCAGGGACTCGCGCTAAATTGGATTAGGCCAATTATTAGATCAAACTAGAACATGGAAAATTCCCAGTCACAGGCAATCTCGTTATCTGGGCGCTTTAATGGACTTGTAGCTTGCCGACGAGTAGAGCACATTTCCAGCACACTGTCATGTGTTGCACCCTCTAAGTCACCTAAGGGTACATTTGTCTCCCGGGCAATGTACCCACCTATAACTCTCAACCCGCGGAAGGATAACTGGATGGTCTGCAGGGCTTGGGACTGGGAGTTTCTCACTTGCATCTTGTTAGTAATTAGGCTTGTGACAACCCTAGTTAGTTAAAGTAGTAAGTCGTAGTACTTGCTTGGCCGATTGTGAATGGATGGTGTCCAGCCTTGTCTAAGTCTTGTCTAGCTCCAGTACCTGCTATCTCCTGAGCATGTTTGTTTTACTTATCTCTAACGATAAATGGGTAGAGACAGTGAGCTATTCAGGCGAAGGGGTACAATCCCGGTCCTTGTTTGGTTTAAGGATTGTAACCTGGCTCCCGGAATGGTTCCACGTCCCTAGTTGTTTATCGCCCTGTGTACCTTACTATTTGTATCTTCTTTTATTCTTTATGTTCTGATATGCTGGCTTTTGTTCTTATTTGTGGCCTCCTTTGTGGCACTTGCTCTTTCTGGGGTTTGACCCAGCTGGTTTTGTGTGGCCAGATTTCGGAGCAGCTCCCGAGGATCTACCAAGCTTCCAGCCCAATGGTGACAACTAGACGGAACCCGGGCCAAGAGTGGGTTTTCCTTTTTGTTTCACCCACTTATATGTAAATTTATTCTTTTGAGGCGTTTAGCCGACGAGCACCTGTTAGCTCGATGCACATTTACTTACTGTCTGCCTACGGGCTGTAAACATGATTAACAAAATCCTAGGGTTGATCATGTATGACTGAACTCTTGCTAGTCCTATCATTTTTGTACGACTAGCTTCATGATCATCCAATATGTAGTATTTGGGACGCCTTATATATATATTTGATGCTCTAATATCTTGTAACTCTGTTAATTGCTTGAGATTGAGACAATAGGCTTGACCTTAAGAGACTGCTGGCTTGTAGTAAACCCTCATATCTAGACAGCCGTGACCGTATAGTTGAGATGTATTCTATTTCAATATACGTAGCTGGCTGTGTCTGTCCCCGCTCTCCAGTATTCTGGTTCTGGGACGTGACACGGTTTAAGTGGTGGCCCATGCAGGTCTTGTCAATCAAGAAATGTGAGGGTTTACCGAATAGATGTCTCAATCAATCTTCGCCCTTGATCTCTGCTCGTATCTTCAAATCCCTGAGAATCTCGACCTGATCACATTGCTTGTATCATTGATCTGTCCTGGTCCTTTCCTTATTGTTTCCTATGTCGTCTTCTTCAGCGGCATTACTCCCGGACCTGCCAACCAGCCAGAGGAAGCTCGACAAGCGCCCCAGCGCCAGGAAGATCAAGCTCAGCACTCTGGAGTAGCCTCCCGAGTTATGCTTCCCGGAGGCTCAGAACCTCCTGTTCAGGCAGCTCCGCCCGTTCAACCAGCTAGGCAGGATGAGGGGCCTTTGGTAGGGCTTATCAGAGAACTGCTTGCATCCCAAGATCGTCGAGGCGACGCCTTGCACCAGGAAGTTCATGATGCACTAAACCGAGGAGGTCCCCAAGGAAATCAGGCGGCCAACAGTTTCAAGCGTTTGAACCCTCCCTTCTTCGACGGCAGTGAAGATGCGATCGCTGCAGATGCATGGCTTCAGGACACAGAGGTGATTCTAGAAGCAGCCAGGACTCCAGAGAACGAGAAGGTGGCCGTGGTGCGCCTGCAGCTATTGGATCTTGCTCGCAGCTGGTGGACAGCGCAGGCCGATGGATTAGTGGCCCCTATTTCATGGGCAGTATTCAGGGAGAGATTCCAGACCAAGTATTTTGATGCTGTAGCCCGGTATGATCTACAGACGAGGTTCACCAATCTGAAGCAGATGGGCAGTCAGAGCGCACTATACAAACTCTCGAAGATATGTTGCGATCATGTACCCTTGACTTCGGTGGTTCGTGGGAGGATCACCTGCACCTGGTGGAGTTCTCGTACAACAATAGTTTCCAGGCCAGTATCCAGATGGCACCCTTCGAGGCTCTGTATGGCAGGAAGTGCAGATCTCCGTTAGCATGGGACGATGTCGGAGAGAGGCAGATGCTCGGTCCAGAACTGATTTCTCAGACGGTAGAAGTGGTCAGGAAAGTCAGAGAGCACCTCCGAGTTGCTCAGGATCGCCAGCGCCATTGGGCCGATGCTCATCGGCGTCCCTTAGAATTTGCTGTCGGCGACCATGTATTCCTTAGGATCTCGCCTACCCGTGGCGTCATTCGTTTTGGCGTACGGGGAAAGCTTAGTCCTAGGTATATAGGGCCGTTCGATATTCTAGAGCGAGTAGGTGATGTGTCCTATCGTCTCGCTCTTCCGCCGTCGCTAAGTGAGGTACATAATGTATTCCATGTATCCCAATTAAGACGGTACATCCCGAACCCGAGCCATATCCTAGATCATTCGGAATTGGTTGTTGGTACCAACCTTTCGTATGAGGAGAGGCCCGTGTCTATATTGGACCGGAGAGAAAAGACGCTCAAGAACAAGACTATTAACTTAGTCCGTGTTGCTTGGGGTCATCACTCTCTAGGTGAGTCAACGTGGGAGCGTGAGGACGACATCCGATCGCGATATCCCTACCTGTTTGACTCGTGAGGTATAATGTCTTTCTTATGCCTTACGCTTTTCCTTCCTTGCTTGCATTGTATGATTGTATGATTGAACTGCTTAGCGTAGCTTGTCTGTGCTTAGTATGGCTTGTCGTGGCAATCTCTAGCTCCTTGATTAAATTCCGAGGACGGAATTCTTTGAAGGTGGGTAGAGTTGTCACCCTCATTTTCCGTATTTCGTATTTATGCTCGTAGTTGGATTTTGGCTGTATTTTTTTTTAATTTTTAATTTTCTCGACTTGCAGAATTTTGGGTTCTCTCGTATTTCGGGTTTTGGTTCGGCTTGGTTTTAATTGGTTTGGTTTAGTTGGTTGGTTTAATATGTAGTGGAACACCTTAACCTACACTCCTCCCTCATTTCCACCACAACCACCCTCATTATATCCCCACCTAACTTTCTCTCTCCTCTTTACTCTCCATTAATTTTCTTCTTCTTCTTCCTTCTTCCACACAACACCACACCATAGGCAAGTGCTCCTTGCCACTACATAAGGACCCAATATTATTTGTCCATTAGCTTAAGGAGATGGTTTTGAACAACCTTAGGTCTTGATGTTTTGTGTTTTGAAGCTTCATCTGTTCTAGATCTAACTTTTTCCCATTTTCGGAAATTAGTGGTTTTGATCTATTTTGAGTTGGTTTTGGTGGGTTTTGATGCCTCTATGTTGTAGAGAATCAAATTTCACCCAAGTTAGAACTTTGAATCCGAAATTGGAGTTTTATTGGCAAAGTTGTGAGATTTTGAACTTTGGAACCCATTGTTAGTGTTCTTCTCAGCCAACTTGGAGAAGAAGACGGCCACCCGGACCCGTGCCCGCGCCGCGCCGTTGCGCGTGCGCGCCGCCGTGCTGGCGCGCCCTCCCGCGCTCACTCCGCTGCGCTGCGCCCTTCCGCGCGCACTCCGTGCCGCGCCCTTCCGCGCGCACTCCGTGCCGCGCCCTTCCGCGCGCACTCCGTGCCGCGCCCTTCCGCGCGCACTCCGTGCCGCGCCCTCCCGCGCGCACTCCGCTGCGCTGCGCCCTTCCGCGCGCACTCCGTGCCGCGCCCTTCCGCGCGCACTCCGTGCCGTGCCCTTCCGCGCGCACTCCGTGCCGCGCCCTTCCGCGCGCACTCCGCCGTGCCGCGCCCTCCCGCGCGCACTCCGCTGCGCCGCGCCCTCCCGCGCGCACTCCGCTGCGCCGCGCCCTCCCGCGCGCACTCCGCTGCGCCGCGCCCTCCCGCGCGCACTCCGCTGCGCCGCGCCCTCCCGCGCGCACTCCGCTGCGCCGCGCCCTCCCGCGCGCACTCCGCTGCGCCGCGCCCTCCCGCGCGCACTCCGCTGCGTTGCGCCCCGCGCGCCTCGTCGGACGCGCCCTCGCGCGTTCTGGCTCCGCGTTGCCCCCGCTCGCGCCTTTGGTGTGTTGCGGTTGTTCCTCGAGCGCGTCTCTTGACACCGCTCGCGCACCCTAGCCCGAGCCTTGCCCGGCGCCCCCCTTGGGTCGCCTTTAGCCCAACACACCCTGTGCTCTGGTGGACCTTGGTCCTTGGTTCCTTGGTGTGTTGCGGTTGCGGCTAGTTTTTCTTCTATCTTGTTAATAACTTGGCGCATAACTTCGTAACTTGGTAACTTGAACCTGTAACTTGATAACTCGGCTCAACTTGAAAGTGGCCCGCGGAGGCGCACTCCTGACTTGACATGACTTGACTTGCCCTGATAGCATGTAACTTGACTTATCTTGACACTGTGGGTGTACTACTTGTTGCTTTGTGCAAATCACTTGTCTTGTCTTGCATCATGTCTAGGACGTGACTTCCTTGGTACCACGGCCAGGGACTCGCGCTAAATTAGATTAGGCCAATTATTAGATCAAACTAGAACATGGAGAATTCCCAGTCACAGGCAATCTCGTTATCTGGGCGCTTTAATGGACTTGTAGCTTGCCGACGAGTAGAGCACATTTCCAGCACACTGTCATGTTTTGCACCCTCTAAGTCACCTAAGGGTACATTTGTCTCCCGGGCAATGTACCCACCTATAACTCTCAACCCGCGGAAGGATAACTGGATGGTCTGCAGGGCTTGGGACTGGGAGTTTCTCACTTGCATCTTGTTAGTAATTAGGCTTGTGACAACCCTAGTTAGTTAAAGTAGTAAGTCGTAGTACTTGCTTGGCCGATTGTGAATGGATGGTGTCCAGCCTTGTCTAAGTCTTGTCTAGCTCCAGTACCTGCTATCTCCTGAGCATGTTTGTTTTACTTATCTCTAACGATAAATGGGTAGAGACAGTGAGCTATTCAGGCGAAGGGGTACAATCCCGGTCCTTGTTTGGTTTAAGGATTGTAACCTGGCTCCCGGAATGGTTCCACGTCCCTAGTTGTTTATCGCCCTGTGTACCTTACTATTTGTATCTTCTTTTATTCTTTATGTTCTGATATGCTGGCTTTTGTTCTTATTTGTGGCCTCCTTTGTGGCACTTGCTCTTTCTGGGGTTTGACCCAGCTGGTTTTGTGTGGCCAGATTTCGGAGCAGCTCCCGAGGATCTACCAAGCTTCCAGCCCAATGGTGACAACTAGACGGAACCCGGGCCAAGAGTGGGTGTTCCTTTTTGTTTCACCCACTTATATGTAAATTTATTCTTTTGAGGCGTTTAGCCGACGAGCACCTGTTAGCTCGATGCACATTTACTTACTGTCTGCCTACGGGCTGTAAACATGATTAACAAAATCCTAGGGTTGATCATGTATGACTGAACTCTTGCTAGTCCTATCATTTTTGTACGACTAGCTTCATGATCATCCAATATGTAGTATTTGGGACGCCTTATATATATATATATTTGATGCTCTAATATCTTGTAACTCTGTTAATTGCTTGAGATTGAGACAATAGGCTTGACCTTAAGAGACTGCTGGCTTGTAGTAAACCCTCATATATAGACAGCCGTGACCGTATAGTTGAGATGTATTCTATTTCAATATATGTAGCTGGCTGTGTCTGCCCCCGCTCTCCAGTATTCTGGTTCTGGGGCGTGACAAGGACAGAGGCATGGAGTTGGCCCTTACGACAGTCGCAGCTCGACCAGTGGTTCAGCAGCCGAGGACACCGAGGATAGAGTAGTTCCAAAAGATGAGCCCCAGAGACTTCCTGGGGATAGAAGGGATTTTATATGCTGATGAGTGGATCGAGCATATAGAGGAGATCTTCCGCCTGGCCCGGATACCGGTAGATCTCCAGATAGAGGCAGCAGCTAGCCGGATGCGAGATCTTGCTCGCACCTAGTATCAGTCAGACCCCAGGGTGGGGGTAGCTGGACAGACCTGGGAGGAGTTCAAGGGCTTCTTCAAGAAGTTCTTTCCAGATTCAGCGCTCAGAGCTTTGGAGTCGCAGTTCGAGAGCTTAGTTCAGGGGAGCCTGCAGTAGAGGAGTACGCTGGGGAGTTCGGTCGCCTCGGCAGATTCGTAGAGGGCTTGAGCGAGACGGCGAAGGCCCAGAGGTTCCGAAAGGGTCTGGTCAAGGAAGTTAAGTCCTTGACCAAGGGCAACAGGGGTGCCACTTTTGAGAAGATTCTGACGGGAGCCTTATTGGCTGAGGATGATCATGAGCTTAGGCTCAAGAGGGGGTGAGACCCAGTTGGGGGCAGCAGCAGCGGAGGCCAGGCCAAGAGGCCCCACTTTCAGCACCAGCAGCCGAGGCAGTTCCAGCCGCAGCCGATCCAACAGAGGCCAGTTCACCAGCAGCAACAGCCGAGACAGTACCAGCAGGGCCAGAGACAGGTGATCACTTGTGCTTACTGCAAGAAGCCCGGGCATATCACCAATGAGTGCCGGAAGAGGCTAGGCCAGTGCCTAGTATGTGGTTCAGCAGACCACCAGATGAGGGAGTGTCGCATAGCACGAGCAGCTCATGAAGGAGGAGCCAGGGCTCCAGCAGGCCAGCAAAGGGGACCAGCCCTGTCGACACAACAGCAGAGATTTATTCAGCATCAGCAGCAGGCCAGGGGAGGCCAGCAGGGGCGAGCTTTCGCCATGGCGGATGAGAATGCAGTGGTGATAGGAGAGCTGATCGCAGGTTCGATCCTTCTCGACTCCAGTCCAGCTTTTGCATTATTCGATTTCGGTGCTTCGCATAGTTTCATATCAGTATCATATGCGATTAGACACGGTATCATAGCTGAATCGTTGCCTAGGACTTACAAGATCACGACCGGGGGTGGCATTATCCTCGTGAGTGATGTTTGTAAGGGTCGGAGTGTAGTTTTGGGAGGCCGTGAGTTGGAGGTGAGCCTGCTCGTAATGCCATTGCCGAACTACGATATAGTACTCGGTATGGATTGGTTGAGCAGGCACCACGCCAGCATTAATTGCGGAGGGGGTAGAGTTCTCTTCAGAGCACCGGGGGAGCCAGAGTTCGAGTACTCCAGACGTCAGGCGGAGCAGAGCAGCGGAGTCTTCTGCGGAGTCTCGGTTGAGGAGCAGACGATTCCACACCCCTTGATAGCAGAGTATATAGATGTTTTCCCAAAGGAGTTGCCTGGATTGCCACCAGACAGAGACATTGAGTTCTCGATAGACTTGGTTCCAGGAGCGGAACCTATCTCTCAGCATGTCTATCGAGTGAACAACAGTGAGTTGGTGGAACTGAAGAAGCAGGTGGATGAGCTGTAGGACAAGGGCTTCATCCGTTCGAGTTTGTCGCCATGGGGTGCACCAGTGTTATTTGTGCCGAAGAAGGATGGGTCAGTACGGATGTGTATTGACTATAGGGCACTCAACAACCTCACGATCAAGAACAGATACCCACTGCCGCGGATCGACGATCTTTTTGACCAGTTGAGCGGAGCTCAGATATTTTCCAAGATTGATCTGAGGTCAGGATATCACCAGGTGAAGGTGAAGGGGGAGGATATTCCCAAGACTGCTTTCAGGACGCGGTACGGGCAGTTTAAGTTTTTGGTTATGCTGTTTGGGCTAACCAATGCACCAGCAGTGTTTATGAACCTAATGAACAAGGTATTCCACCAGTACCTGGATCAGTTTGTGGTGGTGTTCATTGACGACATCTTGGTATATTCCAAGACTGAGGAGGAGCACGAGGAGCATCTGAGGATAGTGCTGGAGACTCTCAGGAAGGAGCAGCTTTACGGGAAGCTCTCCAAGTGTGAGTTCTTCTTGGACCGGATGGACTTTTTGGGGCATGTGGTGACTGGAGATGGTATCTCAGTTGACCCCAAAAAGATTGTAGCAGTTGAGGCATGGGCAGCGCCGACTTCAGTGGCAGAGATCAGGAGTTTCTTGGGACTGGCAGGATATTATCGAAGATTTGTGCAAGATTTCTCCCGGGTTGCAGAGCCGTTGACTCGGTTGACCCGGAAGGATGCTGCGTTTGTTTGGTCAGAGGAGTGTCAGGCAGCTTTTGATGAGTTGAAGAAGCGGCTTACGACAGCTCCGATTCTGACATTGCCTTCAGGATCAGGGGAATTCACTATTTATAGTGATGCTTCAGGAAAGGGGCTGGGTTGTGTCTTACAGCAGCATGGGAAGGTGATTGCCTATGCTTCCAGGCAGTTACGTCCCCATGAGAAGAACTACCCTACCCACGACCTGGAGCTTGCAGCAATAATTTTTGCTCTGAAGTTGTGGAAGCACTATCTGTATGGAGAGAGGGTGGAGATTTTCACAGATCACAAGAGCTTAAAGTATGTGTTCACTCAGAAGGAGTTGAACATGAGGCGACGCAGATGGCTAGAGTTGATGAAAGACTTCGACATATCACTTCAGTATCACCCAGGGAAGGCCAACGTGGTTGTCGATGCCTTGAGTAGGTATCCGACAGCCATGTGTTTGACCATGGACCATCACCTGCTTGCTGATTTGGAGAGCCTGAGGATTGAGGTGATCGTGCCCGGAGTGCAGATGCAGATGTGGGGTATGCAGATTCAGTCGGACTTGATGGAAAGGATCAAGTCGACACAGTTTGAGGACGTTGCTCTGCGGTGTCTCCGAGAGCAGGTTCGAGCACGATTGGTGGAGGGCGAGTTTTCTCTTGCAGAGGATGGTACCTTGAGGCACGGTTCCAGGTTATGTGTGTCCAGCGGAGAGCTCAGGGAGCAGGTTTTGCAGGAGGCCCACAGATCTCAGTACTCTATACACCCTGGTGCCAACAAGATGTACCGAGATCTGAGGGAGCATGTTTGGTGGTACGGGATGAAGCGGGAGGTGGCTCGCTTCGTAGCTAGGTGCATGGTCTGTCAGCAGGTCAAGGCAGAGAGGCAGAGGCCCGGTGGATTATTATAGTCGTTGCCCATTTCCGAGTGGAAATGGGAGCATATTACTATGGATTTCATATCTGGATTGCCGCGTACACCAGGAGGGAAAGACGCGATTTGGGTCATCGTTGACAGGTTGACCAAATCGGCCCACTTTTTGCCATTCAAGGTGGGTACGTCTACAGAAAGGCTGGCGGAGATGTATATGCGGCAGATAGTCAGGATTCACGGGGTTCCGGTCAGCATCATCTCAGATCGGGATAGTCGCTTTACTTCCCATTTCTGGAGGAGTCTGCAGATTAGCTTGGGCACTCAGCTCAAGTTTAGTACTGCATACCACCCCCAGACAGACGGACAGTCAGAGAGAACTATTCAGACACTTGAGGATATGCTACGGACGTGCGTCCTGGACTTTGGAGGTTCCTGGGAGGATCATCTATATTTGGTGGAGTTTGCTTACAACAACAGTTTCCAGGCCAGCATTGAGATGTCACCTTTCGAGGCTCTGTACGGGCGTAGGTGTCGTACACCCTTATCTTGGGATGATGTTGGTGAGCGAGCTTTACTGGGGCCAGAGATGGTTGTTGACGCAGCCGAGAAGGTGAAGCTCATCAGGGACAGACTTCGCATGGTGCAGGACAGACATCGGCACTGGGCCGATAACCACCGGAGGCCCTTGGAGTTTGAGGTACAGATTAGAGTAGGATTAGATTTAGGGTTGTTTGTTGTATTTTATTGATCATGTTTGTTTATCATAATTAATTGATACCTTGCTTGTGATTAGGTTGGAGACCAGGTTTTCTTGAGGATATCTCCGACTCGTGGTACGATACGTTTTGGTGGAGACGAGAAGCTTAGCCCGGGCTTCATCGGCCCTTTCGTTATCAGCGGGAGAGTCGGTGACGTGGCATACAGGCTAGACTTGCCACCTGCACTAGTGGGGGTCCACAACGTATTCCATGTATCACAGTTGAGACGGTACGTGGCTGATCCTAGCCATGTGCTCGATCATTCGGAGATTGAGGTTGGACCTTCTCTCAGCTATCCAGGGCAGCCAGTGGAGATACTGGATCGACGGGAGAAGGTTCTGAGGAAGCAGGTGATACCCTTGGTACGCGTCGCTGGAGGCATCATTCTCCAGGAGAGTCTACCTGGGAGCGGGAGGATGAGATGCGCGAGCGATACCCTTATCTTTTTGGACCGTGAGGTATACTTTCTATCCTTCTCATCAGTTGCATTTCGCCTTTCAATTTCGAGGACAAAATTCTTTTAAGGAGGGTAGATTTGTCACTACCACATTTCTAGCTTGAGGGTATTTTGGTCATTTTTGAATTTTTGGGATTTATTTGGAATTATTGTGAATTATTTAGATTTATTGGAATTTATGTGATTTTTAATATTGATTAATTAAACTGATAAGTGGTATGTTGATTTGAGACTAGTTTGGACCTTGTAGACTAGCCTAGAACCTAAGCCTAGTTTTAGTGACTTGGTTAGATTATGAAACCCTAGGTTAATTTAAGTTAACCATATTCTAGTTATTAGAATCAATTTGGAAATAGGAATTAGAATATAGAATTGATTAATGACTTGTGACTTCACAAGTCATGATTAGTGATTTAAGCACATAGAGGCCCAAAGCCCAATACCATGTGAACCTAACCTAACCCTAATCCATTAGTGGCCGGCCAACACTTAGCCTAGGAATTCCCACCCTATAAATAGTCTCCTCCATTTAGGGCTAGCCTCTTTAGGAAAGAACAAGTTTAAGGAAGAGGTATTTTTCCAACTTCATAAATTCATAGAAATTTCATTTTATCTCCTTTTTTCCTCAAATCAATTGCATTAGATCCTAATTTTAGTATTCTTGCTGTTTGTGGTGTTCAATCTCAGTTTGTGGGCAATTTGAAGAAGTTTGCTAGCAAGGAAGAAACCCCCTATTGGAAGCTTTTCTTGCATTTGGACACCATTAGGTAAATCACTAAAACTCTTTGTTAGATGCTGATTTTATTGCATAATGACCTAGATCTAAGTGTCCCCTAGCTAACCCTAGATTTCTGTAGGATTTCGTGTCCTAAATGGACACGTATCAGCCCATAGGTTTAAGTGTTTGATGAAATGTCCCAAAGGACATTTCGACCTAATTTCAGGAATCTAATTGAATGGATTTGTAGTCCTATGTGTTGCTTATGGATTTCTGGTGGACTGAGGTAGATTTGGTCTCGTGTCGTGTCGGATTGGACACGAACACGCGGGTTGACACACTGCATACGCTGCCCTGCTATTCGGGGGCTGTATCGGACACAACACGCGACCACGCGACCACTGGACACGAAACTTGACACACACCTTGGGGCAGTGTCTGACACGCCACGTGTCAAGTTTCAGATGACCACGTAGCGTGTCGAGGAAGGAATCAGCGTCACACTGATTTTTTACTGTGCAGTGCGCACAGGAAATCGAGTTCTAATATTTTGTCTTGGACACGTCTGTGCGACTCGACACGGAGATTCAGGGTATTGGATACGTAGCTGGACTGTCACGCCCCAGAACCAGAATACTGGAGAGCGGGGGCAGACATAGCCAGCTACGTATATTGAAATAGAATACATCTCAACTATACGGTCACGGCTGTCTAGATATGAGGGTTTACTACAAGCCAGCAGTCTCTTAAGGTCAAGCCTATCGTCTCAATCTCAAGCAATTAACAGAGTTACAAGATATTAGAGCATCAAATATATATATAAGACGTCCCAAATATTACATATTGGATGATCATGAAGCTAGTCGTACAAAATGATAGGACTAGCAAGAGTTCAGTCATACATGATCAACCCTAGGATTTGTTAATCATATTTACAGCCCGTAGGCAGACAGTAAGTAAATGTGCATCGAGCTAACAGGTGCTCGTCGGCTAAACGCCTCAAAAGAATAAATTTACATATAAGTGGGTGAAACAAAAAGGGAAAACCCACTCGTAGCCCGGGTTCCGTCTAGTGTTCACCATTGGGCTGGAAGCTTGGTAGATCCTCGGGAGTTGTTCCGAAATCTGGCCACACAAAACCAGCTGGGTCAAACCCCAGAAAGAGCAAGTGCCACAAGGAGGCCACAAATAAGAACAAAAGCCAGCATATCAGAACATAAAGAATAAAAGGAAAGTACAAGTAATAAAAGTACACAGAGCGATAAATGACTAGGGACGTGGAACCATTCCGGGAGCCAGGTTACAATCCTTAAACCAAACAAGGACCGGGATTGTAACCCTTCGCCTGAATAGCTCATTGTCTCTACTCATTTATCGTTAAGATAAGGAAAACAAATATGCTCATGAGATAGCAGGTACTGGAGCTAGACAAGACTTAGACAAGGCTGGATATCATGCATTCACAAGCGGCCAAGCAATTACTACGACTTACTACTTTAACTAACTAGGGTTATCACAAGCCTTAATTACTAACAAGATGCAAGTGAGAAACTCCCAGTCCCAAGCCCTGCAGACTATCCAGTTATCCTTTCGCGGGTTGAGAGTTATAGGTGGGTACATTGCCCGGGAGACAAATGTACCCTTAGGTGACTTAGAGGGTGCAACACATGACAGTGTGCTGGAAATGTGCTCTACTCGTCGGCAAGCTACAAGTCCATTAAAGTGCCCAGATAACGAGATTGCCTGTGACTGGGAATTCTCCATGTTCTAGTTTGATCTAATCATTAGCCTAATCCAATTTAGCGCGAGTCCCTGGCCGTGGTACCCAGGAAGTCACGTCCTAGACATGATGCAAGACAAGACAAGTAGATTGTACAAGCAAGCAAGCAGGAACACCCACGGTGTCAAGTTGATTATACGAGTCAAGTTACAAGTTACAAGTCAAGTCAGGAGTGCGCCGCCACGGGCCACTATCAAGTTATCAAGATAAATTATGTCAGGGTACTTGTTAGGAGCGCACCACGACGGGCCACTATCATGTCAGGTTGGTCATATCAGGAGTGCACCACTACGGATCACTGTCGTGTTATGCTAGTTCCTTGTCATACCATGCCATGTACCATAGTCATTCCAAACATATTAAGTAAAAATCAGTTCGTGACAAAAGGCGTAAGGATATAAAATGGACGTAAAATATCTCATATAGTACCAATATATATAGGACTATAGAAGAGCCAAGCTTAGAGAAATAAAACAAAAACTCCAAGAGCCAATGGTTTGTGCAAGGGGTCAGGGGGTTAGATTGCGCAGGTGTCAGCTGCGCAGGGTGCCAAGTGCGCAGGGGCACAGGGCGCAGGGGCAGATTGCGCATGAACAGACTGCGTAGGAGTGAACTGCGCAGGAGTGGATTGCGCAGGGGTGGATTGCACAATGGTCGAGTGCGCAGGGGTTACTTTGCGCATGGCTGGCTTGCGCATGGCTAGCTTGCGCCAGCGCAATCCAGCGCAGCGCAAAGCACTGGCTGAGCCTATACGCAATCGGCCATGCACTAAAGAGCACAGGCCAGGGTGCGCAAACGGTCAAGTGCTAAAGAGCACTGGCCGAGAGCCTTCACCAAGGCTGAGATGAACTCCTCAAGAACACCAAAAACTTCAAATCTTCATAACTTAGCCAAATCAAAACCAAATCTAGATTTTCAAAGTTCTAACTTGAGTAAAATCGAATTCTCTTCCACATGGAAGCATCAAAACATGCAAAAATCGAAGTTTAATGGATCAAAACCAAGGATTTTCGAAAATGGTTAAAACCTAGATCTAGAAAAATGAAAGCTCCAAATCATAAAATGTCAAGTTCTAAAGTTGTTCTCCATGGCCTAATCTAGTTAATGGACAAATAAAAAGTGGTGCTTATTTGATGGCAATGTGCACTTGCCTATGGGTTGGGGAGTTGTGTGGAAGAAGGAAGAAGAAGAAGTTGTAAGAAATTAATGGAGTTATGGAGGAGAGAGAAAAGGTTGGTAGGTTTTAATGATGGTGGTTGTGATGGAATGGAGGTGGAGAATAGGCTAAGGTGTTCCACTCATGATAAACCAAACCAAACCAAACCAACTCCACAAAATAAAACCAAGCCATGGTCCAAACCCATTACGAGAAACCAAAATCCGCAAGTCGAGAAAATAAAATACGTGCCAAAAATCAAATTACGAGTACTAATACGAAATACAGGAAATGGGGGTGACATGGACCCTAGGCGAACCTAGGGACACGACCACGAGACACTTGGACACCTGTGTCGTGTCCTAGACCTAGGTACACACACGCACGAGACAGTGCACTGCTGTGCAGTGTCCAGTGTATGGGTTTTGGGTTTAATTGCATTTGGACACGTCTGTGTCCTTATGGTGGACACGAGACACTTCCTATGACACGTGCACACCCTATGTTTTCATTACCAACCTTTAACTTTGCATTTTAATTATTTTCGAATTACATATTTCCTATTTCCCCTAAATTTCTGATACATGAACAATTCCTATTTTTTTTTCCAGCTTTTATAATCGAAATTTGGTAATCTATTTCACCCATTTAAATGCTGTTAAATATTGATTTAAAACCCTAATGTTATTCTCCTACTTATAATCTAGCTATGGGTTGAATTTGGGGTTGTTTGGTTGATAACTGATTTCAAAATGGGCACTTGGAAGTTTGGACTAAAACTGGGACTGAATAATGAGAACCTGGGAATTATTTCACTCACTGCCTATTTCATATTTCACACTCACTGTCCTATTCCTATCTCACAGTTCACCACTGTTACACTCTCTCACACTCTTCATTGACACACACACACCCCTATAGCTAAGTCTCACTCTCACTCATATGTTCACACACACACTTGACTGTTACACCCTTCACTGTTTTTCATTCCATATACACACACAATCATTTCCACATACACACACATATGTTTTCATTTACATGCCTATGTATATGTAATATATGTATGTGTGTGTACTATTATAAATGTATAATATATGTATATGTATTGTATAGGCCTATAGGTATGTAATACATATTAGTATCTATATAGTCATATAGTGATATATATAAGTTGATACATGCCTATATATATTAGCTCTCTATAGCATAGGTTGACTTTGTATGTATAATGTATATACACAAATTGTATCAAGGATGGTATGTTGATTTCCTGTATAGCTTGGTTAGACTTGTATGGACTAGTTAGACCTAGAATGACTTGTTTGACCTAGTTTAGACTTGTTAGACCTAGTTTGACCATAGTTGACCTAGTTTGACTTCTAGGGTTGACCAGAGTTGACCAAGAGTTGACTTTGGCATAGATTGACCTAGATTCATTTAGAATGCATAGAATTGCATCTTGTTATCATTTTAGACTTGTTGTGACTTGTGCTGTTCTGATTAGGAGCCAGACACCTCTCCTCGGACAGTACATTTCATCCGGACACTCAGATACCAGGCGAGTACATTCTCTGATCATTTCATATCATGCTTAGAATTATTTTCCTGCTTTAAATTACTTTACTTGATACTGTCACGTTGGCCAAACGAATTAGTACTATATGGATCCCTTCTTGAGATGTTATCCCTTCAGGGAGCATCGGGTACTTTATGTTCTGTGCGTTTCACTTACATGGCGTATCACTATGCTTCATGGTTCATTGAATCACTTGTGACATGTACTCTCATGATCACAGAGTCTTCCTTGAATCCTTCCATTTATTAGGCTTCATTGAATCCCCATTTATGGAACGATCATGTACCACCCTTCGGGGGCAGTTGCATGAATCATAACATAACCTGGCTAGATCCTTGTGTATTGATTGGGGGTACAGGAGAGTAAAAGTGGACATGTGAATAATATCCAAGTACTATCTCATCAGAATCATTCCGTAGTGTCTCATCAGAATCATCCTATGCCATTTACATGTCTATATTGTACTCTGACTCACTAGCCACTGTTAATCTCTATTTATAGTAGATATTTCTATTACATTTTTCTTTCTGTTTACATACTGTGATTCTTTCAGTACCTGTATCTTACTTTACTATATGATTATATTTTCTAATCTGCTATGAACTGTTGAGATGTATTGTGCTCGCTCCTGTCCTGACTAGACCTGTTGAAAATATTACAGAGGACGAGGAGGAGGCATGTGTGGATACCTTCTACGGGGCAGCCCTAGACGACACTTGTGAGCTGGACTCTCAGGAGGACCCAGCTCTAGCTGAGGACATTACCCCCATTGCCTAAACTAGCTTAGTTAGGCTTTATCTTACTGTTATGACCCGCACCCATTTTTTTTTAAAACGGATACGAGACATGTCCAAGCCAGTCTACGCCGCAGTGTCGGCGGTAGAACGCTGTCACGGCCATGGAGATCAAAATCACAAATAATGCTCATTCACATAATGGTTTAACTTACAACATTCACAAGTTTTACATTTGCTGAAAAATATAAACTTGTACAAATATTTGAATAACTACAACTCCACTATCTAGCTAGTCTCTAGGCTTTTGTGTAGTGTCCCGTCCTGCTCAGTCAATCGGAGGAATCGAAACGCCAACGGCGTTCGGACTTAGCCTTGCAACGGCTACTCAGAGACATCGCTCGGTCGAGGCGACCGCTCGCTCAGGTGGGGTAGTTTCGGTGAACTTGTCTCATCTTAGCCTTCACATAATAACTCACAATGTTTTCAACTTGCACAAGTAGGCTTAATAATAAAAGAGATGAATCCACATAGCTAAAGGGAATAATCCCGACGGGTCGAATTGAGTTAGAATATGGAAAGGTCCAACGGTCGGCTTAGAGTTGGTGCACGGCGTGCTTTGAAAATGACACTCGATCCTTCGTCCTGTGGCTTGGGAGAAGGAAAGTTCGTCGAGTAGGTGAGGTATGAACGTAGCCTAAGTCATAGGCGTCGCCCGCATGAATGCTTCATAAAGCATGCACGGTCCCGTCGTCCAAGGCTTGGCATAGCCTTGGCTTGCCCATGAGTTAAGTTGCGTTGAGCGGCTTGTGACCTAAGTCTAGGCACCCAAGTGACTTGGTCGTTAAAGTTGGATGCGTGCATGGCACGATCCGTTAAGGCAAAGCTTGACACAGCCTTTGCTCGTTAAGTTGTTGCGAAGTTAAGTTAGGCAAAGTTATACCGGTCGACCTAAGATATTACAAGCACTGTCCTGCTCCTTCGCGGTTTGTCAAGTTAAGTAGTCCTACGATCTCAAGGCCCGTCGACTCGGGCAGGAGTATCACGTAGAGCACGATTGGCTTAAGGCACGATGTACGGACTGAATGTTTAAGGCAAGGACTATAAGTGATTCAAAGTGAGTTTTGAAAAAAGGGATATCAAATAGGCATTCACGAGTTGGACCAAATGATAGGGTAACAAGGAATGAAATGCTCGCGACCGTGGGTCATCGAGGGGTCTCAAGGAAAGGAATGCTCGCGACCGTGGGTCGTCGAGGGGTCTCAAGGATAGAAGTCTTGGTTTTGGTAGAGGAATGACTGTGTGAGACGTCAGTTTGTGTCGAGTCTTGCATGGTCATTTGACAACTTGTCGACAAGGACGATGAATCCTCGAGCGGTAACCCTAGGCCATGGGGCCGACTCGGCCTAGGAGGGAACAGGGTATAGTCGTGCGTAAGGTTTTGGCACAGGTTAAGCGGGGACATACGATGGGGCTAGCTACTTGCGTCGAAAGGATCCCGATTAACAAAACTATACGTCAAGGTATAGCTTGTGATGCTAGTGGCCAAGTTCATATAGATGTCGGCAAATAGCGGCTATCCGCATGTATGCCTTTGGATTGAGTTGAGTTGAAGGTGTGTACAGTTAGAACACAAAGTTTGGGCCTAAGATTGGGTTTCAACATAGGCGTCGTGCTTCGGCACGAGATGTGGTGTCAAGTCTTGAGTTATCGGCATATAAGTTGCTTAAGTTGGTTGAGTTGTTTGAGTTTAAGTCGAAAAAACCGCCGCAAGGCAAAGTTGGTTGAGTGACACTAACATTCACAAGTCTTGATTGGGTCAATTGGTGGTCAAAGTAGCAAGGGCCGCTAGGCGGCAAGGGCCGCGAGGCGGCGATATGGTTGAGTTGCACATAGTTGCGAGGCATGGCACAAAGGATTTGAAGCACGATCACACGGAAATGGAGCTTCATCGCGTAGTTGCGTCTCTGATTTTAAGTCGTAAGGCAAACACGACTCGATAGGTTAACGTTGTTGGCACGAGAAGGATCTTGAGGCAAGGTATGAGTTAACATTGTCGTTGCAAGCACGAGATGGTCTAGAGACACGAAATAGGCCAAGGCGTCGGTCCTAAAAAATGATCCTAAGGCAAGACTAGAAAGACAATTGATAAGAAGTGACTATGTTGCACAAAGTAAATCAAACGTGTTGGATTTTGTATAGGTGGGCGAGGAGCTCATTCCACCAGTACAGTTGAGTACTGACACCCACTTAGTTTACATGTGCAGGCACATGTAGAAGCTCGTGGCGCACGGAGTTTCTTGGCGATTCGAAGTGCGCGGCCGCATGGATTAAAGACTTATACGGGACATAATGTATAGACATCGCCTTCCGAAGCTTCCGCCGGCTCAAGACTTGTGTTGAGAGATGAGAGAGAGCTGAGTGACTTGTAATGTGAGATGAGTGAGCTTGAGTGAGCTCGAGAGACTTGTAATCTTGGCCTTGCGTCCTATTGTAATCTATGTTTCAATATCAATAAAGAGCTTCTTTTGCATGACTTGTGTTTGTTCTAAATTTCTGCTGCTATTATTCAATGTCTCTGCATGGGACTTCTGTGCGACGACCCCGTCGCAGCCGCTGAAATCGGCCGTTATGGAACCCGCCTTGCACGAGCGCAATCTAGGCTCGTGCAGTATCACGCCTTAGCGAGGACGATCGCTCCCACGGGAGCGGGGCGTGACATTTTGTCTGCAAGTACCCCCCGTATCTCCCATGCTAAGTGAATCCATGGCTAACCTGAAAAATATTGGTTTTCAGTCAGGAATGGAACGAGCACAATTCACTGAATGTAATTTCAAATAAAGAAAATGACTATAAAATAAAGGTTAGACATCAATTATGAGTTTTAAAAATAAACAGTAAAGCCGTGAGAAAAGACAGAAAATCAATAGTAAATAAATAGACAAATATACTTTCTCCACTTGTCAGAAGTACCTTTGATATGTGATCGGTCTCGGGACAATTATGAGACACGGTCTACACGGTCTAAAGTTACACGGTCTACAGTTACACGGTCTACAGTTACACGGTCTACAGTTAATATTACAATAAAGAAACACTGTCTACAAAATAATAATCACGATCTACACAGTTTAAATACAATAATAATCACGGTCTACACTGTCTACTTTGCAATAAATAAATCACTATCTACACTGTCTACTTTGCAATAAATAAATCACTATCTACACTGTCTACAAGAAATAAATGCAATAATAAACACGGTCTACACGGTCTGCACGGTCTAAGGTCAGATCACACATCCTTGGTACTTCTCATTCCCGACTCAACAATTTATAATAGAAAATAATCACATAACCGATGGCCAATCAATGAAATATAGTGAAAATCAATATCGAAATGCAGACAATAAACTGTACTCGCCTGTGGTCCTTTGCTGGTGAAACCGACAATCCAAACCAATCAGTGTGTCCCAATAGTCAAAACTCGTACAACAGTTCCCGGAAGCTGAAATAAATATTACCAATGTTCTCAGAATAGTCAAATTAGCTAGGATTGCCTGTCCTTAAGTCCAATTCTGGACACAGGGGTAAAACGGTAATTTCGGGTCAAAACGGTGTCCGCCGTTGGACCCGTTTTGCATCGAAAAACGTGCCAGAGTCAACGGTCTCTAAAGTCGTCAAACTACATGTCTACGGATCCAGTTTTTCGATACGAAACCAACCGTATGTCCAGAGTTGGATTCCGGCAGGCCGTGCACAAAATCGTCCGTTGAATGGGACCGTGGGGCCCGCAAAACGGCGATCCCATCAACTGTCTCAAAATCGGACCAAACTTGGCATACAGGACCAGAAAAATGATATGGTCCTGTTGGCACAAGTTTCGTCTCGATCTGACGAGCGTGCACAAAGTAATTGAGAAATTTGCACAGAGGCCGATACGGTGAATTTCGACGGATACGCATCAAATTCGTCGCGCACACGCAACCAATTTGAATTCCGTCAAAGCCCACACGTCCACGAAGTCGTTACGTACCTTTCGATGCTTACGGTGCGCGACCACGTCGCCTGGATTGGCGGAACGCACGTCGTATCGAAGGTTTTTTAATATTTTTCACTATTTCGAAAATAGGTTTTTCCCGATTTTCGAATCGAGTTATCTCGACATATAGTAGATGAAACTGAAAAGCGTAAACGGCCTTTTATTGTCCTATATGTTGGCTATGAATGTGTTCAGATAGATTTCTAAAATAATCATTGGATCGGCGATTGGTCGCCTTCCAAAATAGGGTACATGCAACAGTTTTCGAACTGTCAAGAACGGGTTTTTCGTCGATTTTGACTCAGTTTCTTTTCGAATCTGGATCGATTCCACACAAACTAGCTAGATGGATTCCGAGGTGGTTATGTTGGCTATCTAACGAATCAGTCAGAACGAAATACGACGAAGCATGGACGGCGATATCGTACCTGAAACGTGGCTTCACCACCTCCCAGCTGCTGCCGTTTCCAGCGTATCTCGCCGCTGCTGTCGCCGTTTCCGGTCGGCGGATGGCCCGACGCGGCGGCGCGATCGTCAGGGGGTTCGCCGGGACGTGGTGGTGGTGAGGCGGCGTCGTGGGGTTGGAGTTGAGTTAGGGTTTCTCGTTCGTACGTTATATATAAACTCATGTGTGTACAGGGGTTTGCTCGGCTGGGAAGAGGATTACTCGGGTCTGTGGGGGCTTTTCGCATCAGGGAATGGGCCGGCTAGGCTGGTTGCTGGGTTTGGGTATGCCCAGTTCGGGCTGGGCCCAAGGCTGAGGGTTTAATTGTGTGGTTTGGGGTTAGCCGTGTACTGCTGGGGCTCAGCTGCCATGTGGGTTTCAGGAAGCTTTGGGCTGGGACTAGTTGTAAGGAGTTCGGGTGGGCTCAGCTGGGCTTGGGTGAGGGATTTAGTCTGCTGCCCATGGGCTCGGGTCCTTGGGCCTGGGCCTGCTGGGCTGGGCTCTATATTCTTTTACTCTATTATATATATATATATATACATACAACCACATACAAGTATACATATATATATATATATATATATATATATATATATATATATATATATATATATATATATATATATATATATATATATATTCCTCCATAAAACTCAAATAGGTCTCACTAGCATCTATTCATAGTGTGGGGCTTATTTCTATAAATATGAATATATATAATATAACATTTATTTGACAAAACCAATAATAAAATATTATTATATAATAATAACCTTGATAATAAAAATAATAATAATAACGAATTTCAATAAATAAATAATGGTGTAAATACCATTTTACACAGTCTAAAAATCCCAAAAATGTACAAGGACCTATTTATATACAATTATCATTGAATATCACTAATATTGATATCTATAATATTTATTAAAAAAATATATATAAAACATGCATTAGATCATTAAACTGAAATACGACAAAATCATACCAACGATATATCAACATGAACGTTTTGGACGGGTCGCATGACTACATGGGCTCGGCTCAGTTCGGGTCCAGTCCAGACTGGTTTGGTACAACCGGTTTCCCTAAACTAAATAATATAAATAATAAATAAATAAATCTTCGGTAAGGGTTAAGTCGCAACTTAGCCTGGTTTTTCTAGTTAGGACATCACTATGGCTCAGTCTTCCCTATCAGGGCTAATACACTAGTCTAAGCACGCTATTGCACTACCCGTGCCACGATTTCTAGTCACCATGTACTCTAAAACTCCATCATGGCTAAAATTATCTACCGTAATAATTAACTAAATAAGTATCTATAAAATCTAAAAAATCACCATTCCAATAAAATAAATAATAATAGAAGATATTCCAAATTTTCTGGGAAGAGCAGCTACACTTACTTATGTTGTCTTGAGACTGGTTTAGCTAGACTTTATATTTCTGTCTTTGAGATCTGAGTTGTATATATTCTTTCATATTCAGTAGCTGAGACCTTGTATTCTGGATATTGCTGAGTTGTTATCTTAGACTCTTCTGATCATCTGTATTTTCTTTGAGTTCTATATCATATCGTGCTTCTTCTTCCTTAGTTGTGATTGAGTTTATTTCTGCTATGTCACCCCCATTCGGAGAGTATAAACTGCTTAGAATTATATTGTTAGATGTTGTGACCTAGGACAACGTTCTACCGCCGACACTGCGGCGTAGGCTGGACGTACCCACGTCTCGTGCCCTTACTCTAGGGTGCGGGTCGTGACAGAACGTTTGTTGAACCTCTGATCTCGACATCGAGTCTACCATCTTTGATCAAGACACGGGACTAACATAACAAACAACCATATTCCTTAAAACCCAAAACTTATGCATATGCAACAGTGCAACAACGTACATAAACGTCACTTTTACACACAGTCTTTTGGTGAATGTGCGAGGATTTAGTATAGAAATCAAGTAGAACGTCTGTTTCGATTGTTTTTATATAATTTTTGCAAAAAATTTCTCGCTTAAATTTTAGAAAAATTTAGTAATAGTCCAGCAAAACCAAACTCATTTTACAAATTTAAAAGCCAATGGACACCCCCGTAAATTTTCGTTTCGGCTCGATTTGTATTTTTTTAACCTGGTAGTACTGAACTCGAGTAACTCTTATGATTATCGAAAAAATGTATAAGACTGTGACTGAATGACGAAAAATAAATAGATCAAACCACTGGAACGTATTATTATTTTTATTTATAATAATAATGAGAGTTGGAAAAGAGTGGGCAAAAAAATATGCAATGCAATATGCGCAAAGTCGAGTGCGTATTGTCGAACATATAAAAAGAGGGAAACCAGGTAGTGCTCACCTTTGGCTCCCAAGGGTGATTTCGTAAATATCGTCAGTGATAGCGGACCAAATTATTATGGCTTTTTCTAAGGGCACCACATTTTTTACTTGAGGGTAACTCTTACTTGGGGACAGCCCAAACATGTGGAGATTTTGCTAGGGGCTGCCCACAATTTGCTTGGGACTAGCCCAAAAATTAGGATTTTTCCCTCTTCTCTTTCCTCCTCCTCCTCCTTCCTCCAGCGGCGACGCCACCACCACTACCAGCAGCCACCGCCTCCTTCCTTCTCCTCCGCCTCCTTTCCTTCCTCCTCCTCCGCCTCCTTCTTCCGTCTCCCTCCGCATCCTCCGTCTCCCTTTCCGAGGACTGCCAACTCCTAGCATATGTCATGACTGTCAACTTGCTGACAGTCCTAGGACTGTCACTAAGTTGGCAGTCATAACATGTTAGGACTGCCAACTTGCTTGCAGTCCTAGGACTGCCACTAAGTTGGCAGTCCCACTTGTTGGAAAAAAATTGGGCTAGTCCCAAGTAAAAAATGGATGACAAACTTGTATTTTTTTTTTTGAACATTTTTTTGGACTAGTTCCAGTAAAAAGTGTGGTGCCCTTAGAAAAAAAACTATTATTATTTCTAGGGTTGCTTTATTCAAACAATAACAATTCGTAGTGCTCGAAAAAGCTTTCCTCTTTCCCATCAATTCCTCCCAAAGACGCTTATTTCCTTTTTTCCCCTCTTCTGGTGAGCACTCCTCTTGAATTCGCTCCTTTTCTTTTCAAACTATTTTTTCCGAAAGTATTTACGGTGGATGGTGAATGTGGGTCTTATCTAGGGTTTATGCGTGGTTTCAATATTTGAAGATCCATCAGCGGAAAACAGAATCTAGGGTTTCTAGTGTGAAAACCTTCATAGCAATATTTATGAAAATTTCTATACTTCTGTTGTCTGAATATTGAGATTGTATACTCAGTCCTGCGAAAAGAAAGAACGATTTTTTTACTTAATTCTTACGACAAAAAACTTTTTTTTTTCTTGGGTGGGGGTGGGGGGGGGGGGGGTGATGCCCCTAATGTTTATGTCGTATTTTGAACTTTTAGATTCATCAGCGGAAAATATCTAGGGTTTCTTTAGCATTCCATGTTATGGGAAGCAAATTGGTGCTGAAAGTTATGGATAGTCCTATTATTTTCTTATATTGTGTGAATCTTATGATTGTATACTCAGTCCCGTGATGTTCTTTCTGGGGGAAATAAGATTATATTTTTTTAAGTTTACTTAAATGCTCAAACTGGGTTTCTTTAGTGGTTTGGGCCTGTTTGGTAAACCGAAGTGTTGGAAAATATGGATTTGGACTTTCAAAGGGGAAAGTGGGATAGGAATCCATGTATTTTCTTGTCCCCCAATAGGGGAAAAATGTGTTTGGTTGAGATAGGAAGTGAGAAGTGAGAAGTGAAAAATCAGAGGAATGTGTTTGGTTGAGATAGGAAAGTGGAAAGTAAAACAATATGTTATAATAATAAAAATTATGATAATTAATTTAGTTAAAAAAATAATAACAATAATACCGGTCATTTTAATTTTAATTACAAATAATAATAATAATAAAAATAATTTGGTATTATTATTATTATTATTATTATTATTATTATTATTCAATATCATTTTGGTAATCTTAAAATTATTATTATTATTATTATTATTATTATTATTATTCAATATCATTTTGGTAATCGTAAAATTATTATTATTATTATTATTATTATTATTATTATTCAATATCATTTTGGTAATCTTAAAATTATTATTATTATTATTATTATTATTATTATTATTATTATTATTATTATGGTAATCTTAAAATTATATTATTTTTATTAAATAATTTATTATTATTATAATAATTCGATATTATATAAAGAGAAATCGGTATATAATAATTATAATTATAATTATAGTTATAATTATAATTATTTAATTATTTAATTAGTTAGTAAATATTTGTGATTAACTAAGTACTATATATATTAATTAATTACTTACTTCTACCTTTTTTCACTTTCCAACCCACATCCTCAACAAAAAAGAGGAAGTTGTTTTCCGGATTTGGAGGTGGGTCCCATGGATTTCAGGAACTGCACTTACCAAATTCCACTCCCACATTCCCGCGAACCAAACACCGGAACTTGAATTCAATGGCCCACTTCCAATGAACAGTGGAATCCATAGCCCACTTCAGTGTTACCAAACACACCCGGAAAATAGGGGAAAAAAATCTAGGGTTTCTGATTTGGTTGTAGTTTACTTTCTAGTGAGTGTTTGCATGGATCGCCTCAAATTAGACCTATCAACTGCAGACTTGTTATTTAACTCATTTTTGCTAGTAAGAATAGTATTGGATACTTCTAATGTGATGAGCTTCACTAGAATTAGCTATATTGGTTGGAAGTTAAAAAAAAGGCTTTAATTTGTCTAGGGCATCAAGTGATAGGGTGTGAATTTGGGTTAATTGGAAACACCTTTCAGTAGCTCAGAAAGTTTGTTGCCGGTGTCGATATTCTGCTAAGAAAAAAAATCTCTGTTCTTTTGCCATAATTAGTCAAACCAAATCCTACAAGTTATGTGTACAATAGTTGTTCCGTAATTGGACTTAATCTATGCAAAAACGAAACACCTTCCTTGAGTCTTGTACTTAATTATTTGTACTTAATTTTGTAGGGACTACCTTGTAGAAATTTGAATATGCATGAATGTGTGGAAGAGAGTATAGCAACATGCAAATTTGTATTGACATTAAACTATGTTTTAAGATCTAGATTACAAGCTGAAAGTATGTTAGTCCTTTTACATAACAGGCGTGGCTTTACTAATATGTTGCTACTAGCTACTTCTTACTTCCTTGCTTGTCACAATTTATTGTTGTGTTCCTTTGAAAAATCGGCTTTTGTAGAAATGAACAAATTGCTGCATCTTGGTATAATACAAGAAACAAATGACTGCAATATTTGTTCTTCATTTTATTATTATGTTATTTGTTCAATTTCTTATAACTCACATGGTTGCTTTTTGTGTTCTTTTTTCCTTTATTTTGGAATCATTGCAACCAAACGTATATAGTTATGCACCTTAACCAGCAAGTGTTTTTGGGCTTCAGCCTTGTATCTAATTAGCAAGGAATTCTTTCCTCATTTTGCACCTGTTGAGCATCATCTTGTTGATTATCATTGGTGATATTCTCATCCCTGCCTCTATTATTAATGCTACTGTCACCATCCGGCACAGAATCTTTAACATTGAAACTCCTTTCTGCCATAAGTACCATGGCTTGTTTTGAATCAAGATTCTTACTTTGTGACTCTTGCCGGCTCTTTCTATTTTTTT
Source organism: Iris pallida (assembly GCA_029216955.1). NCBI lineage: Eukaryota > Viridiplantae > Streptophyta > Magnoliopsida > Asparagales > Iridaceae > Iris > Iris pallida. The sequence goes on along the minus strand of JANAVB010030817.1, from coordinate 11,571,852 downwards.
CCTCCTTTTGGTATTTGTATGCGTCCTATCGCAAATGCTTGTGGCTTCTGTACTTCTTTCACAGTTGCCTTGAAAGCTCCTTTTAGATACACAACATGCCGAGGACAAGGAGAAATGCTGGAGTTTCCAAGGCTGCAGAACCTGTAGAGCCAGCCGAGCCTGAAGAGCAGGTGGATCTGGAAGAAGATGAGGAGCCAACGGATGAAGAGGAGGTTGAATATGAAGAAGTTGAGGAGGAAGTAGAGGAAGAAGAAGAAGAAGAGGAGGTTGAAGAGGAGGAAGAGGAAGATGCTGCTGTCAATGGAGATGCAGATACAAAAGCTGCTGCTGATGGTATGCAAGTTGATGAGGATGAAATGAAAGAACATGCTGAACTCCTTGCGCTTCCTCCACATGGTTCGGAGCTTTATGTCGGTGGCATCCCATACGATGCGTCAGAGGAAGATCTGAAGAGTTTCTGCGAGTCAGCTGGAGAGGTTACTGAGGTGAGATGAGAGCTTTTTTTATTTAATTTTTTTTCTGTTTTTATTTGAGTCATTTACATTGGTTTCTGATGATGACAGGTTAGAATGATGAAAGGCAAGGATTCATCAGAGAACAAAGGTTATGCTTTTGTTACTTTCAAAACAAAAGAATTGGCTTCTAAGGCGATTAAAGTTCTCAACGGTACAGAGTTCAAGGTAGACTCACTTTTGTGTTCTTTACAATTTATATTATAGTTGCACTGATTGGAAATCCGTTGTTCCTTAATCCCGTGAAATCTGTTGTAATCTCATCAGATAAAGTACTATGCTAGTGGAAACGTCTATTTCCATATGCATATTCTAGACAATTGTAATATAGAACTTTGATCTAGGACAAGATGTTGAGGCAAAATTTCTCTGCAGGAATTAAAGTTGTCTCTCTTCACGTAATACTACCACATGCTTAATGCAGGAATATGGATCACTCATTGGTTCCGAAAATCCTTTTTCTTTATACTTTCCCTGAACTATGTTCTAATGTATGGCATTGTCTCAGGGTAAAAATATAAGGTGCTCAACATCTCAATCGAAGCACCGGTTATTCATAGGCAATGTTCCTAGAACTTGGAAGGAGGATGATTTAAAGAAGGTTGTCAATGAGATTGGTCCTGGAGTTATAACTGTTGATTTGATGAAGGTAACCTTTCCTCTCTCACGCACGTGCACCCCATCTCCATGCATTCTTTGATGCATGATGTTTTTGTTATGACTTCTGGATGTCTGTCATATTTTTGTAACTAGTTTTCATATATTCGACAAGTCATATAAATGATGTTACTGTTTTAATGTTCCTTTACTTATGTTCCTCTTTTAATGTTACTGTTACGACTGTTCTGTACTCATGTTCCTTTTATAATGTTGCTGTAATAAGTTCAAAAATATTTACATATAATTCTTGTTACTGTTACAGGATCCACAGAATTCTAATCATAATCGTGGCTTTGCATTCGTCGAGTACTACAACCATGCATGTGCTGACTATTCAAGAAAGAAAATGTCCACCCCAAAATTTAAACTAGATTCTAATGCTCCTACTGTGAGCTGGGCTGACCCTAGAAGTGGTGATTCCTCTGCCAATTCTCAGGTTGCAAACGTGGTTCTTTCTACTAAGTTGTTTATATTTTGAGCTTTGTGCATTTCATCTTTTTTGAGTGATTGTTCTTCTTTCAAGGCCTGCAGTTCATTGCATATGATAAACCTTTTTTCAGATAAAAGCAGTTTATGTGAAAAAATTGCCGAAGGATGTGACTGAAGATCAGTTGAGGAAGCTGTTTGAGCACAATGGTGAAATAACAAAAGTAATCCTTCCTCCTGCAAAGTCTGGACAGGAAAAGAGGTATGGTTTTGTGCACTTCGCAGAGCGGTCAACAGCCATGAAAGCACTACAAAACACCGAGAAATATGAGCTTGACGGTAATTTTACTCATTTGTTTTTCAAATGCTAAGTCCTATTTAAACTGTACTCTAAGCTGCTCTTTGTTTTCTATGAACAGGTGGTGTCCTAGAGTGTTCTCTTGCAAAGCCACCAGCTGATAAGAAAGTTGAGACCGTACCTAATTCTCAAAAAGGTGCCCTCCTACCCAATTATGCACCCCGTGGATATGGTGTTATGGGTGCTGGTTATGGTGCACTTGCTCCAGCTTATGCGGTATGAATGTACTTGAATGAATGCTTCTCCATAGGCAAGATCCAATCATTTATGTTGTATATATTTTATGGTATTGTATCTATCTTCTTCTTGCAGCCTATGATGTACGGAAGGGGCCCTCCTGCTGGCATGGCTATGGTTCCGATGGTATTGCCTGATGGACGCCTTGGATATGTATTGTAAGTACAAAGATGCTATAATAGATTGTTGTATCTACTATTTACCATCTTCATCAATCATCATGATCATTTATCTTTCGAGCCTTTTCCTATCAGAATGGGGTGGTCAATGGCACACGAGCAAGCTCCACAAGAATTATCACTTCTTATTCATTGTCATAAACCTCACACATCCCTATTCTGGTGCAAGACATCATATAACAGTGAGCGGTTGATGTAGCCTGTCGTGTGTATGCACCCGCAAACCTTTTATTATAGAACAGGGTAATATGATCGTGCAAAACCAAATTGAATTATTAAGCAGAAAAATGATCCCAAGGACCAAATGAGTTTGCATAAGGATTGCCCCTGGGAAATAGACCCCAATGGTTGGTTTATTTGTTCATGTGTGTCAGATATATATTGGACACGACAGGCTTGTGGACAAACCAAAAAGTCTGTCCGTGTGACTGTGTAACAGACACTGATCTCTAACCAAATTACGTCACATATTCACATAGCAGTGACTGCTTTAGGATCCTGATGTTGAAGCATCAATGTGTTGCCTACCTCTAAGGCGCTAAATACTAATAGCATTCAGCATTAGGGACGGCGTCATTTTAATAGTTGCTAACTGATAGTAGTTTTCCTGAATTCTTAATCATACTGTTGAGAGTATGATGCATTATTGGTGCAAATTGTTGGAAGTTCTGATTAATTTTCTCATTTCCTTCCCATATGGAAGCAAGTTTCCTTCCATTTGTCCAATTTTGGTCGTCCTTCATTAGTTCTTTGACTTGATCTTCTAAAAGAATCTTTTATATTGTACTATTTTTTGGTGGACTCTTGATTATTTAGTCTTTGATAATTGTAGTTTTTCCATCTCATTTTCTCATTATTTATAGTTTCCTATCAGTTAAAAAGTTCTGTCTATTATCATCAGCTAAAACAACCAAACCTGAGACCATGTAAAAAATAAGGTAATTAGCAAATGATGTTGATTTAGTCATATTCTAATACATTCTGAAGTAAAGATTCAAAAACTTCTAATATCCACAAATATCAAACAGTGATTTCAGTCATTTACTTTTATATTTTATTGTCGAGAACGATAACTTATAATGTTCTTTCAACAACTATTACAGACAGCAGCCTGGTGCTCCTGTTGCACCTCCACAGAGAGGTGGTGGCCGGTCTGGAAGCTCAAGCAGTGGAAGCAGGAAAGGCAATGATAATAGTCGTGGTCATAGGTTTAATCCATACTGATCTTACTTGACAAGTATTAGCCACTGCTGAGGGATTCTGTTTGTAATACTTAACAAAATCATAGTTTTATTTGCTTTGCTACAGATGCGAGGTAACTTGTCCATTTGACATGATTAGCTTAATGTTCTTGCTCTCTTTTAGATGAATTTTATTATGAGTAATTTAACGATGATGGAAAGGTAAGCTTGACACATTGGCTTCACTTGCAATCTGTTTTTTTAATTTCTTATTTGCATATTGCTGCTTATTAACTGGTAATGTTTTTGAATGACTTAGGGCGTGGTTTATGTATGCTCTTCATAGTTCATGATTTTGTTCATATCAATTTCGTAAGGTTTTATCGATCTTTATTTGGTTTATATTTGTATGGTGACCATCCAGTTCTTATAATCATTTCTTTGCCAGGCGCGCGTGAACATACACAATCTTCCCAGATTCTTCATGTCTATGCTCTCACATCTGTTGTTGGAAGTACATGAATTTTTTGGCTGATCTCGCATTTCCTTGTATTATTGATATATATCATATAAGAATTTTCTTAAAGGACTGGTATGCTTTAGCTACATCATATTTGATTGATGTTTAAAAAGATGTATGTATTAGCATCTTAACATTGAAATGTATTCTCTTTGTTTGGCAATTCTGATAAAATCTTCATACCAAGTAGCTTGCATAGACTCAGAGGAAGTCACTTTAACATAAAAGCAATCTTCTCATCATATGAACTCCTCTTTATCTCATTGTATCTGCCAAGTAAAGCACAAACATGGAATCAACCTTCTAGATGAAATTTTGCTGAGCAGAGGTTTGAATGGAATATTTTTACAATGTTATATATTGCATCTTTATCACATGATAACTTCCTAAGGTGATGTCAGTGTCGGAGAGAAGAATCGCTATCGGAAAAGCCTTGACATGATGTATTTTGAGTTCAGAATGTCATTTGTATAATGCAACAGTTACAACCAAATGCTTACAACCCTTTTACCACTTTCATCCAATGCTGACATGTGGGCCATGGCCCACATGTCAGCAAATGGGTGAGTGGTTGTAAGAGGGTTGTAAGGATTTGGTAGTAGACTTAGCATTATTGACTCCAAAATGTCATTTGTATAAACCCGAGCTAAATAATGGTTGTTGTCATAGAGCATCAAATAGGTAATAATCATAATTCAAAACAGGCATTAGTATAATTGTTTTTCCAGGCTTGTATTTTCCGAGAATTTAATTCCTAAACATATAAATTTGTGGATTGTCTACATTTATGCTTGAGGGGGGGGCGGCAGGGCCCGGTCCGTTGAGTTCAAACCAAACTAATTTCGAATTATCCATTCAAAATTATCCTTTTGTCTTTCCCCCTTTTTCTTTTCCAAATTCATTAATTACGTTACTCGAACAGGAAAGCACACGCATGCATCTCACGTGCTCTTCTCTGTCTCTATAAATTAACCAAGTAGAAAAATAAATTAGTGGGGGCTTGACAAAGTAGAAAAATAAATTTGTAAAACTTTCTACTATTATGATGATCGAACCTAGGACCTACATTATAAACATAAATAGTTTAGCAGTTGGATTGCCATTTCAAAGTAAAAAAAATAGTGGAGGCTGAAAATATATTTGCTCATTTTGACAAAATATTGTAAAAACCTATATTGAAATCTTATTTCTTTGAAATCCAGTGGGGGCTTGTGCCCCCACTGTCTTTCATATGGATCCGCCCCTGGATTGTCCTCACATTGGTTGCGGCAATCGAACGCACGAAGATCCTCCTCCAAACGCAGGAGAGCAACGCTACCATACTGGGGCTCTCCGGCCACCGGACCTGTTGGAGGTTCCGTGGGATGGTCGACTACATTGCCAGGACCGTCAGAAAGGAGGGGGTCCTCTCGATGTGGCACAGGAATGGGACTAGCGTCATTCACTATTACACCTCCGTCGCTCTCAATTTCTCTCTTAAGGTTCTATTTTTGGTTCCTCCCCGTTCTTGATCAAGAATTTTCTTTTCAAGTTATGATGACATTTGATACATTGATGATGAATTAGGATTCCTAACTCTTGCAATCTTTCTATGCCATTTTCTCAAAAGCTTTAGCCAATCCTCTTTCACTATCATCTCTTTTTCCCAGGATCAGACGGTCTCTAGCTAGCAAGCAACTCAAGTTAGTTGTGAGATGGTCTAATGAATATTAGGATTTTTAAAGATTTTGTTAGTCGTTTTGTGTGCATTAGGTCCATTTTCTCGAGCATTGAAGTGAATTGTAATGGAGATTAATCAAGATTTCAAGATTCTTCGAAGTAGGATCTTGGGGTTTTCTTCCTTTCTGACCTTGTTATTATTGTTTGTCGATGCCTGTGAATTGATCTATGTTGCAGACACGTTGGAAACGACAACATGGGTCCAACATTGATTTGTATATATCGGGACATCGTCTATGTAGTGTCCATCCCATCTTACATACAAGATGACTCAAGTACCTGGAAAGAGTATCTAAGCTGAACCGCAAAAGGGTGTTCAACTTTAGTCAATTTATCCCTTTCAGCTTTCATGCGTTCAACATGATTCTTTTCCATAATCCGTTCATTTAAAATTTCAATGACCAGATTTAAAACATGAATGCTTAGGCATTCAATATACGACGAGAATCAGGAAGCAGAGATCACAAGTGTAAACCTGAATTTTTTTTATTCTTTTTTAGATTATTCTTTCTTTTTTTTAATTTAAATTAATAGTGTAAGAAAGTTCCAAGTGCAGAATATTTGTTTCTCTCTCAAATACACTTACTACACAGTCTAAGCTTTGAATTTTACATTTTCCTTTTCGGAATTAGATGTGGCTATACAGTCCAGTCCATACAAGGCCAAATTTCAGTTCCTAGATAATGTGATCATAGAAACCTTTATAGAATTTGAATATGAATAATTTGGTTATCATTTCCCTCAGATACCTCATTCCTTCTTGTTAACTGTTTCATCTAAAAAAACCATATTCATATTCTTCACATGAAGTCAAAGAATGTACCCGCACATAAATTAACAACATAAAAAACTAACCCAATTAATGAGTTCAAGTTCAACATAGTACTTGATAGTGCGTACTCGAAAATACGTTGGGTTGATCTTGACACTGTTTGAAAAACCTGTCCAACCATCGGCCCAATCTTGAAGGAAGGGTTGCCACTCTCTCTAGCTACTAGCTAGGTCTATACTTCAATTCATTGAATCAGAATGAACCAAATTACGTTCCTTCTACTTGCATGAAATGGTTGGACTTGGGCTGCGACAATCAAAAAAGCCCCCAATTTCTTGCATAATCAACGAGTATTTCTAGTTGAGATCGAATAGAGGGAGAGAACTTACGGAAATTCCAGGTTTTGGATCGGAAGAATAAAGTTTCGAAATAGATGAGAGCAAGAGGATCTCTTTTTATAACCGGGCCGGGTTCTCTGGAAATATTAATAAATTCTAAAAAAAAAAATCATACACAACATTAAAATTTAATAAAATTGTACATACAACACAAAGTTTTTGACAAATTATGAAAAAAAAAAATCAAACACATTGATGTTTTTCTAAACCAAACAAGTAATGAAAACCTCCCTCCACGTTAGCAGGGGGCAATGGCTGGTCGTCATGCGGGCGGTCAAAATAGTATTTTTTTTTATGCATCACTAAACCAGTCTGAAATCTATCTGCCGAATGAAGGGAAGGGGAGTTATCGAGGTTCTTCAATAATTGGAGTCTGATTCTATGATTGATCTAATCAAGTTTCAACATTCACTGTAAATAAGGTTATGGGTGAGCATATAACGGTTGAAAACCGAACCGAAATATGACAAACGGTTCGGTTTTTTCGGTTATCGGTTCGGTTTACGGTTTAAAATTTTGAAAATTTGAAATAACGGTTCGGTTTTCGGGTTTTCATCCGAAAAACCGAACCGAACCGAAAACCGATTTAGATTTAGTAATTTATCAAACTACCCACAATATACATATACTAATGTTTATTAATCCCTAACTGAGCTCACTCTCTTCTCCTATTCTATGTCGGTGCTTCTTTGAGCACTTTCTCTATCTACCCTCAATCTATATATACTAATATCTTTCATTCTATGTAATATAACAATTCATAAATACAATAATGTCATATATTTAAAAAAAAATTATTTAAATAGGCTCATTTTGCTAAAAACTTGAAGGCCATGCACATTGGTCCATGAAACCGAACCGACCGAAAACCGAACCGAATTAATTCGGTTCGGTTTTGTTCGGTTTTTATAAAAATGGTTCGGTTTTCGGTTTTGAGAAATACGGTTTACGGTTATTTCGGTTTTCACATATTCGGTTCGGTTTGAACCGAACCGAATCGAACCGATGCTCACCCCTAAATAAGGTCCAATGAAGGTTTTTTATTTCCCAGCTTGATTCAAACCTCAAACCATCTCACAGTTTTATTGAGAGAGTATAATTTGCTCCAAACATTAAACTTGCATGTTGAAATTAAACTCCCTACAGATTTTAGTTTCAAAGATGATTTGAAACAAGTTATGATTTATATTTTCATTGATGCATGATAACAATCTATCAGTAGCAAATGTGCAGACCTAGCCAGTTATTAGGTTATGTTGAGCTGTGAGACTAGCTCTGAAGAGCCATTGCATACTTTCCCATCATCTTTCAAGCCATATATAGAAGAAAAAATTGTTTGTGAACAATTATGATTGGTGTACATTTTTCCCCCCTCCATTAATAACCTTACAAATGCCTTGCAAATTATAAACTATATAAGCATGGACCTATTTACCGACCGAAGAACTATGTATCTCTGTCATGAATTGCTGATGAAAAACCTGACAAAAATACAGGTTGGTTTTGTCTGTGGGGGCAGGCAAATATATAAGCTCATGTTCAGATCTCTAGCTACCAAAACAATTCATTTTTGAAACGTAAGAATGATCGATATTTACATTATCAATCACCAATCTTCTTGATATATACATGCATGGATGGGCAGCAATGGCGGAACTAGAAATTCAACCTTGGTTAAGGTGGCTCCGCCCCTGGCGATCGGTACAATCAAAATATCCTTCCAAGGCCGCAAACTTCACATATCTGTCACTTATTGTACTAATTATTGGAAACAAAGTATATATATGCTGATGTTAGGATTCTTCTTTGATTTTTTTTTTCTTCTATATTATTGTCTCTAATATTCACTACATTGCGCATGAAATCTTGATATTTTCAATACCAACTTATAATTTTAATGCACTCCTTCAGTGAGCCAGTGACCCATCATGAATTGTCTGTTTTCTATCAAAGATCGAGCTCCGGTCGTTATCAAGGCGATCGACTACAAATATTGCCGGATCTATTTTCATTGAAACTTTTAAAAAAGAAGTTATTTTGAGAAAAAATATATTTTGTCAAGAATTAATGAACTGCAGGTTCAGATAAAAGTATATATATATATATATATATATATATATATATATATATATATATATATATATATATATATATATAAAAAAAAAAAAATATATATATATATATATATATGAAAATTTTACAATACATTCATCCTTTTTGGATGTATCGATACATCCGAAATCTGGACCGTTGGATGTAAATCCAACGGTTCAGATTAAATTTAGATGAAATAATGCAGGAGACATCATTTAATGCTGTTTTTGACTTTTGACCTCTTGTTAACTTGCTATAGCAGGTCATTCTTCAATGCAATTTTTCAATGAACACCCTAAATTAACTTATATTTACTTTCTCTTTCGTCCATGTAATTTAATATTTTTTGCAACTACGTATATAAAACAATAATTGTGTGTCGGCCAGAATCTGTAGGCTATGTAGACGACGACACCACCGTCGCTGGCGATCTAGATGGTGAAGCAATGAATATATTTGAAGCAATGGGTAATTGTGGCGAACTCGTCTCCATTGGGACTCGAACTTCTACCACTTGGGCCACATGCATCTGTCCTAACCACTAGCCTAGAATTGGCAGCTGAAGGACACGAACCACATCGTCTGTTGCTACGGTCATGTATGTATCGACATCGATGAGGATCCATCGATCAAATTGCTCTCTCGGTGGGGTCGAAGATCTGACCTAGCTAGCAACAATGGAGATCTGCGCAGGCCCCGGGCCGGCCCCTGCTTGTTGGTACGTAGCCATCCACTCTTGATAAGAGAATTGGATTATGTACACCACACATTAGATTGTTCTGAGTACAATTTAATTACAATTACTCTTTTTTTTTTAGGGGACTGGAAGATCAGATGCATAGTTTGAGACGCTAGCTACTTTCTAAAACGAGGATCAATTAATGCAGGTGTACTCATCTGATATATGCTATAATTGTAAGTTCCAATCCTTACTGTATGGTTATATTAACTTCCACATAGTCGTATTTTTCAAGTGGCTGCAGCTTGATCGATGAATCTTTGAGAACACCGTTACGTGTCGCGACCGATACCAAGCAATTGACATCTTGTTGTCGATAGATCGTACCTACGTGAGACTACCATATACCAATAGGTAGCCCTGACCTGATCATATCATGGAGATGAAGTAGTCTCTAGTTGGGCATATGAGACAACATGAACGATCATATCTACTGTTGCTGTCGATATCGATCGTCTGCGTCAATTCTAAAAGAGGTCTTCAATTCATGCATGTTGATCATCCTATCTACACTATAGGCCTTGGCGTGGTGGCACCAGAATGTGCCTGAGATTTTGTATGGAGACTTCTAAACTTGTTTAGAACATATTTTTATACCGATAAGGGAAAGGCCTAGGTATGATGTTCACAATGTGGCCAGTATAGAAATGAAGGCTGGCCTGGGTATGATAAGATCCTGTGCACTCTTGGGAACGCGGTGTGATCCGAACCGGAGTTGGTCCATGAGGTGCGATATTGAATTGGGACCATATGTCTTAAAAGAGAATTCTCATGTAAGGTCTGAACCAATCCCAATTATCTACACCACATGATCCCACCTCCTAAAACATAATTAGCCGCTCAAACCAGCCCCGTAAGTCCGTAACCATGAGTTCTGATACCACTTGTTGGGAACGCGATGTGACCCAAACCGGAGTTGGCCCATGAGGTGCGATATTGAATTGGGCCCATATGTTTTAAAAGAGAATTCTTATGTAAGACCTGAACCAATTCCAATTATCTACACCACATATCGGACTAAATTACTAACTCATTGTCATCCCCCATTTGAGCGCTCAACCGGAAACAAGATACAACCCAACATGCACAATGCACGCCGGAAAATATCCGTTCAGCTGTTTCGCATATATAGCCTTGATCCATTTGGATTGTATATGAACCAGCTGATCAATTAGGTTTACTAGCCAACCTTGGTCCTGAATCCTGATTAATTTCTAGAATATAATATGATCATTCGATTTAAGAAGGATGTCCAGCATAACATACATGATATTTAAACTTATAACTGCATGGCAACACTTAATTCTAAATAAGGAAATTTCTTTATCAACAATATCGATCTTGTTCTTGAATATTTATAAGAAGGTGCAACAATATCTGCAGTTTTCATGTATTTAGTTCAAATACAAATCTCTTTGAGACCAATGTTGATCTTGAAAAGCTTAAGATATCGATCTCTTGCAAGTTCTTATAACATGGATAGATACGATCGTACGCGCCAAATTTAATTCATTGTTTATTTTCATGTCTTTTAATCACTTGAATATGAACTACTTGGTTGGAAGTATATATTAATTACTTTACCATTGAATTAGTTCTACAAGAGGATATTGGAACATACATAGAAACTGTTTTTCTTCACTTTTTAATTTTTTGATTCACCCCTCCCAAGAAAATGTCTTTGACGAGTCATTAAAGGGAAGCCCGGGACTCATATGCAAGGGTACGAGTCACTATTAAGAACCCAAGCGTTCAATCAACAAGGATCTAAATAACTAATTGAGACACTATCGGTAACCAAGACTACGGCTCCGTTTGGTTGGTTCAATGTAATGTAATCATAATCGTAATGTAATCAAATAATTTTTTTTATTTGATTATATTGCAATTACAATTACATTACAGTGTACCAAACGAGGCCTACATTCTTGAGGGAAGCTTCATTAAACTCGCGATTAATGGCAATGTCATCATATGATCTCGATCTTGAGGAGCTATATATATAACAGATTCTTATTAACAAAAGACGGCCGATTTTAAGAGAGTTTGTATATTTGTTTTCCTCTTTGTTTTAGGACTATTCAGTGTGAATTAATTACTTGGGTATTTGTTTCGGAAAAAGAAAAAGAATGTCTATATATGGCGGCATTGCCTCATTCTTTGTAGCTAGCTCTACAACCCTATATATCTAAAATCAAAGTGCAACATTTACATGTCGAGTACCTATCATCCACATTTGGACATTACCTTCATTTAATATCAAAGTCTATGTACCTTTGAATGATGTTATCTGAATTTAATTCTAGCTCACATGCAGGGATCAGATCACATGACATTCTTACTTGCAGAGATGGGATCTTTTGACCTTCATAAGTACATAACTCTTAAGTTTACCACATAAAATTTGAGGAATATGTATATTTTTGGGACCTCCCCATGTTGTACTTCTCAGTAATATACTTGAACTAGCTAATTGGTGTTATCTAGCTAATTAATGCCACTCCTTCAAGGTTCATAAGCATTTAATCTAGCATGATGATGTTCAGGTTTCTTAGATAAATTACACTCGGAGAACCCCATATGATGAAGCCTTCTCAAGATTTCACATCCTGAACCTTGAACCTATAAATTTGGTAAAATCCATATTGGTAATGTATATATATCAAAGGATGAACCCCTAATTTCCGCCGTTAGAGACCCAAAATACTAGGGATCGATCTAGAAACGTCGATCGTTTAGCCATCAAATTGAAGCTGCTTAACATTCATGAACAAAAATATAAGAAATTAAACTGAAGCAACATCTAAAATGATGCAATGATAGTATATATAAATTGAACATATAAATGCTCCTCATATTATCATCATAATTATACTCTAGGAGCTAACAAGTAAACATGATACAAAAAACTCTACTACCGAAATGCTTTTATTGAAGCATGCAACAGTCAAAAGAAAAACATTCCTAGAAAACTACGTAGCAGCTTATTGTCATCCCCTCATAATACCTTCTCTAGTACTCAAACCTCAAACTCAACATAAAGCTAAAAAAAAGCAAAAAAAAAGGAGTCCACTTTTGTTCACCCACCAAAACTTGTGTGATGTTCACCATTCCATTCAAGGACATGTCACGTGACAGCCTAAAACCACTTTTATTTTCAATTTAATTTCTCTCATCTCGTAAGTGGTTTCAGGTTGACATTGGCAGCTCCTGAATGGAACGGTGAACATCACACGAGTTTTGACGGGTGAACAAATTAAAATGGGCTCCTTGCCAAAAAAAGAAGAAGAAGCAGCAGCAGCACCTAATGATATATGGATAGAGCCATTAACAAAATGGCAGCATCCTTCTCTTCCTGAGGGAATGTCGTTTGATTGAAGGCTAGCTTCTTACTCAAGCCGATCGTGATGTCGTCGAAACGGAGCTTCTTCTTCTTCTTCTGAGCACTCGAGGAGGAGGTGGTTGCGATCTTGAACCTTTTCTTGAAAGGAACGGTGCGGTCGACGACTTCTAATCGTTCCTCCTTCGCCGCAGCTTTCTTGGGTGCAGTACTGGCAGGGACCAGTACTCCTCCTCCACCTGCACTGGCGGCAGCGGCCGCTGCTGCTCTCATTGCTCGCCTCGCCTTCATTTGCCTTATTCCACAGGCATTGCAAAGGGACTGCATGAAATATGCATCAGTAAACAAAATCAATGAGATGATGATGATGATGATGATGATGATGGCCTAAATATAAGTATATCAAGTTCAAATTAGTATATTACTTTGGGGCCTTGAGGGCCACTCCTCCAGAGAGGGGTCTTTGTGGTGCTGCAGTTGGAACAGACTCTGATGATGCCATTGCCATTGCTGTTGCTGTTGCTGCTGCTGCACTCAGGGTTTGAGTACTGTGCTTGATCTTGAGGAGCTCGGCTTATTCCTTGTTTCCCTACGACGATCCGATCTTCGCCCATCATCATCTTCCTCATCAGTCTCATCTTGGACGACATCCACTTCGCTGGCAGTACTGCGTCCGTCTGTTCCACCCGAGCGCGATCCACTGCCAGTTCGGTACTACTGAAGAACGACTGGACGGTACTTGATCCTCCGATAGACAAGCGTTCATTCGACTGCAAAAGAAGAAGATATCATATATAGGGATCACAACTAGTTCGACATATCAATCACGGCCAAGCAAATCAATACAGCTTGATACATTAGCTAAATAGGATTATCACATTAATCCTAGTTACTAACGTATACAGTTTGAGAATTTCTTATCGGATATCTGCCCTGCAGTCTTCTCAAATTATCCAGGCCTATGAATATATGATTGGATCGGGCTAAGTAGAATAGTAAGTATATATATACCTGATGGTTTTTTTGAGAGAGCTGCTCTATGTGAATTGCTCCTTGATCATATTGGGAGCTTTGGAGGTTTGGACATGAGACTGCAGAAGTAGGATCATATGATATAGTAGAGAGAGGAAAATGAACTTGAACTTGATCTTGATCTTGACCTTGATCTTCCATCTTCATGGTGATCTATAGAGAGAGAGAGAGAGAATGAGAATGAGAATGTATGTGTGTATGTGGAGTGAGGAGGGACTACAGTTAACTAACTGTGACCATATATAACACTCAAACTGGGACCATATATACATATATACAGTAGGTTAAATCTCTATTAAAAGGATAAGGGGGAAAAAAATAAAAAATTGAAAGACAAACATGAGGTCAGACCGGCCCTGGGGTAAGTCGGACAAGACTTGGGACTTGGGTAACCCTCCCTCTGCTAGGGCAACCCCCAGGTTCAGCATGATCCCACCAAAGGTCAGGATCACGGATGACCACCAGGACCAGCCGACAATAAAAATTCAGGAGCAACCAAAATTAACTCGAGGATAGGACAATTCAACCCTCCGAGCCGGCCCTCCAGGCAATTAAAGAATACCAAACTCACATGACCCTCCCACACAACTTGAACTTGAGAGAGAGAGGGACACCACATAGCACACACAAAGGTTGGTTACATGACTGATTTAACTCTTCCAGTACATTCCAAGAATGCACCACTACTTTTCCTTTGTACCCAAAGGACATTTAATGCTTTTAGCAGGCATAAGGACACTGCTCTCTGTCTTGTATGTATTTGAATACATGGATAATTACCATCCACCTCTGTCAAAGGGGAAGAAAAAAGAAGTGAAAGGTGTCCTTATGTTCTTTGATGTGCACAGTAATAAAACTCCATCAGGATGTGCCAAAATCTTGGTAAGAGATGCTTGTGGCAACCTTTCTTAGAAAGGGCATGCACATCAAGTGTACATGAGTAATAAAACAAACTCTTTAGTTTTGATTCAACTTCTAGTTTTTTATTCATTTGATTACATTGCGATTACGATTACATTACAGTGAATCAAACGGGGTCTAATTATTTTTTCCAATATTAAACACAACTACCATGCATCCTCTTGTTGAGATATTTGTCGCAACTCGCAACGAAAGGAATATAACCGAATTTATGTATTCTAAATCGAAGCAGAAAAAAGATAGAAGAACATATCGGATAGAAGAAGAAAAATTAATTTAGAGAAGGAAAAAAGAGAAGTTTAAGTGGTCTAAGATAAACTGAACTGAAAATATACAAAAATTAGATGATTGTCTTATAAAGGGTCGACGTGTTCTTTATATATATATATATATATATATATATATATATATATATATATATATATATATATATATATATATATATATATTGGACAAAAAGTTACCATAGAAATAAGAGTTTTATTAAAAATAGAATCACTAAATAGGAGTCATACTAAAAATAAAATAACCATATAGGAGTCATACTTATGTCCTACAACAGTCCTCTCTTTTTTGATAAAAGAACACGACCTCGTGTTAGCACTAAGAAGGTCCGATACATCATTACCATGGAATGGAAAATATAACTTGCATATTGAAAGGTTTTGAGATGTTAAAAGCTGTAAGAAGATTGATCACATACGCATTTTCTCTGATTTGTGCAACGCCTTAAAATTTTCGTACTTCTTCATCTTTGTTTTATTGTATCATCATCACATGATCCATTTCAGCAAATTTCTTTGATCTTTGATGTTTATCTGCATTGGCTTTATAGTTGAGGTTGATTAGTGACATGAGGACTTCGCCATATTTTGATTTTCTAACAGTAGTCGTGACATATTTTGCAGCAATTTTGAAGTTAAGAGTTCAAATTAAACCAAAAATCATCAAGGATTAGACCGGATATTATAGGTTCTCCAAGTTGTTAATTCACTTGTTTTCCATCCAGGACCGGCCCTGGGGTAAGCCGGACAAGACTTGGGACTTGGACAACCCCCCTCTGCTAGGACAACCCTCCAGGCTCAGCATGATCCTACCAAAGATCAGGGTCACGGATGACCGCCATGACCAACAGACAATAACGGTCAAGAGACAACCAAAATTAGCTCAGGATAGGACAACCCAACCCTCTGGGCCGGCCTGTAATTCCATCATATATATATATGGAAGGGGCGGTCTCGATCATTACATACATACGCGGTAGAAGGCATGAAGCACAGACCTTGAGCTTCTTATCTGATCGATGGCGAAAAAGTATAATATCCCATTAATCCCATTGATATTCTTGAAACTTCATCTGCTCCTCTAATCTTTTATGATCATTTGTATGATTGTGAGGGGGAGATACGTGCAGCGTGTGCCGATCGCTCGTCCAGTAAAGTAAATAATTAATGTATGTTTCAACGTTACAAGGACTAACAAGGGGGTTCAATTATGAATAGTGTGAGTCCAAGAAAAAAAGTTGCTTTCGATCAGCCGATGCTGCCAATATTGATCAGGCCATGTCTTGGAGCCAAAGAGACACTGGGGACGATGCATGCATGGTGCATGGCTGGCTGCATGCTCAAATTAAGGACCACACACACGCTCTCTTTGTCATGATTTTGAATACCAACACTGGCTAGAGTTTGATCCCTCCCCTCTCCAGCCTAATAATACCTACAGGCTGACTTATACTTGAGCCCTGCTATTTAGCCCGCAAGCGGGCCAGCCTGCCTGCCACGTGGCCCCACCCTATTGGCAGGTCAACCAGCGTGGGACCCATGCCAATAGGAGAGGCCAATGTGGTTGTGCCACGCAGACGGGTAGCTTTTCCCAACTTGTATACAGACGATCTACATGAGCGGCAGCACCCCAGTGAAATCTCATTAAATTTTTATTAGAAAATATACCATCAAAAGTCCTCAATTTATTAATCATAAATAAGATTTTTAAATGATGGCCTTCATAGAAAAATAGTTGCTTAGTAGTATTACAAATAATATTGTACTTAGACATTTTGAAAGTTTGAAAACTCGTAGAGAATAATTATGAAATATAATATTTTATTGTATGAAAATAATACTATTTAATATAATATTATATTATTGTATCTTTTAAAAAAAATTGGAGGGCGTTGCGCTCGAACCCTTTTATGATTGTGTCCCTAGTGGATTGTCATCCTGGATCCGCCGCCACTGCTTATATATATGCTAAGATGATGAAAAAAAAGGGGTTCAATATCTGCAAGGCTACAAATGAGTAACGAGTTCTTATTTTTCACCAGGTATGTATGTATGTCAGGCCTCACGACCTGCACTTGGACTACATAGCTGTAGATATACTCATGCTCTCCCAACATAGTAGCAAGTGGAGTGGTCCTATACTTTTACCAGTGACCGGGCACTAGCAAGTGGCACTGCTGTGAGTACTCTGAAGCTCCTCAATCAGATTTACCAGCAAACCACCCTCATATGAGGCAATAATATAGGACACGGGGACACGTACCATCACGGCAGCCGTAGTGTATTTTGAAGTGTACGTGTCGTATGCGTCCAATGTGTCCGACCTGCACTGGTAATAAATTTAGAGTCCATTTTATGAATGCAGATGAGCTAATATAATATACAGAGCATAACCTTGACAACAGATGAAATGAATGAATTTGCAGATTCACTGATAAGTATTGGTACAGGCCATCTAAATGTTTCATCTTTCCATCTTTTGTGGGGGAGAAGAGCCATAACAAATCAAACAAATGCTGAACCATCTCACTGAGAAACAAAAAGAGCAACAATGAAAAAAAAAAACTTGCACTCGTCTGTAATTTGTTTATTGACATTTTTTTGATGTTTATTGTCAACTAGGAAATCTCAACCAGGAAATTCCAGCAAATGGACAGCTAAGAAGAGCAACATTCCAAGAAAAATCATTTGCATAGGTTATTTGCAACTACCCCAACTGATTGATTTCTGTGACGAGAACTTGCACAAAGAAAAAGCAATCAAGGGGTAGTAACAATCCGAAGAGGAACTGAACCTTTGTTGCAGTAACGACAGAAAGTAATTTCTCCACATCCATACAGAATGTTTGCAATCAGACATATAATCCAAAATACAACAAACTCTAAACAAAGTCGCAACATGATGAGGTCCTTACAAGCTTGGGATGGATTTTGCTTTAGTAATCTGTTTGAGAAGAGCTTTCTCCTCGTCAATTTTTTTCTTCTCTGAGGAATCATGAGGCTTGACTTTCCTCTTTTCTTCCAAAATCCACTTGAAGAGTTCACGCTGCTCATGTTCAGGAACAGGAGGGAGAACCTTTACAGGTGCAGGGATTTCAGTTGGGACGGTTTTCTCAGGAACAATAGCTTCCGTGTTCACAACTGGAGATGAAGGCACCTTTTCTGCGGCATCTTCATCCTTCTCAGCAGACCGATTCATGTAAGTCCTTGTGAGAACATAGGCTGCACAGCAACAAAAAAAGGATTTCATTGAAAGGGAAATATGTATCACCATTAGAAGCAATGTTATCTTAAAGTATCTTTCTCTTTCATCAACTACCCATAGTTCAACAATGCTTGTCCAGCAATGTTACTGGTGAGATAGCTAGTAGCATTTTTGACATTTGATACAAAGTCAAAACTGTCCTTATTCATTATATGTGACAAGGTACTAATTCAAAGTTTTGCATATTTATAATAAATAAATTCACAATTTTACACTTATTTTTTTGTACACAGACCAACGATGACGGTTGTGACAATGACACTCGGCATAAGTTTTGGTTTAGAAAGCTTATTGTATCCAATAAGTTAGCATAAGTTTTGGTTTAGAAAGCTAATTGTATCCAATAAGTTAGATCATATTAGCTTACTAAAATAACTTTCTTAAGAAAAGAAAAAGGTTATCTACTTGCAGTCCTAACCATTCATCAAACAATCAATGACCTACCACAAAAAATCAAAAGAGACTTGCAAATGAAAATAATATACATAAATAAAAGTTCATAACCAACACGTCTTTAATTATTGATTTGATATGCGCATATATTCATCAATGTAGCAGCAACAATAAGAAAAGAAACTAAAATAAGAGGCATGAAATAACCTTAGGTGCAATTAGGTCCATTGTCGAGTTGTTGCTATTGTTGATAGTCTGTCATGAAATAAAATTTGAATAGAACAACACTAAGAACTAAGTCAATCAAAGACAAAAAAAAAATTATTGAAGGAACAAGAACTTACATAAATGAAGGTAGAAGAAAAGGAGAAGTCCTCATATACTTCGAGTTGGGAGATGACACTCTTTGTATATGCATCTCCTTTTTTTCTCTCAGCATCTTTTTACCAATTTTTCATCTACTACTTTCTCCTTCTTCCCATTTCTTTTCCTCTCATATTTTCCTTCTGGTTTCCCATCTTCTTTATGATTTGTTTTCTCTCTCTTATTGATTTCTATAAGTCTATTTGAGGATATTATGCTCTCTTTCCTTATTTTCTCTCATAACCAAATATGTTAATGGTTCTTTTTCATTTGATTTTGTTGGGGGCCAAAATAGAAGTAGATTTCCTATTATAACTGAATAACAATAGGTACTTTATTAAACCTTTGTACATTTCCTCGCAAGTATCTGTGACCAACAATTAACGATTTGCCCGTCCTGATATACAAACAGAACTAAACTAATGCCTATCAAGTACTTGATTAAACCTATGAACATTCATCACATGTTTAGAGATATATTTCTTAGGTGGTGCATTTAGTTGCTTTTGTATGATTATCGTATAATGTTATGTTACAGTTGCAACCGACAATGGATGAAATGTGCCTTGTGTAGAATCACAGATTCTAGCTCCACCATTCTCATGCAGACCTCAATAGCCAACACTGAAGAACTGAAAACTCATGATGCAAGTGACTTATACCTACTGCAAGACCTAGGAGTAGGACATGTTCAGGGAAGCCAATTAGGGTGTTGATTGTTCTGCTAATAAGGGACCACTACAACAATTTTCTCATGTCCTTAACCAGTTCCCATCAGAATAACTTGCCTTGTACTGCTGATTTGACTACTATTCTTGTATTACATAATTCTACATGTGATTTTCATTGCAGAAAAGTATTTAAGTTTTAGCACAGTCAATATGATCATAACTTAAGTTTGACAATGATAAACTTAGATGTGATATTCTTATCAAGAAACCAAACCCTTCTTAAAAAAAATTCAAGACTCACAGATCTTACTCTTCTTTCAGAAGAGGGATATTTCTGATATAATTCTACTATTAACATTCTTAACTTGAGTAGCAGCTTCTACGCAACCATGTTATACCAGATGAAAAGGTAGTAAACATAACATTCCTGGTACAATGAATCCAGAATCCATTTCTTCTACTAGGCTCTAACGAGGGCCATCTCCAGATTTTACAATATATGTTTTCCAGGAAATAACATTTTATGTGATTCCATGATTTCATTCTAACAATCTGTTGTGTACAAAGCTTTCAGCAATTAAACAACCATCAAACTTAAGTGAAAAAGGAAATACAATGTTAAAACATAGTTGATTTACACTTGCATTTTAGCCACCGGAGAAAGAAAAGAAAAAAACATTTTCTCTTCAAATGTCATATTGGAGATGGACAGATGGTGCCACATGCTTAATATATAATTGTACATGTGATTTTCATAGCAGAAAAGTATATAAGTTTTAGTACAGTCAATATGATCATATTTAAGTTTGACAATGATAAACTTAGATGTGATATTATTATTCTTATCAAAACAACATTCCTATAAATGTATGAAACCAAACCCTTCTTAAAAAAAATTCAAGACGCCAAATCTTACTCTTCTTTCAAAAGAGGGGTATTTCTGATATAATTCTACGACTAAATAGTTTGCAATATCTGCCGATACCAATCCGATACGGCCGATACCGATACAGTTTGGCATGTCCCAATCCGATACCGACCGATACCGACATTTGGGGTCTCTTTTCCGGTCAATTCGGCAAAGAAAATTGAACGAAAAAGACCAACCAATAAGGGTCTAAAAGCATAGTAAGGTTGTAAAAGTATCTAAAAGAAGAAAAGTTATCTATCATATGTAAACTAATTGGCAATGGTGACTACTATTTCATCCAATTTCAAAACTGCTAAAAAAACAACACTGGAAATACTTAAAATTATGCCTAGTTGTATAAAATATACATTCTGAAATGTTAATAATTTGTTAATAATTATTTTCTTTCTGAAACCAAAAAATCCGAAACCGCCGATATTGCCGATAACGCCGATCCCGATACTCATAGGAATGGTCCGATACCGATACTGCGAATACATGCTTAGCTTGACTAGCAGCCTCTATTCAACCATGTTATACCAGATAATGTAGACATGGAAATGAATAAGATTGAGTTCTAATTTTCAAACCAAAAGAAAATGTAGTAAACATAAAATTTCTGGTAAAATGAATCCATAAGAAGAACAAAGCCACTGTCCTTCACGAATCCATTTCTTCTACTAGGCTCTAATGAGGGCCATCTCCAGACTTTACAATATATGTTCCAGTAAATAACATTTTATGTGATTCCATGTAATTCATTCTAACAATTTGTTGTGTATAAAGCTTTCAGCAATCAAACAACCATCCAACTTGAGTGAAAAAGGAGATACAAGGTTATATCATAGTTGATTTACACTTGCATTTTAGCCAGCGGAGAAAGAAAAGAAAAAACATTCTCTTCAAATGTCATATTGGAGATGGACAGATGGTGCCACATGCTTATTCTCCATCATCAATCAGTAAAACAGAAAGACCTTCAAGTCCCCTCTTTAAATCACCGACTGGCTAAATGTGACTTCTAATCGTTGAATTTCACCTTTTCACATTCTTCTTGCTTATGTTCAACTCTTTGCAAATTCTTGTGTATCTTCTACGATACATATAAACTATTGAGTAGCATTATATGTCACTGTGGTCAGAAATATCATGAATTAGGACATGTGAATTGGAATCTAGTCAGGGAGGAGGAACGTTAGGCAGCACAATTATAAGATATGATCCTTGTACATGAAAAATTCCATGAAAAAGAATAAACAAATACAAAAACTATTAAAAACTTGAAGAAAAAGAAAGACGTATGAATAATTGAGACGTTATCCAGATTGAGATGGCATGCGACAAATTAATACAATTTTGGAATTAAGGGATTGTTATACGACAATAACACTGACGGCAAAGCCTTTGTCCTAATTCCTTTCCGGTCGGTTGCATGAATCGATTTCCTCCATTCAACTTTTTGAGGGCCATTTCCTCAGTTAAGCAAGTTGCATAGCTTTTTAATATCTTCGATCCATGATCTCTGGATCCGGATTTTTCTAGAATAGCACCTTTAACTAGTCTGCGATCTTAAGAATTGAAATGAAAAAATTGCTGATCCATGTTGCATATGTCCAAACCATCTTAAAAGATTTTCTCGCATCTTAATCCGCAATTGGACGCTTATTAAATACATTTCTTAGGCCAGCTTTTCTAGTATTAATTTGTCTTATCATTCTCATTTAAGTACAAATGCTTTGACATTGTCTCTTAAGTTAGATCCACACAGAATAGCCAGTATATAGCCACTATAAAAAAAAATAGTTTAAGGGTGTCATACGATTACATAGTATCCCAAGGCACTTCTCCACTTGAACTGTTGTGTTTTGTTTCCAAGAACAGTATCCTCAATTCAGCCTTTAGGATGAAATGCTCGATCCTAAGAAAAGGGCAAGCTCTTCCCCTTACTCCATAGTCAATACATTCAATCTTGCTACGATTGTTGATTAATTATGAATCATTAAGTTTCTAAAGTTTCTCTACACATTTCTACTTTAGAATTACAAAACTCGTCAATTTAGACAACTACTGTGTCGTTCAATTAGAAGATATCATCCTTACACATGAAAGTTTAATGCAAAATAATACACAATTACGAAGACTGTTAAGAACTAGAAGAAAAAGAAAGACTCAGTAAAAAAAAGTACAGTGTACAGAACAATCATGTGGTGTGAATAATTAAGATGTCATCCATTTACATGCCCAATATTCAGAAAAAGAGAGTATGTCGTCAATGTGCATAGGGGACACATAAACTAATACAATTTTAGACTTGAGGGATTCAACGGTTATACAACAATGACAATGACAGCAAGGCCTTTGTCCTAATTCATTTTGGGTCGGTTGTGTGAATCTATTTCCTCCATTCAACTCTTTGCACGACAATTCCTTGGTTAAACAAGTTTCGTAGATTTTTAATCTCTTTGATCCGTAGTCTCTTATCTTTTAAAAATATTTTCATGCATCTTATCCCCAATTGGACCCTTATTAAATTCAATTCTTAGGCCAACTTTTCTAGTATTACCACTCATTTGTCTCGTCGTTCTCCGTTTAAGTACAAATACTTTGACACTTGTTTCTTAATTTGGGTGTCATAGGATTACATAATACACCATACGCACTTCTCTCCATTTGAACTTGTGTTTTTGTTTCTAAGAACAATATCGCATTTCCACCTTTAGGCTGAATGCTTGGTCCTAAGCAACAAAAAAGGGTCAACTCTTCCTGTAGTCAGGGGCGGGTCCACACCAATGGTGGGGTGGGCTCCAGCCCACCCCAAAATAAATTTACTCTCTTTTTTTCCTTATATATTTTTTTATTTTTTATATAGGTTAGTCTACCTCTAGCCCACCCGAACCTGATGTAGCCCACTCCAGTTTCAGTTTCTGGATCCGGCCCTACCCGTAGTCTTATTAATTATATGCTTTGTACACTGAATTTTGCTCTGATCGATTATGAATCATCGACTTTCTAAAGTTTATCTCCAAATTTCTACTTTAGAATTAATGTCTTTTTTTTTTTTTTTCCAAAACTCGTCAATTTAGACAATATGACGTCCAATCAGAAATCATGCCTCTAGGAACCCTACCGTATCTCTTTCCTAAATCTACGAAGATCTATGCGCATCCCTTTTCTACAACCCTCTCTACCAGTCTCCTTAACCTAGGAAGCAAGGACACTCCGAAGATCGGTGCCGTGTCCGTGTCGCGCATTGCTCATCGTGTCTGAGCGTGTCCTTGGCGACATAGTCCTCGCTCCTCAGCGAACAAACAACTTTCCAATGGTTGATCTGCTGATCAGAACCCTCACCCTAACTTCTTAAAAAAGGAGGGGAATTGGAGATGTCTCCAGTCAATCGAATCATAAATTCTTTACTGATCTAGAGTTCAATCGAAGAAAATAATAATAATAATAATCGATTCATCATTGACAGCTCTTTCCCTATGCGATCATTCATCGTCAACTAATCTTTACGGAGAGAGAAGGGGACGGGAGAGAGAGAAAATACCGCCGACGGCGACATTGGCGGCGAAGAATACCGGAATAATTCGACGGAGGAAGCTCCTCTTTGCTGTTGCCGGTGGAACAGGAGGAGAGGGAGAAGGAGAAGCCATTGATACAGAAGAAGTTTTTGGGATTGGAAAGAGAAATAAGAAAGGTGCTTCTTTTATTATTTAATGTTGGATTTCAAAAAGGTTTATTTAGTTTTTAAGGTTAGATATAAGGGCTAATTAGTATTTAAACCCTTATATCAGCTTAGAGTTTGGGCTTTGACATATCCAATTAAAATTTTTGGGCTCGAGTTTTTGTTTTTTCCTATTAAAGCCTCCAAAGCCTATATAGAAAATTTTTATTGTTATGCATAAGAGGAAGGGTATAATAAAAAAATAAAAACAAAAAATAAAAAAACTAGAATTTAAACTTAACAATTTGACATGTTGGGACTTAAAACTCTAAATTGATATAATATCTAGGATCTAAACACTAATTAGCCCTAAATATAACTAGTATATATCCTTGTACTTGTTTCATAATAATTGCAAAGAGCAAAAATTTTAATAGCTAATTACATAACTATCTATATTAAATTTATTGAACAATTTTAATTAGTAAACATAGTCGAGAATATTTTTGGTTTATGGTAAAGCTTATTTTTCTCATTATATAATAGTATAGATATTTAAAATTTGTATTTAGTTCTTCATATAGGATTTTGTTTCCATAGTTGACATGTGATGAATATTAGATTTTATTTAGAACTTCATAGTATTTAAAATTTATTTAATTTTATAATATTATATAATATTCAAATTTTAAGTTTAAATCTTCATCCTACAGGACGAGATCCAAACTTTCTCATAGACAATGTGAAACCTAAACACAAAATTTGAATATTATATGAGACCTGCTTGGCAATTGTTGGATTGCGATTATGAAATTATGAGTGGTTATAAGAAGTCATGTTTTGAGCGGTTTTAAGTAGTTCTTTTAGACTAATCTAATTAATGCTTATTAATTCATTAAAGAGCAGTTCTGAAAGTTTTTAAAAATAATAAAATTATTTTTATCCCATAAACAAATGTCCTCCCAAAGAAAAATTATATTATTGTTATCCCAAATAATATTTTATAGACTCATATAACTTATAAGCATAAAATGATTTGCAAGTAGTAAATTATAAATGGGGATCTTAATTCCCGAATGGGAAAAACATATTCGTCTAGAACGTTTTTGTACTCAAAATACTTCACAGGCTCGTATGAAAACGAGATTCAAAATACTCTAAAGATTTTATTCACAAACACATATCCCACAATCATGTATGCAATTTGTCAGACAAAAGAAATCAGCCTAGTCCTATAGGACAGGTCCTGGGGTAAGGAAGACAAGCCATCGGACTTGGACAACTCCGCCATCCGACTGTTGGTGCTGCTGCTACAAAAACGAAGTTTCCATCCTTTCAATTTCCAAACGTTTCTATACATTCAATTTCCATACGTTTCTTTCCTTAATATTTAACACCTATCTATATTATTACTCTCTCATTAAACGCCATTCATTTCATTGAGGTGTTGGGTTTCTTATATAATGCATGGTTTTTTCTCCTAGAGAGTACACTTGACACAAAAACAATTATGTACAAAACCTCTCTCAAATTCTTATCTCCTCCGAAACGCTGTTGTTCTTCTTTTTTCTTGCTCTGGGTAGAGCTAAGTCGAGGGTCACTCTCTCCAAGTCGTGTGCGACAAAGAGATTCCGGTGGAGCAAAAATTTTACCACTAGGAGTGTTCGGATAAAGTCTGCACATAGACCCGGATTAACTCTTAGGGCAGTGCTACGTGCACGACTTCCCCGGAGGCCGGTAACATTTAATTTAAATTTTATTTTCTTGCAGATTTTCAAGGAAGAAAGGTGAACAAAATTCTAACAATCTAAGAGTTAATCGTCTTGTATATCTAATTATGTGACATTTTTTTTAGTATTCGTGTTGTCGGATACGTCTCTATTTTTTAATATTTGTTCATGCCAATACCTCACATGGGAAGTTTTCTCTAATCATGTAGAGATGTTTGCTGAGTTGGGATAGGATAGTCGAACGTCTGACTTTTTCCTTGAGGTCATAGTTAGAACAAGTGTGATTTGTGTGTCCATTGCATCTTAGTGTAGATAGTTCTGTAGTCTGCTTTGTACGACAAAACAAAATAGCAAACAAACGATTATAAAGGATTATTTAGGAGTAACTTATGTATCATGATTAGAGTAACTAAATCATGCTTTAAACAAAATTCACAATTGAGATTCTTATGCATTTGCTGACCTCTATTCATACAACATATACACTGTGTCCTCTAAATTATTGGAAAAGAAATAAAGGTAAAAATCATCAGTTTTCTTTATAAGTATGGATCTATAAATTATTTGTCAAAATTAGATTATTCATGAGATATTCAACCTAGAAAGTAAGAGCATTCTAATATCATGACCGGATCCAGACATGTACAAGTGTACGACACTCCAAAGCGCACAAGGACACAAACAAAAATCAATGTCATCTGCATGTCACCATGTTCGTATCATGTGTCGTATTTTGTCATATTCGGCATTGAACTTTAACATTCCATCAGTTTCATATCGTGTATGAAATTTTAGTGTTTAGTCCTATAAAGAGTACATTCTAATGGATGAAAATACATGTTGTACCATAGTACATATAGATATATCAATAACAGCGACACATGCAATTTTTTTGCAAACTGGATATCATAATGTTAACAAAGATTGTTTGTCAGTGTTTGCATCCCATCTGTTGTGAAATTATTCTCATCCCATAGGAGATGGTAATGGGCTGGCCGACTAATTCCCTGCAAGGATCAATCCCTTTTATGGCTTTAAAGGCTGATGTTAATTCATATTAGTTGGCAGCTATTATTAGGCTGCTTAGGAAGTTTTTATTTTCTTCTTCCTTTTGTTTTATTAGCTACTTTATTATTATTTTTAATGCTAATAAATTCTATTAATTCTATGGGTCTATATAATTTTTTCTGTCTTGTTGAGAGGACACTTGAAAAAGAAGCAACTTATTCTCATGCCTGGGAGTTTTGTATATGCCGCAGCTTCTCACTAAGGAGAGGTTTATAAATTTCATGTTTCCAAATCAAGTCAAGTATCTAGTTCATTCTCAACTTCTGAATCCTTGGACTAATATTCATATCAATTAAAATTTGAGTAGACACTTTTACTAAAAAGAATGTCTACTGTTGGATATTTTCTTTTTCGAAATCAACATTTTTTTTTCTTCCTCTTAGTTCCCAATGCAGATTCATGATTTAAGGACACTTCACTTATTAGTAATTCCAAAAGTTGGAAATCTTTATACTCTAGAACCTCAAACCACACTAAAGAAACTACTACGTGTAAGCAACCATATATTGCTAAGTATAAACTCTAGTTGACAATATTCTTGTTGGTATTACATCTACACTCTGCTATATATATTAGGGATCTTGCTTATAAACTAAATTCTAAGATCAATTCCATTAAAGAATATATATATGATAAATACTCTATTTTTTTCGAAATGCAATATTGGTAGTATATTGAATCAAGAATATTATGTGAAGAGTGAACATATTCTTCGATTGCTATGGAAATTTGGACTAGTCTCATTATTTTCATTGGACTTATGGGATTAACCACTGATTGGTCTTTTGCCTACTTAATATTTGCTCAAGTCAGAGTTTATATTGTCTAAGGCCCAATTCCTAAATGCCTAAATAAAATTTTGTTTTACTCTTTTTATCTAGACCATTTCTTCCGGTTCAATACTTGGACGCTTAAGATAAAGTTTGCATCAAACTATGTTGGTTTGTAATATCAACCACAACAATACAATTTCTTTCGATTAATATTCCCTTAATCCAATGTTTGACAAAGTTTTTGTTTGTGTGCTTTTGGCAATTCAACTGAATTTTTCTGTCAAAAGTTTGCCAGTGATGCTACAATATTTATCGATCTTCACTCTCTGATCTTGTCTGATGCATGTTCAGTTTTTCAATTCATAGTAAACCATAAACTTTTAGTTTGAGAAAAACAGAATTAGTCACAATATTTGATCATTATTATTCTGTAGCAGCTCAAGTATTTATAGTTTTTAAGCACTTTAATGCTTTGTCCACATTATGTACGTTAGCCAACGTTTACCTTTTGAATCCTTAATTTGGATTCTTTAAACGGGCCTAACGTTTCCAATTGAATTCTCCATTTATTTGAGCATTCAATGGTTCAAATTTAATGACCATGAATTCTCCTTCATGTCCGAATTATACAAGCATGTTATTGTGGAGTCTTACATTTGTACAACATTATAGTCTGTTATTCTATTATCACACCCACTTATCTTGGATATGACACTTCTAATGCATTCTCAAGGAGATCAACAATTCATGATGATCTTGTTGTAGCTGTTGCTACCATTTACAAAAAAACAATTTCCTCATCATTTATTTTCAACCGTTACAATTTATTTATTCTATAACTTTTTAATATTTGAATCATGTCCAGATTCAATGTATCAAATTTTTATCATGTGCTACAATTTTTGTAACGTTAAAATTTAATAGGCTATTTTAATATCCTCATTATTCCATCCTTTGGCAATAGCCTATATAATGAGGTTTCCTCCTCCTCTCTTTGACATGGAAAAAAGATTATTGCAAAAGCTCTCTCTCTCTCTCTCTCAAATTCTCTTCCCTCTTGAAATACTGTTCTTTATTTGTTGCCTGGGCGGAGCTAAGTCGGGATCATTCTCTCGACGTGCGGCAACGAGATTCCGGTGGAGCAGGGATTTTACCACTAGGAGCGTTCGGATTCAATCTGCACATAGACCCGAACTAACTCTTAGGGCAGTGCTTCGTGCGCGACTTCCCCGGAGGCCGGTAACTTTAATTTAATTTATTTTCTTGCAGATTTTAATCCAAAGTTTTGAAGAAAATTTCCAACAATCTAAGAGTTATTTATTTTATAATAAAATTTATATATTTTTCTGTTACAAATATTTGTACAACTTTATATTTTTTGCTACTGCTTGTACAAACAAGAACGCCTTACTTAAATTTTTTTGTTATACTGTTATAGACATATTTGTCATAGACATAACTGCTACCGCCGTTCTTGCCTGCCTTCAATATATGTTGTTGTTATACACACATATTTGCTACTGTTTGTACGAACAAATCTTATTTTTGTTCTATCAACAAGTTTCTTGTTCTGTTCAAAATATAAATTTGTTAAACAATTTTTCCCCTTAAAGCTTCTGTTACCGACATATTTGCCTTCTTCAAATTATTGCTACAAAGATTGCTTTGTTATATTGATTCAAAATTTTCTTAACGTCTGTCTGCCTTCAATTATTTGTTACAAACAATCTGCTACAAAATTATATATTTGCCTTCAATTATTTCTTAACGTTTTACCTTCAATTATATATTTGCCTTCCGGACAAGTAATCTGCTATCATATTGCTACATAAATTATTCTTAACGTTTTGCCTTCAATTATTTGTTACAAGCAATCTGATTACTGTCTGTAACAAACAATCTGCTATCATATTGCTACAAAGATATTGCTATTAAGTTGATTCAAAATTTTCTTAACGTCTGATTACTGTAACAAACAATTTGTTCACTGTTCACATTTGCTACAAATTTACTTATGTACAGATGTTGTATTTAATAAAACTTTGTTAATGTTTGTCACAAATTTACTTTTGTACCAAAAGGTTGTTTTAATAAAACTTAGTGAACATTTGCTTACTGTTTAATTGTGCAACTAAGCACAAATACTTTTGTTTACGCTCAAAGGAAATATATATTATTGATAAACATAAAAGCTTCATTGCTGCCATATTCAACAAACAACCATTTATTAATATTGTTGTTATAGTCAACATATTGCTATATTCTCATTGCCATTTATTTCAATATCACAATTTTTTACATTGGCAATACATATTGTCAATCTCATTTTCTACTATTAACTTTGTTACACAAATTGCTTAATTTGTTTGCCAAACTTATTTTAGGAATAGTTTCTCCTACTATAGCAAACTTTGTTGAGCAACTTTTCTTAGCAATTTTTTTTAGCAAAGTTGTTATCACTTATTATTGCTGTCACATATTAGCAAATTTTCTTAAGCAAGTGTGATTTACATATTATGCTTAATAATATTCATAAGACTGTTTCTAGAAATTGACACCTTAGACAAATATTATTATGTTACTATATTTTGTCAATATTTTTTTCCTACTCAATTGTCACGCCCCAGAACCAGAATACTGGAGAGCGGGGGCAGACATAGCCAACTACGTATACTGAAATGGAATCCATCTCACCATACGGTCACGGCTGTCTAGCTATGTGAGGGTTTATCTACAAGCCATCAGTCTCTTAAGGTCATAAATTATCCTATTGTCTCAATCTCAACCAACTAATAATAGTTACAAGATATCAAACCACCAAATATACAATTGTCAGGCGTCCCAAACATTACATATCCAGATGATCATGAAGCTAGTCGTACAAAATGTAAGGACTAGCAAGAGTTAAGTCATACATGATCAACCTCGAGTTGTCGATCATGATTATAGCCCGTAGGCAAACAGAAGGTAAAGTGCATCGAGCTAACAAGTGCTCGTCGGCTAAATGCCTCAAAAGAATAATGTACAATTGCAGTGGAAGAACAAAAAAAAAAGAAAACCCACTCGTTGCCCTGGTTACGTCTGGCAGTTACCATCGGGCTGGAAAGCAGGTAGATCCTTTGCTGCTGCTCCGGTATCTGGCCATAGAAAACTAGCTGGGTCAGACCCCAGAACGAGCAAGTGCCACAAAGGAGGCTTCACTTAGGAACTAAAACCAGCAATTAGCACAATAATAATAAGGTAATAAAGACAGGAATTAAGGAAAAACATAACAGGTGATATACGATGAGATAACCTTGGGACTATTCAGATAACCAGGTTACAACCCGTAAATCAAACAAAGACCGGGGTTGTAACCCTTCGTCTGAACGGAACTTGGCTTCTCCCACCATTTATCGGCAAGGTAAATATAAGAAATCAAGACATGTAACAATCTTGTACCGTATTAAGACAACACTAGACAGATTGAACCCCATCCAACAATCACGGCCAAGTAACAAGTACGGCTTGCTACTTTAACTAACTAGGGTTATCAAAGGCCTAGTTACTAGCAAGATGCAATGAGAATTTTAAGTCCGGTTACCTGTTTGTTACTACCTAAGTGATCCCAGCAAGAAAAGGAAAAGATAGCAGGATATAGCAGACACACTGTAGTAAGATACATGTGTCCTAAGGTACCACACTCGACGGCGGGCTGGAAGTGCGCTCATCTCGACGGATAGCAATAAATCCCATGTATCTATATATATATAAGGCCGGGACCAAAGGGGCAACAGGTAACTGGGAAATTCTCCATGAACTATTTGATCCATCTAGTCATTAACCTAGCCACATTCAGTATGAATCCCTAACCGTGATACTCAGGGATCATGTCCTAGACATGATGCAAGACACACAGGACTCGTAATTTATACAAGCACAATCAATGCAAACAACCACGGTGTCCAGGCCAATGAATTAATTAGTCAAGAGTGTGCCACGACGGGCCACTATCAAGCATTGTTATGGTACTTATCAGGAGTGCACCACTACGGGTCACTGTCGTGTCATGTGTAGCAGGTCAAGTTATCAGGTCAAGTTATCAGGTCAAGTTATCAAGTCAAGTTATCAGGTCAAGAGTGCACCACGGCGGGCCACTATCAAGCCATGTTCAATTATCATTCCAGACATAATAAATAAATTCGGGATTATCAAGTTCATGACAACAGGCGTAAGGATATAAAATAGGCATAAAAATATACAATAAAGGTTACAAGGCATGGGCAGATAATAATAAAATAATAGTACACAGAGCTATAGGAGAGTCATGCGGCTAAGGCATATGCGGCCAAGAGTGATCTCATGCGGCAGAGGAGGGAGCAGCCCATGCGGCTGGAAGGGCTCGGGTCTAAGGGAATGCATGCGGCTTAGGGAAGTTCAGGGTCATGCAGCGAAGTATCATGCGGCCAGAGGGGAGTAAGCTTCATGCGGCTGGCGGGATCAAGTTCCATGCGGCCAGGGAAGGGTAGGGGCATGCGGTCATGAGTTAAAAGTTCATGCGGTTAGAGAAAGAAATTCATACGGTTGGTAGGATCAATCAAGTACATGCGGCCGGGGAGGAGCAACCCATGCGGCTGCGGGGAGCAATGACTTATGCGGTCAAGGGAAGCAAACCCTTGCGACTGGGAGACTGCGGTCTATGCGGCTCGCGAGTGTTGAGTTCATGCGGCTCAGGGTTGCTGGAAATCCATGCGGCCAGGAAGGACTGGGCCTCAGTCATGCGGCTGAGAAGGAATACTTGCCGCATGAACTTGTCATGCGGCCAAATCAAGACAATAGCGCATGCGGTTGGAACTGACTTGCCGCATGAATGTTCATGCGGTCAAGTGCTACCATGCGGCTCGGAACTGTGCTTCTTCTCCAAATTTCCGAGAAAAAGTACACCATAAGCCATGGCTTCCAAGCTGCATAACTCTATCATCCGGAGCCCAAATCCGAACTTCCATAGGTCAAAATGGGGTAGAACGAAATACTCTACAACATGGAACCATCAAAACTTAAAAATAACAAGATTAAATAGATCAAAACCCAAGAATTTTAAAAATAAAGTAAACTTAGATCTACAAGAATCTAGCCATGGAAAGTGAAAATGCCAAGTTCTAAAGTAAGTTAGAATGCTGTAAGGAAGAGAGTGAAGCAATAAGATTGGAGTTCCTCCATGAAGCAAGATGCACTTGCCTAGACCCCTTCCTGGTAGGTGGAGAGTTAAGGAAGGAGAAGAAGAAGAGTAATGAGTAATAATGGAAGAGAGAGAGTGGGATATAAATGAGGGTTGTGGTAGGTGGGAGTGGTTTGGTTCACATAAAACCCAACCAAGCCAAACCCACTAAACCGAACCAAACCAAGCCAATGCAATGCCATGATGAACCATGAAATACTCAATAAACCAAGCTCCATTAATCAAAATTAATCCATGAACGATAAATGACAATTACACCACAATACTAAATATGAAAAAAAAATCACAACTAACTAATCAAAGAAAATAAGAAATACGGGTCAGAAATACGAACACGTATAAAATACGTATCACGAATTTTGGGGCACTACATCAATACTTTAATTTAGGCTAAAGTAAACAGTTTATTGATTTAGTAAACTCCTTTAATTTTAAAGTTCTAAAGTAGAGATTTGTTTGGGTACAAGCCGAAAGGGCCCTTCTGTCAACAAGGCGAAAAATCGTCTAAGCGATCGGTACTTAAGTGTTCCTAGTGAACCTCCGCTTGCTGGGATCCGGCCCCTACAGCTAACCCAATCTTATCAAAATTTGAAAAACCAAAAATTTAAAGGTAAATTACAAAAATCATTTAAACCGTTAATTTTTAGCTTAAACCATCCTTATTGAGTAAACCCTGTAGAAATCCATGGCAAACCCAAGCCTAATCATCAAGGAGACCTCCTTCAAAGGGAATTTCTCTAACAAACCAGATACTAACATGACTCTGAATGGATCTTCTAGCTTCTTCAGGTCTGTAAGCTATCAACCTATAGTAAACATTTCTTACCATTCAGATGATTGGTGGTTGGATTCTGGAGCAAATGTTCACGTTTTTTTTGATCGCTCTAGTTTTTCAAACTATCAGGAATCGAGTGGAGGAGGTGTGACCCTATGAGATGGCTCAACAACACAGATTGTAGAAAGAGGAAGAATAGATCTGAAGATGACATCAAAATTTTTTTTACCTCTCCATGATGTGCTTCATGTGCCGTCTGTCAGAAAGAATCTTGTTAGTGGATCCCTCCTTGTAGCCTCAGGATATAAAATTATAATGGAGGCCAATAAAGTAGTTTTCTCTAAGAATGATCTGTCTATTGGAAAAGGATTTGTGAAAGATAGATTTTTTGTTTTAAGTACTATGAATAAAAGTTCAAATCCTTCTTTTGTTGCAAATGTTGAATCATCAAATGTTTGGCATGGTAGATTATGTCATGTGAACTTAGGATCTATCAAAAGGATGATGAACTTAGATATCATCCCTAAGACTCCTATAGATGATGAACACAAATGTGAGATTTGTGTTGAAGCCAAACACACTAGATTACCTTTCAAATATGTCTATAGAGATTCTGAACTCCTAGAACTTATTCATAGTGATGTTTGTGATTCCAATAGGGTCTTGACCCGAGACGGTAGGAAATACTTTGTTACTTTTATAGATGATCATTCATAGTATTGTTACACCTACCTCCTTAAGATCAAAGATGAAGTCATAGACAGATTCAAGGTCTATAAGTCCGAAACTGAGAACCAGCTAGATAGAAAGATTAAGATCCTTAGATCAAATCGTGGTGGAGAGTATACCTCAAATGATATGACTAACTTCTGTGAAGAACATGGAATTATTCATGAGGTAACTGCTCCTTATTCACCAAAGTCCAACGGAGTTGCTGAAAGAAAGAATCACACTCTGTTAGACATGGTCAATGCCATGCTTCTCAGCTCAGGCGCTCCTGATAATCTTTGGGGAGAAGCCTTATTGTCAGCCTGTTATATCTTTAATAGGATACACAGTAAGACTAATGATAAGACACCATATGAGTTATGGAAAGGTCGAATCCCTAGGATTAATTATCTCAAAGTTTGGGGATGTCTAGCTAAGGTAGGAATTCCTGAACCCAAAAAGAGAGATAGTGTGAAACCCAGTTTTGAAATATGTAATATTATTATTATTATTATTATTTATGAGCTTGGAAATTAATTTCAAAATTAAATTCATAGATTTTTGAGTGCTGACCTGACCCGAGCCCGAACCCGATTCCCGAAACCCAGACCCGGTCCTAGCCTATTCTCCTGAAATTCTGATTATTCTTTATTAATATATATATATATATATTAATTAGTTTTGAGCTGGTCCACGTTGGACCAGCACAACACCCCCACACCCTATTCTTTTTTCCATCTATTCCTCCACTCCACACGTTATATTCTCTTTTCCCCTTAATAACACCACCATCACTCCTCCTTATCACTCCAGAGCATCCTCCCCTTATTTTTCTCCAAAGGAGAAACCATCACAAACCCCCACTACTCACACTTCATCCTTCCCTCTCTCTCTCTCTCTATACTTTCCCTTTCCCCAAACCCTTCTAGAGCCCCGTCGGCCCGTCCAGGCGACATCACCCGCGCCTGTTCGCCGGCCGACCCCCTCGCCGGTCTTCCAGCGGCGCCTACACGCCCGGTCCCCCAGCGGCGCCACCCGCGCCCGACGCTGGCGCCCCGACCCCCAGCGCCCTCGCGGCAGTCCCGCGGCGCCTCCAGCGCCGAACCCCGGCCAGTCGGCCCCGGTGCTCCGCCGTGCGCCTCCCCGCGCCCCGTGCGCACGTTTTTCGGCGGGCCACCTCCACCTGTGGTCGTCCCTCCCGGCCAGCGCAGAGTTTCGCCGAGCCAGCGAATCACCCCGCCTTCTCCCCGGTTTTTTGCCCGAGTTTGGGCGTGCCCTAGCCGGACTTCAAGTCTGTTCCGCTTTCCGGTGACCCGCAGTACCGCGGATCCGAGTCCAGCGCTGTCCCGAGCTTTTCCAGCTCCTGTTCAGCAGAGTCTCGGGTTTTCTGTTGCATTTTGGATCTCTTTATTTCTATAATTTTCCATCTGAGAGCTCTAGTCGAGCAACCCAAGGTATAACCCCTGTCCCGTCCCATTTTCTTTTGGTCTGTGATGAGATTGGTCTCCGATTCCCTCCCGAGAATTTGGTTTTTAGCGACGTCGTAGTTTCGGAACCTTCGAAAAGGTTCTGTTGGTTGTTTTGCTTTTTTGAAACTTTTCGAAAAATGGATTTCTAGATATTTTGGGTTTTCGGATATTTCCGGTATTGTGCTGTTATTTTTATGTTGGATTCGGACTCCCGAATTCGTTTCGGGTCGTTCCGAATTATTTTTGGAAATGGTTGTGGTTATTTTGATATATATATTTTGGGATTCCCTGGTTTGGGATTTTGCAGGAAAGTATTTGGCACACTTTCCCAGTTTTTGGGTTGACCAAAAATAGAGGAAATGTTGCCGAATTTTCCGTAAAATTTAATTATATTTTAAAAATGATTTTTAAATGGATTTCAAAAAAATATTAATATTTTGGATTTTGGGCGACGACCGTATCGGTCAATGGGCCCTGGCTAAGTGCAAACGAAACCGGCTTCGCCCGGACGTTGAGACATTAGCCTATATGACGATTGGACCATATCTGAGACTCATTAAATATTTAATTTATTTTTTATTTACTTATAATTAAATTATAGGAAGTTTTAGAACTAACGACCGTTTCGTCTTATTTCAATTTATGTAAATAAATTGTAATGGGCATAAGCCCAGCTGGTTGTTGGCTCAGTGACTTGTAATTTGGTAGCGTAGGATTTTCTGTTATTTTCTGGTTTTGCGAGTTTTTGTAGCGTACGCGTAAATCTAATAATAATTATTTTCATATAGAAAATTAATAAGGTTTTCTCACCTTAAAAACTACAAGTTTTAATATTTAACAACGATCATGTATTTCTTATTAAAATAATAAATTTAGTTTTATATGTATAAATACGAAAATACAAAGTTTTAATCAAATTAAATTGGAAACTACGAGTTTTTCCAAAATACAAAGTTTAAACGATCTTTTACTCGTTATTAATTCAACGCACCAATAATCGTGTTTGTTTGTGTTAATAAATAAAGATTAAAATTGATTAGGACGCAATTAGAGATTTCAACTAAGCATAGTTTGGTTACCCTGGATTCTGAGTCAACTTCTCGAATGTAGGATTTTGATGACGAGTCTAAATCCCATCTCGAAGTCTTCATCCCTTCAAATCCAGTCCATTTTGAGGCAAATACTTTTTGTGTTAGTTTACAGTTATTTAATAATCGCTTTACTGCAAGTTTAAACCACGATGCAACACGGAACTCTTCCTGAGAGCACTGACTGTAACTACTATAACTGTTTGGAGACTGGGGGAGTAGTGGAATGAGTATGACCACATCCCAAAATAACTTAGAACTGTACTAGCTTACCCCTCATACACACGGGAATAAGCCGTATCTTCACTGTAACAAATCCAAGCCGGTCATATTCATTGCCTATTCAAATCATACTATTTTACTGTTAGAAAACTGTTCATTTTTAAATTGTTTAAAAGTGCATGATTCTATTATTATTTCAACTGTCAAATTAGCATGAATTGTACTTGCTCCCTCCTGACTGGAGATACATTTTTAGAGGATATTGAGGACGCTGAACTGTTATACAGCAGCTACTACGACCCTGTTCTGTACCCCGTGGTGCTGCCAGAGTCCCCTTTGGAGGACGCAGGACCTGAGGCCGACAAGCCGAACGCCTAGCTAGATTTTCTGTTTCTAGATTTGTTGTTTCAGAATTTTGTAATTTGATTTCAGTTTTTAATTCAGTTCTTTTACTTTCCAGATTATCTGTTTAAAGGTTTAATAAAGTTTTAAATTCCCGAATAAAGAGTTGTGACAAATATAGATGTTGTTGTTATGGTTACCTGCTAATGGAACAGCTTACTGCCGCCATCTCAA
The DNA here is from genome assembly GCA_029216955.1 of Iris pallida. NCBI lineage: Eukaryota > Viridiplantae > Streptophyta > Magnoliopsida > Asparagales > Iridaceae > Iris > Iris pallida. The sequence continues at coordinate 11,533,588 of JANAVB010030817.1, read as the reverse complement.
CAACGGTGCAGGCTGGGCATGATCCGGTTCGACCCAATTATTTAGTATCGGATCGTGACATATTTTTATTGGTGGCCCATGCAGGTCGAACAACAATTTAGGAAAACATACTTAGAAACAATTATAACACTAGAACATGATTTGTCACAACATAGGTCCGAATTATATAAATAAATATTTTTGATTGATTATAGACTGGTAGGATACCTTGCTTATGTTTGTACCCTAAACCTTCCAGAGAATGGCCATTGATAAGACCAATCCTGCTGGCGATGAGGTGTCATCTCCGGATCATACCCCATCTCCTCAACCAAGTCCAGGGTTTATTCCCTCGCAGCTGATTCACCGTCCTCATGATGCATCCAGTGAAGTTTTTACTACACCGGCGGATCCTACCTCTTCTCAAACTGAGCTGCATTTCCTTGAGGAAGTACCCATTCCTGATGCTCCATCAGTACAAGCGAACACCTCCCAAATGGTTTTCCTATTTCAAGAAATCCTGGAGTCCCGGAAGGCTCAAGCTGAAGCCCAACAGGAACAGATGGATATCACGAGAGAAGTCATGAAGAACGTCAATGATGTAGCCTTAGCTATCTTAAACCAAGTTGGAGCGAAACCTCGTCCTAGGAGGGATACCCCTGAATCTAGAAGAAATTTGAGCCCTATCCGGCAGTCATATCGTAAGAAGCTATTGGTTTGTGACTACTGTAAAAGGCTTGGTCACCAAGCCAATAATTGTCGCAAGAGATTGGAGAAATATTTAGCATGTGGATCTGCTGAACATCGGGTAAAGGACTGTCCTTATCTTTCCATCAAACCAGAGCACATATCCCAACAACACCTGTTAGGCCACAACCTAGGGACTCTTCCTATCTAGCAGACCTTGCCTCCTACAATAAGGCATGATGTAGACTCGAGGTTCATAGAAGATGAAACAGTTGGAGACGGCTCATGCAAGAGCCAGAACCATGAAGAATAGTACCTAGGACTGCTGAATAGCATTATCTATTGTTATAAGAAGTTGTAACAGGATGTCCTTAGATCAATCATGAGAGTTTTTGCTGTAATTCTCCACATGAATAAACTTCTTAGTTACACCTTTATGGTAGATGTATTCCCTGATAGTCTTCCCGAATTACCCCAGATCTAGACATAGAGTTCACTATTGACCTAGTCCCCGGCTCTTCCCTATTTCTAAGGGATGCTACAGAGTCAACCTGAAGGAGACCAAGGAGATGAAGGACCAGATCAATGAACTGAAGGCTCTGGGATTCATTCGAGACGGAGCTTCACCCTGGGGAGCACCTGTCTTGTTTGTGCCCAAGAAGGACGAAACAGTAAGGATGTACAGCGACTACCGGGCGCTGAACAGTATCACCATCAAGAACAAGTACCCTCTGCCCCGGATCGATGAACTATTTGATCAATTGAGCGGAGCCAAGGTGTTTTCGAATATTGATCTTAGATCTGGCTACCACCAGATCTGGGTCAGGAAGGAAGATATTCCCAAGACGGCATTCAACACCAAGTATGGGCAGTTTGAATTCTTGGTCATACCGTTTGGACTGACGAATGCTCATACGGTGTTCATGAACCTTATGAACAAGGTTTTTCCATGAATACCTAGATCAATTGTCGTTGTCTTCATCGATGACATTCTGATCTATTCAAAGACGGAAGAGGAGCACGAAGAGCACCTCAGGAAAGTTCTTGAAACTTTGAGGAAGGAGAAGCTGTATGGTAAGCTTTCCAAGTGTGATTTCTTTCCAGACAAGGTGGATTTTCTTGGCCATGTTGTTGTAGAAGCATGAAATTTCACAACCAGAAAGCCCATGCGCCAGACACTACATGCGCCAGAACTCGGACAGAACACTTCACAGTAAAGTCAATAAGCATAGACATTCAAAGAACGACTTTTTATTTATATACAAAAGTCTATTACATGTCTAGAAAAGGTTGTACAAAGGAGAATTTCTACAAAGGAAAGATCCTAAGTCTACAGCCAACGGCCACCAAGAGCCTCCAGATAGGTGCAGCAGTTACCATGCGCCGCCAGTTAGGCACAGCAGATACCATGCGCCTCCAACCAGGCGCATCCCACCATCTCTTCAGTAGCTCAGTTATGTGCATCCAGCTCAGTTATGTGCATCCCTTCAGCAGCCCAGTTATGTGCCGCTCTTCCAGCCAGGGTCACCTGATAAGTGCTTCGACTAAACAAAGCATTTAACCCTCTGGCTGGAACCAAGGAAGAGAAGAGCACCACAAATCTGTGGCCATGGAAGGCTTCGAAAGAGCCTCCAAAGCCAAGGAAGACCGTGATCGAAATCACGACAAAAGGAGCAGCTTTTAACACAATCAGAGTGGGCAACACCCACTTTGAAGGAAGAAAGAGCCTAGCACTGCCATTCTGATCTGCGGCTCCTCCGGAATAACGGAGACGAGGCCCGAGCATCCCTATCTTTGGATGCAACAGGCACCTTCTGCCTGCCTCAGAAGCCCTCGACTCCATCTTTTGGATGTAACAGTCACCTTCAAGAGCATCAATGTCGACATGGCGTCTCATCTTCACCCTCGGGAGCACTTCGTCAACAGAGTGCACCCGAATACTCAAGTTTATGTCGGAAGTACGTGAGGGAATGAGAAGCAAACCTTCTCTCCATGTCACTATTTATAGGTCAGGCAGATCAAACCCACACGCCAAGTGGATGGCTCTCCGAATTCCGTGCAATGAACTCACATTAAATGGATGAACCGGACGCCTCGACTTCAGCCAAACGGCTAGTTAAAGGTACTCGAGAAGCGAAACAGCCACATCATTAAAGACGTGTCGGATGTGCCGGCTGGACAGCGCATCACACCCCTTCAAACACCAAGCGCCTCCCACAGATGCACCCTGTACCGAGCGCATCACAGGGGATGCACCCCCATACGTCCCCATACGCCTAGTGGAACGTCAACCGACGCGCCCACTCAGCTGTCCATCGAATGTCACCAACATTAAATGCTGGACTGACAGAGTTGGCAGCACGCCTCCCCAAGTCTGAACGGGTGACAGCTTTTGCAGGAAATGAAGCATCCACAACGTCAGCATCATCATGACTTTACCCCGACGGCTACTGCCACGTGGCCACCCATCCGCATGCGCCTCAAAAGCCATACGCCTCAGACCCTTCACTGATCCCTAAAGACAGAAGAAGAGTCTCCACTTGAAGCTTTGTATGCACCTCAAAAGCCATGCGCCCCAGACTGATCTCTGATCCCGAAAGACAGAAGGAAAGTCGCTCGCATGTGCCTCAAAAGCCATACGCCCAGAATGGTTCATGACTCCTAAAGGTCACTAGCCAAAATCTCATCATGCACCCAATCCAAGGCGCATCCCACCAAATCATCCCCCCATCAGATCCGAGATCTCCGAGCCATGAGTCGACGATACGTGTTCTTTGACTTAACTCATCCAAGATTTCAGCAACAGAAAGATCTTCTCCTCTGCTATGTGCCGGCTCACAATAGCAGCATGAAGAATTCAACCCCTCGAGTAGGGCGCATCATCCATGTGCCTCCATCAGCAGTCTCCACGTGGCGTCCCCACGTACCGGCGCATCCTACATATGCGCGTATGAGCAGCCAACCTGTCCAGCTATAAATAGAGGGATTATTTCCTTCTTCCACACAGACAAACGCACAGACAGGTACGAACGAACATACCACCAGAGAGGCAGATACAGACACTCAACGTCTTCCTCCTCTCAGCAAGCTCCAGCACCCAGAGCAATCTACACCTTCAGAGAACCGATAACCGTCGTCAGCCCGTCAACGGAGTCAACGCATTACCACTCGCTCCATTGGCACTTAGGACCCAGATTAAACAAAAGTGTACTCCTAGGACTACATCTAAGTCCTATATTGTAACACTGTTCTGTTTGTATTAAGATTTGCAATCAAACGATTTTAATGGCAAACAAGCTGGCGACTCTGCTGGGGACTTCTTTCTCCTCTTCCGAGAAAGTCGTATCACAGGCCGACGATGTGAAGGTGGGCTCCTCCCACAAGACGCTGGTCGTACGCCTCAATCAACAGGCGTACGAGGAGTTCATTTCTGAAGGAAGTGCGAGTCCTTTGAAGCGGCTGCCGAAGCCGAAGAAGATCCGCCGTGTCTGGGTGCACAAGGTCGACGCCTCGGGCACCACCACTGAAGGGAATGCGCCAATCCAGCCCTCCCTTCCTGCTGACGTTCTCAGCAACCAAGGTGCGCCCGCTGATGCAGCGCATCTCTCGGGGAAGCGTGCGGCTGACCACGTTCCCTAGCTATCTTCCTCTCAGGCGAGGAAGATGCGTCGACGGAGCAGGGGCGCAGCCAATGCCCCGCGCATCACCTCTGATGCGCCACACAAAATCTCTGTCTTTGACATACTCACTCGCTATAATGGCGAAGAGAATTTGGATGCTGAGTACTATGCACCCCAGCGGGCTAGTACAAAGAAATCCAAGACGGTACGGGCCATGCGCCACAAACGTGCTATGCCAGCAGCAAGCCAAAAGCATGCGCTCATAATCATGCGCGCTGCTGATGGCAAGCTGTACAAGGTCGACTCAGGTGCTTCGGCACCAAAAATGAGTCGATCTTCAAAGTCCTCGTCTCACTTGGGCGCATCTACTGCATGCACAACCAAGTCGAGTGAGGCAAATTCAGTGGTCTTGAACTCCCGCACCTCCTCTGGTTGTGCGTTTGAGGTCCGTTCAAGTCACTTCAAATATTGTGGTTCTCCCACTACTGATCGTGATGCCTGCTTGGTATTAGATCAGGGGACGCAGCACTCACCTGACCACCCCGGCGTTTGGCCTTGCCATGCGCCTGAAAGGGGTGTGAAGGTAGCACTCTCCTCCAACGACCTGCGTAATGTGATCACTCACAAGCGCCGGTCAGGAGAGTCAACCAACAAGCACGATGAGCCTCTCACGGGGCATACTTGTGCGATGGTCACTATCAACTGCTGTTGCAAGGCGGCAGTATTACCAAGGCAGTCAGTCTTCCAGCGGCTGTAATCATCGACACCTTTCCGAAATCGCCTTGGGGAGAAGGTGTCAACAGAAGAGGAGCCAAGAGTCGCTTCATGCAACGTGGTCTCCAGCTCCTCGTCACTCCGGAAGACGACTGGAAATTTCTCGTCTTTATCCAAAAGCCAGCCAAGGAAAACCAAGGCAGCAGTCTCGACCTCTGGAGTGTTCGAAGGCACTCGGTCGAAGAAGAAGTTCTTGGAGGAAGCTGGGGGTAGTCAGACCCTTGTTGAGCCTCCTTCCGAAGACGAAGATGTCCAAAGCACAGCTGCGGCGGATCTTCATCCTCGAGGCGAAGTTAGCCTCCCAAAAGCCCCTCAAAACGAAGATGTCCTCCAGGAAACGGCTGGGGGTAGAGACGAAGAGGCCCTTCAAGACGGAGCTGAGGGAAATCAGGCCCTTGCAGATGCGCCTGTCGAGAATGACCTCCAGAATGTGGCTGGGGGTGGCCAAGGTGGAACACCAGGAGAGGTGACTCCCCCACATGAAAGTGAGGCCGAGAGCGAAGCCTCAACCAATCCATCCACTCCTGACCGTGTCATGACAGTATACATGACTGGGGGTAATGCCGAGTCTGATGCGCCACCGCAGGACATTGTCCAGCACATAGACTCATTAGAGGGAGGACTCAAAACCCTCTCTGCCTCTATGCAAGCACTGACTCAAGCAGTGTTTGATATACGGTCGGCCTTGACCAGAACACCTTCAACCGGTCCCGACCCAGGAGCCAATGGGGAGTCGAGTGTACCCCTTCAACGGGCACCCTCCGACACAGAAGAACCCCGGACGTCGGAGCCCTCAAACGCTCCACTCCAGATAGTACCACCTTCCCCGACTCCTAACTCCACGGAGGATATGGTTGAAATGATCAAGGACCTGCGGGAGCGCTTCGAGTCCAAAAACAGGCAAGAGGAGCGCCAGAAGATGGACATTCCCCAGCCTTATCCCCTCGAGTGGAACAAGGTGGTTTATCCTCCAAAATATAAACCACAAATACTCACACCATACGACGGGAAGGACTCCGCGTCGGTACCTGACATATTTCCAGTCACAAACGGGGCATATTCCAAAGGAGGACGCGCTCCTTACCAGCATCTTTGTTGGGGCCCTAAAAGGGGTGGTGTATGACTGGTACTGCAGCCTCCCCGACAATTCTATATCGTCCTTCGACGACTTGACGCGCCTCTTCCTCGATCGCTTCTACGACGGCGGAAAGGACATGACGATGGCATCTCTTATAGAGATACGCCAGAAGGAGAAAAAAATGGTTCGGGTGTTCATTGAACGCTTCTGACAGGCCTGCTTCAGGCTACCTCCAGGCATGCCAGAACATGCGCTCCTCTCCTCTTGCAGCATGAACATGCTGTCCGCAGTGAAGCTCTGGCTCAACTCTACTCCCCCTCCCGACTGGAGCTCCCTGATCATCGAAGCTGAAGCCGCAGAAAAGAAGTCGGCCAATGCACGTCTTCTGGGTGTCAGCTTCCCCGCCTTTGATGATAAGGGGAAAAGGTCAGCAGCCAACAACTCCGGACGAGAAGCAAAGGGGAAACAGGCATTGACTGTTAATGCCTCGAAAGGCGCATCTGCGCCTACTCAGAAGCCTCCACTGGCACCGAGACCCAAGGAGGTATATTCATTCAATGACGAAGACACCCTGCAACTCTTTGAAATACTGAAGCAGGGTGACAAAATCAAACTCCCGGACCCAAAGCGGCCTGATGAAGTCGAGAAAGTGGACAACCCGAGGTACTGTCACTACCATCGGTTTGTCGGACACCCGACCAAGGACTGCTACGTCCTCAAGAATTACATCCAGCGCATGATCAATGCCGATGTAATCTCCGTCGACTATAAAGAGAAGACGGTGTCAGCCAATGTGGTGTCACTTCAGTTCGGCACTTTGCCGTCGACCACCACACAAGATGGCGTCGTCCCCATCCCTAAGGCGACAATAGAGGTGGTGAACTTGCCACCTACCCGTGACAATGTGAGTGGACTCATCCCACTCACCACATCTCGAGGAGAGGTCCTCTGGGTTCACCCCGACCTCGTCTCCGAGGTGACTCAACCGGAGGTACGCTCTACCTCCAAATCAAAAGGCAGGAAGATCAAGTCTTGCCGCACGGTCTCTTCTTCAACGGAAGAGACACTTCCAGTGCAGACGCGTGCACAACAGAACGCCCAGTCCGGCGAAGCTGCCGCCGAGGTGGTGCCTCCTGGCACCATCCCTGAGGAGGGCCCGTCTAAACCCTCAGCAGCCAATAAACAGAAGCACGTGGAGGCTCGTTTCGACAGACCTCTACGGAAGGAGAATGCTTCGGGGCTAGCCAAGCCCCACAACTTTAACATACTGGCACAACTGGCCAGTACTCCTGTACGCCTGTCTTTGTTTGAGCTCCTGCGTCTTTCCAAAGACTCCCGAGAAGCTCTCTGCGAAGCTCTGAAGGACGCTGAATCCTTTTTCAGTCAGGTCAAGCAGCCTGAAGACCTTCCAACTACTTGTGCACACTGTCATTGTGCGGAGGAAGTTATCCCAAACATAACTTTCACCCAACAAGACATGCTGCTCAAGCACCACCGACATAACCGACTGCTGTATTACACAGGGTACATCGGTTCAGTCAAGGTGAGCCGAATTCAGAACGATCCGGGGTCTTCCCTCAGCATCATCCCGAAGGCGCTGCTATCAAAACTGGGGATCCCAATGTACCGGTTGGCGCCCTCCAAAACAACCATCAGTGGCTTCAACGCTAGCAAAAGCGAGCCACTGGGCAAGATCCGACTGAAGTGTCACATCGGCAACCTCAAAACTGAGGTGACTTGTTATGTGGTGGATGCCGAGGTCAACTACAACATCCTGCTCGGCCGACCATGGCTACATGAGTACATGGTGGTGCCTTCCACGCTCCACCAATGCATGAAATATGTATCCACCAACGGCGTCATCCGGACGGAGTTCGCAGACATCGATCCTTTCAAAGGGATTGAAGCCTACTTCACCAATTCTGACTTGTACAAGCCACTTGACGAGGAGGAAGCCAACGATGCTGATGATGAAGCAGAGACGGCAACTGAGCCGGACACGGAGCCTGAGATGAATCCAGACGCCCCATTGAAGATCCGACTGAAGGATAAACCACCCCAGAAGGTGCCTCCAATGAGCATCAAGCTATCAGGGAAAGCACCGACTCCTGAGGCTCCCCTGAAGATACGCCTCAAGGGAAAGCCGCCTCAAACATCGGCTCCCCTGGTGGCAAAATTACAGGAGAAGGCACCACTCACAAGAGGCGCAGTTGAGGCACCTCTGAAGGTGCGTCTTAAAGGCAAGCCCCTGCAGTCATCCAAGATGCCAGAGAGGGCTCACATAACCCTCTCAGACCCCAAAGTCAAAGATGTGGGGGATTCTCCTGATCCGACCCCAGTGCTTACAGATGAGGAGCTTGGCGAATATATCTCTGCTGATGTAGATGCACCCTCCTTAGACAATGTAATCCCACGGGATAAGGTCTCGTATTTTATCAATAATAGAGTGTCTTTTAATTATTCTTGTCTTCCGCACTGGAATGCCATATATACATTAGATCACGCTCTACGGTCGTTGCAAACACAAATAACGACCGTCCATCATGTAAATCGAGTAGTCCCTTCTCAAGGAGTCTGTTTCATAGCCCCTCCATGAAGCCGAGACGAAGGATCCATCATTTTGGGCAAAGTCGAGCGTCATCAAGACCTTCCGCCACTCGAGCCAGAACCTGATACCGACAGAGTATAAGTCTATCGGTACACGGATACGGCAAAGCACATCATCCAAAAGATGGGCTACGACCTAAAAAGCAACAAAGGCCTAAACTACGGCAAGGGTCGACGTCTCCCTCTCCAGCTTCTGACACCTCAGGGAAAGCCGCAAGACTACTACAACAAAACTCGACGGGGGATAGGCTATGTCACGCCGCCATCAACTCCAGAGAGTTCAGACGCAGAAGACGTAGAACATTCCCACTCGTCCGAAGCATCGACTTGGGATTCCGATACCAGTATCGGACCAGTCTTCAAGAAAGTACTGTCAGCTAACATGACGTCGGCACAACCTCAAAAAGGTGAAGGCGAAGACCAAGCGCCGGAACCCTTCGAAGAAGAACCCTGGGCTCAACGCCTAGGAGAACAATGGGAGTCTCGTTTTGAGTTACGTGAACCTCCTACCGAAGAAGAAGTCGAGCAGATCGACCTTGGGAACGGATCTTCTTCCAAACCCATCTTCATCAGCAAAAGCCTGGAAGGAGAAGACCGAGAGTCTCTAATCCAGCTGGCTAAAGAGTATATCGACGTCTTTGCCTGGAGCTACGAAGACATGCTGAGACTCGATCCACAGATCGCAATGCATAGGTTGAACATCTTACCTGATGCCAAACCTATCAAACAACAACAGCGACGTTTCCGTCCGGACATCATGAACGCCATCGACCAGGAGGTGGACAAACTCTTGACCAGCGGCTTCATCCGTGAGGAACAACACCCAGATTGGGTAGCCAACGTCGTACCTGTCACCAAGAAGAATGGGAAGATACGAGTCTATATCGACTTTAGGGACCTCAACTCTGCTTTCCCGAAGGACGAATTCCCGCTTCCAATCACCGATGTGATGATCGACAACACATGTGGCTTTGAACGCATGTCCTTCATGGATGGGTATTCAGGCTACAATCAAATCAAGATGTTCCCCGATGACGCGAAACACACGTCATTTAGGACTCCAAGTGGTGTTTTCTGCTACACAGTGATGCCCTTCGGCTTGAAGAATGCCGGTGCGACATACCAACGAGCTATGAGCACCATCTTCCGTCAACATCTTCGCAAGACAGTCGAATGCTATGTTGACAACATCGCAGTCAAGAGCCGCCTCAAAGGAGATCACTTACAGGACCTGAAGACAGTCTTCGATCTCATGCGGGCACATCAACTCAAAATGAACCCCGCTAAATCCTTCCTGGGGGTTTCTAGCGGCAAATTCTTGGGCTTTGTCATCACGGCGAAAGGCATTCATGTTGATCCCGAGAAGACCAAAGCCATCCTCAACATGGACCCTCCGAAGAATCTTCGAGAACTTCGGGGCTTACAGGGACGTCTGGCATACATCCGGAGGTTCATAGCAAACCTCTCCGGTAAATGTCAACCCTTTACTCAGCTCATGAAGAAAGGAGTCTTTTATGTCTGGACAGAGGAGTGCCAAAAAGCTTTCGACGACATCAAAGCCTACTTGACGAGCCCACCAGTCCTGGTGGCACCCGTCGCCGGCAAACCATTTCTCCTCTACGTCCGTGCCATGGATCATTTCTTTGGTGCTCTGCTGGCTCAAAACAGCGATACAGGCTATGAGCAAGCAATCTACTACCTTAGTCGAACGCTCATCGGGGCCGAACACCGGTACAACCCCGTTGAAAAGGAGTGCTTGGCTTTGGTGTTTGCCATTCAGAAGACTCATCATTATGTCTCGGGCCAGACAATTCATGTCATTTCCCGAGTCAATCCGCTCAGAGTCCTCATGACGAAGCCAGGATCATTGAATTCCCGGCTAGCCACATGGGCGATTTTGCTAACACCGTATAATATGGTGCTTGTCCCACAAAAAGCTGTTAAAGGTCAAGCTCTGGCTGACTTTTTAGCCGCACACCCCATCCCAGAATCCTCAAAGCTCTATGAAGATATCCCGGATGAGGTCCAAGAATCCAACGTCACCGAAGGAAGCTCCGTTTGGCAGATGTTTTTCGATGGCGCTTCGAGAACAGGCCCCAAAGGCCAAATCATCGCAAGAGTGGGGGTAATCTTAGTATCCCCCGATCAGTTGGTCATCCAGCGTACTTACTCCCTTTCGAAGCCGTGCTCCAACAATGTTGCCGAGTACAACGCACTCATCATGGGACTCCAACTCGCACAACAGCTGGGGGTGGACCATCTGGAAGCCTACGGTGACTCAAAACTCGTCGTGAACCAGATTCGGGGGCAATACGAGGTTCGCCATGAAGATCTGATCCCTTACCATGAAGTTGCATTGAACATCATTTCAACCTTCACCGGGTTCTTCATCGAGCACGTACCTCGTCTACAAAACTTGGAGGCTGACGCTCTGGCTGGCCTCGCGGCCTCATTGGCAGCACCCTTTGGGACTCAATACTATGTCACGGTAACTGGCCGAGACTTGGTTTGTCCTAGAAACAACCTATGCTTGCGAGTGGCTTACGCCATGCCGACGAATACTGGTGTTAATGTTCGAGACTGGAGGTTCCTGTTCATCGACTTCGCTGTCTACGGAATCCTTTCAGAGGACCTGAAGGAAGCCGTCTCAGTCAGGAGATGCTCTCTTCGATTATACTACGATACAGCTACTAAAACGTTGTACCGACGCTCCTTCGATGGGCTCCTCCTTCGATGCCTGTCCAACGAAGAAGCAGCCGAAGCTCTTCGAGAAGCTCATGACGAAACTTGCGGAGCTCATCAACCCGGTCCTAACTTGCAGGATCGACTGCGACGTATGGGCTACTACTGGCCAACCATAGCCGCCGACACTGTTGAATATGCTAAGAAGTGTCATGCATGCCAACTTCATGCAGACTTCATACATACACCGTTTAAACCACTACATCCTACAGTCACCTCCTGGCCCTTTGAAGCCTGGGGCATGGACATTGTGGGACCAATCACCCCTCCTTCATCAAGAGGACACCGCTTCATCCTGGCCATCACCGATTACTTCTCCAAATGGGCAGAAGTAGTCCCACTAGCGAAAGTAAAGAGCTCCAGGGTGGTCAGCTTTATCAAACACCATGTCATTTACCGTTTTGGAGTACCCCGGCGGATCATTCATGACAATGGTCCTCAGTTTATCAGCCACATTTTTAGCAGGTTCTGTGACAAGAATCGTATTCAAAATGTGGCATCCACCGCCTACAATCTGGCTGCAAACGGGTTAGCAGAAGCATTCAACAAAACTATCGTCAGGCTGCTCAAAAAGGTCGTATCATCCAACAAACGTGACTGGGACGAAAAGCTTGGCGAATGTCTTTGGGCCTACCGCACAATGGTACGGACCCCAACAGGCAACACACCATTCTCTCTGGTCTACGGGAGCGAAACGGTACTGTCTCTCGAGATCCAGATACCCTCACTCCGCATAGCAATAACAAACAAACTCACAGAAGAAGATAATCAACTTCGTCGTCTGCAGGAACTGGAGGCACTCGATGAGAAGCGTCTCCTGGCTCAACAACGTATCGAACTCTACCAAGCCCGTATATCACAGGCTTTTAACAAGAAGGTCAAACAGAGGACTTTCCAAGTTAGCGACCTGGTTTTAGCAGTCAGAAGGCCAATGGTGTTAACTCACAAGACACCAGGAAAGTTCGAGCCCAAGTGGGAAGGACCTTTCATCATAGAGACGGTATACTCAAACGGTGCTTACCGCCTCGCAAAACCCAATGGGGACTTGTTCATGATGTCCATCAACGGCAAGTTCCTAAAAAAGTACTATTCTTGACATCCTTCAGACATGTACTTCCCCAAAGAGGATCTGTAGGCCCAATCATCGGGGCTCACACACAATCTCCTTCCACAAACTCATACGCTTCTGGAACCCAGCTGTTCCGTGGCATCCTTCAGTAGAAAGACAACCACGTCCACATCACCTCTGAGTTGTTCCTCTACACCCTACAAAGCAGAATCTTACGCTACGTAAGCCGACGCTACCCTTCATGTTTACCACGTCCACATTACCTCTGAGTAAATATCTCGTACAAACAACCCCTGCGTTGTCGTACATTGATCGCAGAACTTCCACGTCCACATCACCTCTGAGTTGTTCAGCGTATCCCCCAGGATCGTTCCTACCACGTCCATCATACCTCTGAGTAGGAAAATTCTATCATTTGAACCCTAATGATTGCCACGTCCACATTACCTCTGAGCAAACATATTGGTTCCTTCAAACTTATTATCTGTACCTAAGATAAGGTGCGCAAAAGATAATAGGTCCACACAAATCATCAAGTTCATGATAACAAAAATGAACATACCACAAAAAAGTTGCGTACTTCTTTATTTTCTGAAAGAGAGAGTACAAAAACTACATTATCCCTCAGCAAGGGTTGCAAAAGAACATAAAAAAGGGAGAAGCTACAGTCCCTGAACCTCTCCAGGATGGGCTGAGAGCTCTCTGACTCGACGTCTTAAGTCGGCTGTACGGATCTCCACAGTCGCCAGGACTCGACGCTCAGCTTCTTGATGCATCAATTCAACAGCCTCAGCAGAAGTTTCGTTCTCATGCTTCTCATCAAGCTGTTGTCGCTGCTGAGCCAAGGCAAGAGTCCGCTGAGTAAAAGTCGCCTCCTCCTTCTTAAATGCTACGTGTTCAGCCCGGACACGATCGGCATCTAACTGGAGTCGGGCCCGTTGGTCCTCAAGGCGGCGCATCTGGGTGTTGATCTCTGCGATGTTAGCATCCAACGCAGCTCGCATTTCTATCGTGGGGTCCTCTCATCCAGCCGACTCATTTCAGAAGCCACTTCCGAGGGCTTCAGTCCCTGCAGAGTCGTAAACCGGATCCTCGCAGGATCTGCCAAATCCTGCTTAAAGACATAGTCCCTCCAAGCAGTTACATGAGGCTGGGTCTTGCCCTTATCCCTCCGGTACATCAGATAATGGTGGCTCGTCACCTCTTTGAATACAGCCATCATCTCCGAGTCCTTATCTTCCAGAACCTGGATCTCCTCATTTGACGGGAAATATTCCTCGTACGGCTCCGAGCCCCAAGGAAGCTTAGACACTTCGTACATCTCATGGAGAGCCAATCCCAACTCTCCCACCGGAGTGAAAAAGCTGCCAGTATGGGCATTGAATAATTCCAAGAGCGCAAGGAACATAGGCTTATTGAGATCCACGCCTGCCTGCGTAGCCCGAATGGCGGCTGTCAGCCCGATCTCCTTAAGTTCAACTTTGAACCTTGAAAGCACCCAAGTAGTCAACTCGTCCCACCTCGGAATATAGTGACACCAACCTTCGACTCTAAAGCCACCTGTCGGGTACATGACCTTCGCCGTCAGCATCCGATTTGCAAAGGTCGGGACACTAAAGGGAAACGTGTCATTTGGGACTTCACTGTAGAGGCTCCCGGGACGCAAGGCTCGGTAACTGAACGACGAACCGGCTCGTGAACCAGCTAAAGTATCTCGCTGGTTCGAGGTGGCATCGATCGAAAGGGTACCTTCCAAGGCCCCTCCTTGAGAAAGAGTAAGTTCCCAACCCATCCTTCTCTTCGAAGCTAAACAATAAAAGGCTGTCAGCGGCAACTGGCGGTCAACCTGCCTCATGTATAGAACCATGCCTTTGGCAGAGAAGAACCAGTCTTCTTTGATCTTCAGTATCTTCGCTTCAGAAGAGACTAGTCGATCGCCAAACAGAAAGACAGGTTTTAAGAAAGTCACATCTTCAGATTCAGCAAATTTCAGTTTACCACTCTCCATCATACTCTGGAGGAAAAACGGCAACTGGTTCTGGATTTGCAGCATTCTCTCCCGGGGTTGGTTCTGTAAGATAGCATCCTTTGCAGGGTTGATCACCGCCTCATCAAAATCAACCCCCATTTGGCAAAGAGAAGCATCCAGGAGGACCTCATTCAACAAAGGGATCGTCATCAATACTGGCACAACAAAAGTGGAAGTCAGGCAAAAAGACAAAAGATTGACGCATCGTCAGGGTATAAACCCATGCGCATCAGCGAAGCGCATCACCCATGTGCGTCAGCATTGGAGCTTCGGCGCATCATCAGGACGTAAACCCATGCGCGTCAGCATTGGAGCTTCGGCGCATCATCAGGGCGTAAACCCATGCGCGTCAGCGAAGGCTTCGGCGCATCATCAGGGTATAAAACCCATGCGCGTCAGCAAACTAAACCTCGGTGCATGATAAAGGCCTGAGCCTATGCACGTCGGCAGGATAAAACCTCAGCGTATCAAGGACAGAAGCCTATACGCATCGGCAGCAGAAAGTTAGAGCATATTAGATAGCAAAAGTCGACACCCACCCGTCACCCCGGGGCGAACGTCGGCCGGAGTCGCAATGGTGGCAGGAGCATCCTCGTCGGCGAACTCTGCCGGCTCCTTTTCCTTAGCACCGCCGCAAGGAGTCTTGAGAGCCATTTTCTCTCAGAGAGGAAGAAGTTAGGGTTTTGAAGAAGAACTCTAAAGGAGGCAAAGGCACAGAGAAGATAAACTCTCTCTCTCCATCTCTCACCTATTTATAGGCCGTGGTCGCACGCGTGAAACCGATGACGAGTGATCTCAGCTGTCGCCTCGGGTTCTGTGAAGATAACAGCAGATAAAACTAAAAGATCATCATTAATCTTTTTGGTTACCGAGGCATTATCATTAACTGAGAAGAGCATGCACCCGAACAGGCATGCGCCCCAACAGTCGTGCGCCCTGATCGCCATGCTTCTTATTCAAAGTATTCCAAAACTTATTCAAAAGTTTTGAAAACTTTGAAGGGGGTCTTGTAGAAGCATAGAATTTCACAACCAGAAAGCCAATGCGCCAGACACTACATGCGCCAGAACTCGGATAGAACACTTCACAGCAAAGTCAATAAGCAAGACATTCGAAGAACGACTTTTTATTTATATACAAAAGTCTATTACATGTCTAGAAAAGGTTGTACAAAGGAGAATTTCTACAAAGAAAAGATCATAAGTCTACAGCCAACGGCCACCATGCGCCTCCAGATAGGCGCAGCAGTTACCATGCGCCGCCAGTTAGGCGCAGCCGATACCATGTGCCTCCAACCAGGCGCATCTCACTATCTCTTCAGCAGCTCAGTTATGTGCATCCAGCTCAGTTATGTGCATTCCTTCAGCAGCCCAGTTATGTGCCGCTCTTCCAGTCAGGGTCACCTGATAAGTGCTTCGACTAAACAAAGCATTTAACCCTCTGACTGGAACCAAGGAAGAGAAGAGCACCGCAAATCTGTAGCCAGGGGAGGCTTCGAAAGAGCCTCCAAAGACCAAGGAAGACTGTGATCGAAATCACGGCAAAAGGAGCAGCTTTCAACACAATCAGAGTGGGCAACACCCACTTTGAAAGAAGAAAGAGCCTAGCACCGCCATTCCGATCTGCGGCTCTTCCGGAATAACGGAGACGAGGCCCGAGCATCCCTATCTTTGGATGTAACAGGCACCTTCTGCCTGCCTCAGAAGCCCTCGACTCCGTCTTTTGGATGTAACAGTCACCTTCAAGAGCATCAATGTCGACATGGCGTCTCATCTTCACCCTCGGGAGCACTTCGTCAACAGAATACACCCGAATACTCAAGTTCATGTCGGAAGTACGTGAGGGAATGAGAAGCAAACCTTCTCTCCATGCCACTATTTATAGGCCGGGCAGATCAAACCCACGCACCAAGTGGATGGCTCTCCGAATTCCATGCAATGAACTCACATTAAATGGATGAACCGGATGCCTCGACTTCAGCCAAACGGCTATTTAAAGGCACTCGAGAAGCGAAACAGCCGCATCATTAAAGACGTGTCAGATGCGCCGGCTGGACAGCGTATCACACCCCTTCAAACACCAAGTGCCTCCCACAGATACACCCTGTACCGAGCGCATCACAGGGGATGCGCCCCCATACGTCCCCATACGCCTAGTGAAACGTCAACCGACGTGCCCACTCAGCTGTCCATCGAATGTCACCAACATTAAATGCTGGACTGACAGAATTGGCAGTACGCCTCCCCAAGTCTGAACGGGTGACAGCTTTTGCAGGAAACGAAGCATCCACAACGTCAGCATCATCATGACTTTACCCCGACGGCTACTGCCACGTGGCCACCCATCCGTATGCGCCTCAAAAGCCATGCGCCTCAGACCCTTCACTGATCCCTGAAGACAGAAGAAGAGTCTCCAGTTGAAGCTTTGCATGGGCCTCAAAAGCCATGCGCCCCAGACTGATCTCTGATCCCGAAAGACAGAAGAAAAGTCGCTCGCATGCGCCTCAAAAGCCATACGCCCAGAATGGTTCATGACTCCTAAAGGTCACGAGCCAAAATCTCATCATGCGCCCAATCCAAGGCGCATCCCACCAAATCATCCCCCCATCAGATCCGAGATCTCTGAGTCATGAGTCGACGACATGTGTCCTTTGACTCAACTCATCCAAGATTTCAGCAACAGAAAGATCTTCTCCTCTGCTACGAGCCGGCTCACAACAGCAGCATAAAGAATTCAACCCCTCGAGTAGGGCGCATCATCCATACGCCTTTATCAGCAGTCTCCACGTGGCGTCCCCACGTACCGGCGCATCCTACATATGCGCGCATGAGCAACCAACCTGTCCAGCTATAAATAGAGGGATCATTTCCTTCTTTCACACAGGCAGACACACAGACAGGTACGAACGAACATACCACCAGAGAGGCAGATACAGACACTCAACGTCTTCCTCCTCTCAGCAAGTTCTAGCACCCAGAGCAATCTATACCTTCAGAGAACCGATAACCGTCGTCAGTCCGTCAACGGAGTCAACGCATTACCACTCGCTCCATTGGCACTTAGGACCCAGATTAAACAAAAGTGTACTCATAGGACTACATCTAAGTCCTATATTATAATACTATTCTGTTTGTATTAAGATTTGCAATCAAATGATTTTAATGGCAAACAGTTGTCACATGAAAAAAAAATTTTGGTAGATCCGAAGAAGATAACTGCTGTTGAGAAGTGGTCTACCCCAAGCTCAGTTGCTGAAATCAGGAGTTTTTGGGCTTGGCTGGCTACTACCGGAAGTTCGTGAAGGATTTTTGCCAGAATTGCTGAGCCGATGACGAAGCTCACTCGGAAGAATGAAGAGTTCATCTGGACAGAAGATTGCCAGGCATCATTTCAGGAGCTGAAGTAGAGACTTATCATTGCACCAATCCTTGCGCTACCCGTAGGAACTGGTAGTTTCTCAATCTACAGTGATGCCTCAGGTAAAGGGCTGGGTTGCGTTCTTCAACAACATGAAAAAGTGATTGCTTATACATCTAGGCAATTACGGACTCATGAGAAGAACTATCCCACACATGATTTGGAGCTTGCAGCGGTGACATTTACATTGAAGTTATGGAAGCATTACCTTTATAGAGAGAGAGTGGAAAAATTTACAGACTACAAGTATGATTTCACTTAGAAGGAGCTGAACATGAGGCAAAGAAGATGGCTGGAGCCGATGAAGGATTTTGACCTCGATCTACAGTACCACCAGGTAAGGCTAATGTGGTCGCAGATGCACTTAGTCGATACCCTGTGGCGATGTTTTTGACCAAGGAACGGCACCTGCTAGAGGACATCGAGAAGCTTGGACTGGAGATTATACTGCCTGGAAGGAAGGAGCTGAATGTTAATCCATTGTTGATGAAGTTGCAAGTGAGCTCGAGTCTGATGGACAAAATCAAGGAGACGCAGTTTCAAGACGAGACACTTTGCAAACTTATAGATCAAGTGCTGGCAGAAACACTTGAAGGATTCTCAATCGCCAGTAACGGAGCGCTGAAGAATGGTATGAGGCTTTGTGTACCAACTGGCGAACTGAGGAACGAGCTGATGCAAGAAGCGCACCAGTCGCAGTATTCCATACATCCTGGAGCCAACAAAATGTATCGGAATATGCGTACCATTGCTTGGTGGTTTGGAATTAAGAAAGACGTGGCCAGGTATGTTGCTAGATGTTTAATTTGTCAACAAGTGAAGGCTAGCAGATAGAGACCGGCAGGACTATTGCAGCCGCTTGACATTCCGGAGTAGAAATGGGAGCACATAATAATGGATTTTGTGTCGGGACTGCCTCAATCCCAAGGAGGGAAGGATGCCATTCGGGTTATCGTGGACCGACTGACGAAGTCAGCTCACTTTATTCCCTTCAAGGTTGGTCTATCCACCGAGAAGTTTACAGTACTGTACATGCGGCACATCTACCGGATTCATGGAGTTTCGGTAAGTATCGTATCTGACAGAGATACTAGATTTACCTTTCACTTTAGGAAGAGTTTACATGACAGTTTGGGAACACAACTGAAGTTCAGCACCGCCTACCATCCCCAGGCTGACGGGCAATCAGAGAGAACAATCCAGACGCTAGAAGACATGCTGAGATCCTGTGTCTTGGAATTTAGAGGGTCTTGGGAAGACCATTTGCACTTGGTAGAGTCCTCTTACAACAACAGCTACCAAACTAGCATTGGTATGACACCGTTCGAGGCACTCCATGGACGTCGTTGCCGCACTCTACTTGCTTGGGATGACATCGGAGAACGAGCGTTGCTTGGACCTGAAAGGTGACCGATGCAGCAGAGAATGTGAGAATGATCAGAGACAAGCTCAAGGATGCCCAAGACAGACAGAAGCATTTGGTTGATAGTAGTCGTCGACCAGTGAAGTTTGAAGAAGGAGATAGCATTTCTGTGAAGTTTTCTCCTACCAGAGGAACGATCAGTTTTGACGGAGCTGGGAAAATTGAGGCCAGGTACATCAGGCCATTTGAAGTTTTAAGACAAGTTGGAAGTAGCGTGCCGGTTAGCTCTACCAGCTAATCTTGAGAGTGTGCAACGTCTTCTACGTATCACAGCTCAGACGCTACATTCCGGATCCGAGTCACATATTGGATAATTCAGAGCTGAAGATTGGACTCAACCTTTCAGTGCCAGAGAAACCAGTAGCAAGCGTAGTCAGAGGTGAGAAGAAGATCAGAAAATTTGAGCCATCACATAACTCCTATTTCTTATCTTTTCGTTCTAAACTTGACTGATGCTGCTAAGTTAGCCTAGTTTTGCAAGCTATTTCTTTATCAAGCTTGATCATGACAGTATTTTATTGGGTGCACCCACTAATATATTGTCTAATCAGGACCGGTGTATGATGGTCTGATCAACCTCGTGTACTTTGGTTCGCCTTTGTATTTTTCTGCATGGATGATATGATAAATGAAACTTGTCCCTAAACCGTCTCATCCACGACTGCCTTGAAAATTCTTATTGTTAGACCTGAGTTACGGGTGCAGTACCCGTACTTGTTTGAGCCTTAAGGTAACCCCTAACCCTGCCTTTAATTTCGAGAACGAAATTTTCTAAGGAGGGAAGATTGTGAAACCCAGTTTTGAAATGTGTATTATTATTATTATTATTATTATTATTATTACTATTATTATTTATGAGCTTGGAAATTAATTTCAA
Source organism: Iris pallida (assembly GCA_029216955.1). NCBI lineage: Eukaryota > Viridiplantae > Streptophyta > Magnoliopsida > Asparagales > Iridaceae > Iris > Iris pallida. Next base: position 11,513,286 of record JANAVB010030817.1, on the reverse strand, counting down.
AATTAAATTCATGGATTTTTGAGTGCTGACCTGACCCGAGCCCGAACCCGATTCCCGAAACCCAGACCCGGTCCTAGCCTATTCTCTTAAAATTCTGATTATTCTTTATTAATATATATATTAATTATTTTGAGCTGGTCCACGTTGGACCAGCACAACACCCCCCACACCCGATTCTTTCTCCCATCTATTCCTCCACTCCACACGTTATATTCTCTTTTCCCCTTAATAACACCACCACCACTCCTCCTTATCACTCCAGAGCATCCTCCCCTTATTTTTCTCCAGAGGAGAAACTATCACAAACCCCGACTACTCACACTTCATCCTTCCCTCTCTCTCTATACTTTCCCTTTCCAAAAAACCCTTCCAGAGCCTCGTCGGCCCGCCCCGGCGACATCACCCGCGCCCGTTCGCCGGCCGACCCCCTCACCGGTCTTCCAGCGACGCCTCCGCGCCCGGTCCCCCAGCGGCGCCACCCGCGCTCGACGCCGGCGCCCCGACCCCCAACACCCTCGCGGCAGTCCCGCGACGCCTCCAGCGCCGAACCCCGGCCAGTCGACCCCGACGCTCCGCCGCGCGCCTCCCCGCGCCCCATGCGCAGGTTTTTCGGCGGGCCACCTCCGCCTGTGGCCACCCCTCCCGGCCAGTGCAAAGTTTCGCCGAGCCAGCGAATCACCCCGCCTTCTTTCCGGTTTTTTTTCGAGTTTGGGCGTGCCCTAGCCGGACTTCAAGTCTGTTCCGCTTTCCGGTGACCCGCAGTACCGCGGATCCGAGTCCAGCGCTGTCCCGAGCTTTTCCAGCTCCTGTCCAGCAGAGTCTCGGGTTTTTCGTTGCGTTTCGGATCTCTTTATTTCTATAATTTTGCATCTGAGAGCTATAGCCGAGCAACCCAAGGTATAACCCCTGTCCCGTCCCATTTTCTTTTGGTCTGTGATGAGATTGGTCCCCGATTCCCTTCCGAGAATTCGGTTTTTAGCGACGTCGTAGTTTCGGAACCTTCGGAAAGGTTCTGTTGGTTGTTTTGCTTTTTCGAAACTTTTCGGAAAATGGATTTCTAGATATTTTGGATTTTCGGATATTTTCGGTATTGTGCTGTGATGTTTTGGTTGGATTCGGACTCCCGAATTCGTTTCGGGTCGTTCCGAATTAATTTTGGAAATGGTTGTGGTTATTTTGATATATATATTTGGGATTCCCTGGTTTGGGATTTTGCAGGAAAATATTTGGCACACTTTCCCAGTTTTTGGGTTGACCAAAAATAGAGGAAATGCTGCCGAATTTTTCGTAAAATTTAATTATATTTTAAAAATAATTTTTAAATGGATTTTGGAAAAATATTAATATTTTGGATTTTGGGCGACGACCGTATCGGTCAATGGGCCCTGGCTAAGTGCAAACGAAACCGGCTTCGCCCGGACGTTGAGGCATTAGCCTATATGACGATTGGACCATATCTGAGACTCATTAAATATTTAATTTATTTTTTATTTACTCATAATTAAATTATAGGAAGTTTTAGAACTAACAACCGTTTCGTCTTATTTCAATTTATGTAAATAAATTGTAATGGACATAAGTCCAGCTGGTTATTGGCTCTGTGACTTGTAATTTGGTAGCGTAGGATTTTTTGTTGTTTTCTGGTTTTGCGAGTTTTTGTAGCGTACGCGTAAATCTAATAATAATTATTTTCATATAGAAAATTAATAAGGTTTTCTCACCTTAAAAATTACAAGTTTTAATATTTAACAACGATCATGTATTTCTCATTAAAATAAGAAATTTAGTTTTATATGTATAAATACGAAAATACAAAGTTTTAATCAAATTAAATTGGAAACTACGAGTTTTTCCAAAATACAAAGTTTAAACGATCTTTCCCTCGTTATTAATTCAATGCACCAATAATCGTGTTTGTTTGTGTTAATAAATAAATATTAAAATTGATTAGGACGCAATTAGAGATTTCAACTAAGCATAGTTTGGTTATCCTGGATTCTGAGTCAACTTCTCGAATGTAGGATTTCGATGACGAGTCTAAATCCCATCTCGAAGTCTTCATCCCTTCAAATCCAGTCCATTTTGAGGCAAGTACTTTTTGTGTTAGTTTACAGTTATTTAATAATCGCTTTACTGCAAGTTTAAACCACGATGCAACACGAAACTCTCCCTGAGAGCACTGACTGTAACTACTGTAACTGTTTGGGGACTGGGGGAGTAGTGTAATGAGTATGACCACATCCCAAAATAACTTAGAACTGTACTAGCTTACCCCTCATACACACGGGGATAAGCCGTATCTTCACTGTAACAAACCCAAGCCGGTCATATTCATTGCCTATTCAAATCACACTGTTTTACTGTTAGAAAACTGTTCATTTCTAAATTGTTTAAAAGTGCATGATTCTATTATTATTTCAACTGTCAAATTAGCATAAATTGTACTTTGCTCCCTCCTGACTGGAGATACATTTTTAGGGGATATTGATGACGCTGAGCTGTTATACAGCAGCTACTACGACCCTGTTCTATACCCCGTGGTGCTGCCAGAGTCCCCTTTCGAGGACGCAGGACCTGAGGCCGACAAGCCGAATGCCTAGCTAGATTTTCTGTTTCTAGATTTGTTGTTTCAGAATTTTGTAATTTGATTTCAGTTTTTAATTCAGTTCTTTCACTTTCCAGTTGTATCTTTTTAAAGGTTTAATAAAGTTTTAAATTTCCGAATAAAGAGTTGTGACAAATATAGATGTTGTTGTTATGGTTACCTGCTAATGGAACAGCTTACTGCGTCGTCTCAACAACGGTGCAGGCTGGGCATGATCCGGTTCGACCCAATTATTTGGGATCGGGTCGTGACAGATAGGACCTAAGACTGTAGATGTTGTATTCATAGGATATGCCCTAGATAGTAATGCCAATAGATTTCTTATAACCCATTCTGAAGTAAATAAAATCTCTAATAACACAATTATTGAAGCTAGAGATGCAGTTTACTTTAAGAACATTTTTTCCTTCAAGGATAGAACCCCTTCATCTTCCTTTAATCATTCTCTTACTCCATCTACTAGTTCTCATGATCAAATACCTAGTTCTCAACCTGAACAAGTCATAGAACCTAGAAGGAGTAAAAGAGAAAGGATTGAAAAGAACTTAGGAGAAGGATTCTTCACATTTTTGATAGAGGGTGATCCCTCAACTTATAAAGAAGCCATATCCTCTCCTGATGCCCCTTTCTGGAAAGAAGCTATTAACAATGAGTACAACTCCATCATGGAGAACAATACTTAATTTTTAGCAGACCTTTCTTGAGGTAGTAAACCCATAGGTTGTAAGTGAATTTTCAAAAATAAACTTAGAGCCGATGGTACCATAGAGAAATATAAGCTAGATTAGTAGCCAAAGGTTTTACCCAGAAAAAGAGATTAGATTATTTTGATACCTATTCTTCTGTTGCTAGGATTTCTTCTATTAGAACCCTCCTAGCCTTAGCTTCCATTCATGACTTGCTGATCCATCAAATGGATGTAAAGACAACGTTTCTAAATGGAGATTTAGAGGAAGAAATTTATATGGAGCAACCTGAAGGTTTTATTACTAAACGCCAAGAAAACAAGGTTTGTAGATTAGTAAAATCTCTTTATGACCTAAAGCAAGCTCCCAAGCAATGGCACAACAAATTTGACAAAGTCATTATAGAATTTGGTTTTGTATCAAATGAATATGACAAATGTTTGTATTCTAAAAATACAAATGAAAGTTGTGTTATTTTATGCTTGTATGTTGATGATATCCTTATTCTAGGATCTTTACTGGAACTGATAAATAACACTAAGAATTATTTATCTAACCAGTTTGACATGAAAGACATATGTGAAGCAAACCTGATCATAGGAATGCAAGTGTCCAAATGCAAATAGGGCTATACTTTATCTTTAGCACATTCAATTGAGAAAATGTTAAGAAAGTTTAAGTATTTTGATAAGAAACCTGCCCTTACCCCTTATGACAGTAATGTTGTTTTCAAGAAGAACGAAGGATCACTTATAGAACAATATAGATATTCACAAATGATTGGATCCCTTATGTACATAACAAATAAGACTAGACCTGACATTGTATTTGCTATTGGAAGACTAAGTAGGTACACTAGTAACCCAAATCAATCACATTGGACTGCATTGGACATAATATTTAGATATCTTAAGGGAACTCTAGATTATAAACTTCATTATACTAGACACCCTGATATCATAGAAGGTTACTCCGATGCAAATTGGGTAACTGATTCACATGATGTGAAATCCAATACTGGATATATTTTTACCCTAGCAGGAGCTGCGATCTCCTGGGGATCATGTAAACAGACTATCATTGCCAGAAGTACCATGGACTCTGAAATAATAACTTTGGACACTACCTGTACAGAAGCCGAATGGCTTAGAAATCTTATTGTCCATATATATGATATATATATATATTTCTGTATCTTTTTTTTAATTATGCTAAAGAACTCATAAAAGCATGATCTTATGAATTCTAAGATGAATAGGTACCTGCAACTGCATATCAAGAAATTAAAATAGCCTAAATGGCAAAAATGTTGTTCTTGACTATAAAAGTCATAAAAGAACTTACAGATCTCTTGACGAAGAGTCAGTTTACTCTTGACGAAGAGTTTGTCTAGGACATTAATCCTAGAATCATCGAGGGGGATGGGGTTAAGCCCATAGTATAATCACCAGCAGTGGCAACCCAACCGAGTCTGACTGGAGATCCCAAGAAGCCGGTTCAATGGGTAGAAACAAGCTGGACTAGGAGACTATTATGGAACACTGACCCTGAGATTAAGTTCTCTTTAAAATAAAAGCCCAGGAAGCTGTACATGTGTACATTGATATCCCATCCCTATGGTGACAATGTTCCTTTTGTGATATGGATAGGGTGAGTTTTAAAACTCTTAATAAGTCCAAGCATGATATATATGCAAGGTTGATTCCTATCACCAACCCTTGAGGACTTACCTATATGAGAGGTCGTGATGGCCGCGACTATAGGACAGGACGATCCTAGACAACTCTCATGAATATGTAAAAGTGCACATGGCCAATCAAACGCGCCACCCGATAGACCCAAGTACCTCTAACATACTATGTGTGCTAATTTCTGAGTCTGGTTCAAGAAGACTGATTCAAGGTGTAGTCCATCAAGTTCTTCTTCAGACAAAGACAATAGTCACTACGTGAGATTCAAGGCTGTAGTCCATCTCATTTATGCATAGTATTCAACTGTCCAGAAATCTTTCTCACCTTTAACTTTCCTCTTTCGTTTCTTTCCACTATTATTTCGGAACTTGGTTTTTTGGGGGATTGTTGTAGCTGTTGCTACCATTTACAAAAAATAATTTCCTCATCATTTATTTTCAACCGTTACAATTTATTTATTCTATAACTTTTTAATGTTTGAATCATGTCCAGATTCAATGTATCACATTTTTATCATGTGCTAAAATTTTTGTAACGTTAAAATTTAATAGGCTATTTTAATATCCTCATTATTCCATCCTTTGGCAATAGCCTATATAATGAGGTTTCCTCCTCCTCTCTTTGACATGGAAAAAAGATCATTGCAAAAGCTCTCTCTCTCTCAAATTCTCTTCCGTCTTGAAATACTGTTCTTCATTTGTTGCTCTGGGCGGAGCTAAGTCGGGGTCATTCTCTCGACGTCGTGTGCGGCAACGAGATTCCGGTGGAGCGGGGATTTTACCACTAGGAGCGTTCGGATTCAGTCTGCACATAGACCCGAACTAACTCTTAGGGCAGTGCTTCGTGCGCGACTTCCCCGGAGGCCGGTAACTTTAATTTAATTTATTTTCTTGCAGATTTTAATCCGAAGTTTTGAAGAAAATTTCCGATAGATCTCATATCACATTTATGTTTCTTTAAAATAATAATAAAAAAAAACTAATATGCAAGGCCTAAATTCTGTATTAAAAATAAAATGTTGTCTTCCTTAGCATTTTCATATACATATACATCTTTCATACTCGTAGCAATACGGACCGTGAACATTCATTGATCATTTCTTTTTTCAGAGACTCAGGCGCATGCCTTATTATACGTGCCTAAAACTAATGATTTTTTTTCTTCTCATTAGTTAATTATTTGGTAAACATATTTTAGTTTACAAAAATTTTACATTACTGTTTAGGCAGACTCATATAGTTCATATTGTTGTAATGGGCCTTAAACATAATCAACCACTGTTTTATTGACTAAAGTCATTGAATCATTTATCACCATTCATTAGTTTTGTCATATGTTAAGTTTCTTTTAAATTTATGATTTATCTAGCAATGATAGCTACCGCGCGTGAATTGTGCTCACTCCATTCGGCATCAGTCCTTGTTTTTGATTAATTTGACATATTGATTTTTAATCGCAAATTTATTACCTCTATTTTCTTGAAGACAGAATGATTAAAAATGTTTCAAATGTTTAAATAAGTAAATAAATAAATAAATAAATGATATTCTAATGACATATCCTCTGAAGTGCAATTGGCAAGCCAAAAATCGAGAGTTACAAAAATGTTTCGATCATATGGAAAGGTATTTTTCATATTTACAACCTATATTTTTTAGTCATTTTTTATTCCTAAATTTAGTTGGAAAAATATATTGTTAAAGTCTATGAGCCAATTTATCTTGGTTTACATATATGGTTCTGTATATTATTGTATTGAAGTGATATTCTTCGCATATTTTTGCATGTTTGAACCTTAGTTGATCATATTATAATTTCTTCTCAGACAAATAAATCACAATATTATTCTGTCACAATACTAGGATTATATTAGGCAAGCATCGGTTTGTATATAAACTGTGACATTATAATTTCCTTTAACACGTTCAAACAATTTAGTCAAAAGAAAAATAGTTTAGTGATATTGCAAATCCCAATAAATCTAAAGTTTAAAAGTTGAGATTATTTTGGGTATAAGCCGAAAGGGTCCTTCTGTCAACCAGGCGTAAATAGCTCTAAGCGACATGGTATTTAATCGTCCCCCTGTGGACCTCCGCTAGCTGGAAACCGCCCCCTACAGCTAACCCAAGTTGATCAAAACTTGATAAACTAAAAATTTGTTAAGATAAATTGGCAAAAATCACTTAAACTATTATTCTAGTACACTAGACTGTCATATTTCTAAATATGATTTGTAAAGATGAATCTTTTAGTACCAAGCCTGAAAGTTTATTTGATACTACTTCAAAAGTTTCGACTCACTATTTTTTTTTTTGGGGGGGGGGGGGGGGGGGGGCTTATATAACTATTTAGTGAAATCACACATATGTTAAATAACTCTGATGTCACTAAGTCTGATTTCAGAATCAGTCAAACCAGTTATTTTGTTCTATATTAGAAAGAATATTTTAAGGTTATTCTAGACTATAAATTGTATCATATCAGATATTCTTATGTCATAGAAGGTCATTGAAATGCAAACTGGGTAACTGACTCTATGACACATAATCCATTTATGGATTTTTTTTTACTCTATGAGGAGTTGTCATCTCTTGAGGTTTATGTAACAAACCTATCATAGCTAAGAGTATTAAGTATTTCGAAATGTTATCTTCGGTCACATCGTGTACTGAAGCTGTATGGCTCATACATTATATACTTTACATAATATGCATATTTTTGTACCTGTTATTTATTTTAAAATTATGCTAAAATCATGATCTTGTGAATTCTAAGATGAACAGGTACATGCAGATGTGTTTTAAGATATTAAAGAGCCTAAAAGGCAAAATTGTGGTTCTTGACTATAAAAGTCATAAAAAGAACTATACAGATCTCTTGACGAAGAGTCTGTTTTTCCTCTTGACGAAGAGTTTGTCTAGGATATTGATCCTAGAATCATCGAGGGGGTTGGGGTTAAGCTCATAGTATAGTCACCAGCAGTGTCAACCCAACCGAGTCTGACTGGAGATCCCAAGAAGCCGGTTCAATGGGTAGAAACAAGCTGGACTAGGTGACTATTATGGAACACTGACCTGAGATTAAATTCTTTTTAAAATAAAAGCCCAGGAGGCTGTACAAGTGTACATTCATACCCCATCCCTATGATGACAGTGTTCCTTTTGTGATATGGATAGGTTGAGTTTAAACACTTAATAAGTCCAAGCATGATATGCAAGGTTGATTTCTATCACCAACCCTTAAGGACTTACCTATATGAGAGGTCGTGAGGGCCGCGACTATAGGACAGGACGATCCTAGACAACTCTCATGAATGTGTAGAAGTGCGCATGGCCAACGAAACGCGCCACCTGATAGACCCAAGTACCTCTATCATACTATGTGTGCTATTTCCGAGTCAGGTTTAAGAAGACTGATTCAAGGCGTAGTCCATCAAGCTCTTCTTCAGACAAAGACAACAGTCACTATGTGAAATTCAATGCTGTAGTCCATCTCATTTATGCATAGTATACAACTGCCCAGAAATTCTCTTAAATTATCTCTTATTTTCTTTCATTCTATCACCTGGAACTTGTTTTTTTTTTTTGAGGGGGGGGGGGGGGGGGGGGATTGTTGGTGCTGCTGCTACAAAAACCAAGTTTCCATCCTTTCAATTTCCAAACGTTTCTATACATTCAATTTCCATACGTTTCTTTCCTTAATATTTAACACCTATCTATATTATTACTCTCTCATTAAACACCATTCATTTCATTGAGGCGTTGGGTTTCTTATATAATGCATGCTTTTTTCTCCTAGAGAGTACACTTGACACAAAAACAATTATGTACGAAACCTCTCTCAAATTCTTATCTCTCAAATTCTTATCCCCCATGTCTATATTTTGAGATTTCACTAGAAAGACTTTGAGTCGTTAATTGGTTTACAACTTTCAGCTTGTTATATTTTTTATATAATTTTTTATGGAATTAAGCGGCAAGGGATAAAAGACAATCAAATTTAGCTCAGACTAGAACAACACGGTCCGCTGGGCGGCCCTGGTCCTATGCGTTCCAAAGAATAGTTCGTTTTATACTCACCATGCAATTGTGTTCCATAAGAGCATCATTAGTAAGGCCCATCCCATTTTCTAGATTCTAGATTTAGAATGTAGGAGCTCATTTTGTAGAATAATAAGTCTCATCCCTAGTCCCAATTTCTACAATTTCGGTCTCAACCCATCCATGGGTGGTAAAGGTTGGGCCTCCTAATTTCTAGATTCTAGATTGTAGAAACTCGTTTTGTAGAATAGTACGTTCCAATTTGGAGCCCAACTTTCTAGATTATAAACTTTGTATTATTTTTTTCCTACATTAATTTTTGACCACACAATTTTTGGGACCGGAGCTCACTTTATCATTTCCTACTATTCTCATACAAACCCAACCCATTCTACATTTACATTTTTTTGAAATTTTGGGCTCCAAATTGTATTAGAGAGTCACAACTACTAATGATGCTCTAACAGACTAGTCATTTGCTAGATATTACACAAATAATTTATACTATTATATAGATGAGACTTCACCGCAATTTTTCTTTTTCAGAAATATCCTTATATATATGTTTCTAATTAAAATTAATTTAATAAATTTAACATGGAAAGTTATATATATATATATATATATATATATATATATATATATATATATATATATATATGTTGTTTGTTATTTTAAGTAGTAAAAAAAAATTTATTGTTTGCTCTTTTCAAATATTACAAAATGCATTGTAATCATCTATATTAGTTGCTATAAGGAAAAAAATATTGCGAATTGAAACATTAAAAATGTCATAACCAGTCTGAAAATTGATCACGATTTCAACAAATATTTTATGGACTCAACCTGTCAAACCTTTCCTAAAAAAAATAGAAGTTGCCAATGTGTTCACTATGATAAAAAACATATTTCAGTTCCACATCGGACAAGCGACAACATTTTCTATTTTAAGTGCTTGTAAGTGGGTGCATAATTTTAATATATATTTTTGGCACATTTATTAGTCGCGCACTTAGCATTTTTCCGAATCAAACTAGGAGCATAACAATAATTTCCCAAGTTCTTTATTTATTTATTTATGTTAAATTCAGTTTGTTGCTAGTCTTCAGCGCTCACGTAATTTTGTTACTCGATTGGATTAGTGGGATGGAAACCTTGGACACATTTCAGACGATAAGGGTTACAAAACAGGTTATACTATTTTCATCCTTTCGCTAGAGAAAAAATTCGAACAGAAAAGAAAGCCCACCCTACCATAACCAAAATTTCTCAAATCATTTTTCCATTCATGTCCTCCATCTGACAAGACTGTTGATCGGACGTTGGATTCGCCACCGGGTACACAATGTCGCATATCTCTTGATTCATTGTATCTCGAAATTAGATCGTCATCTTCCCAGGTGTACGGTTCGTGGGGGCAAAATATATTCTGAGGACATCGTTCGGTCTATAAAGTGCCTCGAATCCTTTACTCCCTATTCATTAAGTCTAGTTTATGAGGTTTCCTCATTGCAAAGGTTGTTTTCATTAGAAAGTAGTAACCAACCAAGAGGTAGCCGTAGGTGTTGATGGATCACACTATCACAGGTCACAAAGAGTTAATGCCGGGTAGAGAAAAGGGGGGGGGGGGGGGGGGGGGGGGGGGGGGGGGGGGGGGGGCGAGGGGAGTGGTCTTCAAATTTCTGACAGCAATTTTCTTTTTCTGCATCTGTCAATAGCTCTTTGAGAGAGGATTCTGCTTCTGCCTGTGCCAGTTTGTTTACTCTCTGCAGACTGCAGTTCATCACATCTAATAATTTATGCTTTCTTCGCTCTAATCCTCAACCTCTGTATTGAAGACAAAACTTGGGAACACAGTTGTGATGTCCCTGAAAGAAAAGAAGAAGAAGAAAAAAAGCGTAAGGTAAGAAAACATGAACCCTAACCGATCCCTCGAAACAGCTTCTGAATAACCTTATTCAAACTAAATCTACATATTGGATAGTGGTGATACTGCTATTGCATATCGGCACGAGTCCATTCTTGTTCACCTACCAAAACTTGTGAGGTTCATCATTCCATTCAAGGATTGACACGTGTCAACCTAACCGCTTTTCCAGTATTATGAGGTGCGAGGGATTAAATTAAAAACAAAAGTGATTTTAGGTTGACACGTTGCAACCCTTGAGTGGAATGGTGAACATCACACAAGTTTTGGTGGATGAACAAAAATGGACTCATATCGGTATCGCCTGAATTTGTTCCAATTATCGTTTTACTAGCAAGCAGCGTCCCTATACGAAGTTGGATTCGAAGTTCAATGTATCGTCTTTAGAGTCCAACGGTAGAAACAACATGAATGTCGATTTGCATTCTGCCACTTCAAATATATTGACAAACTTAATTTGTACTTGAAAATTGTATGAAAAAGCAATGGGGATAGTTGAAAATGAAAAACAAGGAACTTTGATTGAACGTAGTACTGAAAGTAGGGGTGCACTGATAGATGGTTCTCTGTAAACACATACCATGTTTCAAAAAGAAGAAGAAGGAAAGTTATATTTCACTCTTAAATTTACAGGATACAGGAATGTCAAAATCGCATGCTTTTGCACCTTCATAGACTGGAATTCAGGAAGCAAAAAGTAAACATATATTACCTACTAAAGAAGAATTCTGAACCTTAAGGTAGCCTAAGTTCCTAACTCATAAATAAGCAAACTGAATATTGCATTTATTAAGATGGAAAGATCTGCAGGGGCTATCAACAATATTCAGCAAATTCCTAAATTGTCCTGCTTTGACAAACCACATAGAATTTGCTAGTGCTGTCACAAAATGTAACAAGTAACTTTACCACTTCTAGCTTAGTAGTATCTTTATCTCTACTAGGGTTCTATTTGCCCACCATTTTCTCCTAAAAGAACTTTCCCAGTAATAGTTCCTCCAGAAAGAAAAATTACAGGCATTTACGATTAGGAGCATACGAAGATTTTCAGGGGTATGAGCAGTGTAAAATGTTAACTTGAAGACAACATGATTCAAATGCTAACCTTAAATATGGAAGAGTCATATTCTTCAAAATAGAAGGATGCCTAAGCACAAACTCCTTCCACTCCTCTTTATTTATTTTTCCATCTCGGTCAGCATCAGCATCTGCAAACGTCTGCAGAAATAAAGAAAAGTTGGCTCTTAATTAGCAACATTAAAAAATTAAGAAGAAATCGAGTACCAAGATAGACTGAATTGGAAGGGGGGAAATGCCTTATCAATTATGGCTTCAAGAAGATCATCTGACAGTGTCATGTCTGACTCCATCAAAATTGCAACCACCATCTCTTTTACCTATGAAAATGACAAACATGGAAAAGGAAAAAAAGAAAGATGTAGTTTTATTTCCAGTTTTTCAGAATGATATTCAACATAATTATTAGAAATTATCATCCTCCAAGCCTTCTATTCCATCAGAATGGGTCAGTGATGAAGCATGCTAAAAAGATCCACTTGACAATGTTTTATAAGAAATCTATGATGTAGGTGCATCACAAGATACTTGAGTAGCTACTGGTATGCAACTAACTAGTGTTTAGGCGGATAATTCCAAAAGCAATAAACACATCACTATGAGAATTTCAATTCAATCAAGGCCAATGAGACAGAAAGTAGGGATTTTGAGCCTTCTGACACAAATTGAAAGTCAAATGAATGTCGTGTAAATTGAATTAAACGATATATGTGCTTCCTAAGGTTTAGCAGGTTATGTTTCGGACTTGTTTTTAATAGGTTGGCTCTGTACTAAATCATGGCAAAATGAGTCTTCTTCCATCTGAAGTCTGAACATGCATGTAGTTTAAGAAGAAAGGAAGTTCCACAAGAACAAATTCTAAAAGAAGGCTACGATTATTTAGGAAAGATACAGTTAGCATCCAAATGATTGCCACCTCTGCATTTGCTTGAAGCATACAGAGAGGCCCAATCAGATTCTTGAAAAACAGACCTTTGTTAAATATAAAACCCAGTTCATCTCCCAACTAGTTGATAACAAGATGAGGCGAGATAAAGCTAATAATTAAAATTGGCTTAAGCAAAGCAGCTAAGGCTTTCTAGGCACCAAGGTGGGCCACCAATAGTGCTGCTCTTGGTGGAAATGGGTCAGTTAAGCACCCAAGATAGTGCATCTCTACTTTGTACCAAGCAACATTAGAAATGGACCGGAAAAGCAAGTTGGTTGCAAATTAAGGTAAAGACAACATGGAAAATCTCTACAAGGATATCTCACTAGAGCATCCAAGTGCTGAAAGCAGCAATGTTCAGCAGTAATAATAACAATCGTCGCACATACTACATGCATTAATTCTAGAAAAATCAAGATAGAGCGGAAGAAATATCACAGACTCACTTCTTCCCTTTCAATATATCCAGTTTGTCTCAAATCATATAACCTGAATGCAACTGCAGGAAGTTCAGAGAAAAAATGAGTAATTACTCAGCCATAAGGTATTTCCATATGAAGTAGACCGAATACTAAGCCCTTACAATCAATCTTGTCCTCAATAGGGGCATATGGATGAAAGACACTAAGAGCATGGATAAACTCCTCAAATTCAATAACACCATTTTGCTTCTCATCAAATAGATCAAAAACCTACAAAAGGAGAATAGATTTTTTTAAAAAACATTCTGCATTTGATTCCCCACTCCAGTTGAGTAACATTGTCTTCAAGACACTAGCACAACAAAAGATGGACAAGGAAAAAAGTCGATTTTCCTAGTATTTTTATTTGCTATTCATATTTATAAGTATCTTACGATATGATATACTAACATTTTGTTACGTATCAATTGATCTGATACGATACAAATAGGCTAAAGACTGATAGGTCTATACGGATTTAGAAACATAGAAAAAAGTAACCCTATGGTTACTGTATCATAATATTATAATATACACGATACAATACACAAGCAGTGCGGAGCTTAATGGAGACTAAGGGGTGCCATGCCCCCCACCCCCCAACACACACACACACACAATTTATTTTTATTTTCTTAATGAATATTTCAGTTTAGATATAATGCAACAAAAAAGTGATTTACTCTTCTAAAATATCGCTTGCCCTTCCAAACATTTTAGTCAAGATGTGCCACTCTGCACAAGTAAATCGATACATGATACGTATCGCGAGTCACAGTCACTAACCATGGCACTATTTGTTCCAATCCCACTTACATGAAATTCGAATTGAATTAGTAGATAAAGCAAATTATAAGATGTTTGCTCTTAAATCATTTAAAAAAAATAAAATAATAATAATATAATCCACCATTCATCAACAAACACATCAACATAGTTCAAGAAAAATTATGTTAACACTGTGCCTCTTACTCTGTCAAGAAAGAGATTCTCGCCGCTCGGAGTCTTAAACAAGGCCAATTGAAGCTCCTCCTGCAATAACAACAACATCATCAAACCACATTCTCGGATTCTGCCATTTTACACGAAAGATCCCCTAAGAACGACATAATTGCAAAGAAGACCTTATGTATGAGTCCGTCGTCGATGATGGAGCAGCTCAGCTTCTTGTACAATTCATGCAGCGCCTCCACCTCGTTCACAGTAACTGCAAAAAATAACAAAACGATCTCAGATCTCTCAAAGATGCAAAATTTGACAATAAAAAAGGGACTAAAATGCACACACACAAAAAGGAAAAAAATATAAAAAAATACCGACAGCATTTGGAGTCCTCTGCCAGCCTGGCAAGGTCGCGGGGCTGCCGCTGCCGCTTCCGCTGGCCGAGGGCGGCGCCGCGGGGGCGGGCGTCGAAGCAGTCGGCGGCGACGAAGATGAGCGCCTCTATCAGCGCTACGAGCGGGATGAACACGGAGCACAGCTTCTCCCCCACCGTCAGGGAGCTCGATCCCTGAAACAAATTCCCAAAATTACAACAAAAAAAAGAAGCAATTTTCGAGGGGGGCAAAGTGTTAATATAAAAGAAACTGGAGGAGGAAGAAGCACACTAATGAATTGTCGGAAGGAGGAGGAGGCGGCATTGTTGCTTCTCCTTCGACGGAACCATCAACCGTCTGGCTCTAGATTTTCTGTATATTTACAAAATCGCTCCTCCGAGGAGACGCAACCTGAGGGAGAAGTCTTTGATTATACAGATTTTTGCCGTTTTTGTTTTTGTATACAAACCCCTAGTTTAGTTTTGGTTTTGCAAAGTTTACCAAACCATCAATCATATGCAGAGGTGAGCATACAACGGTTGAAAATGGAACCGAACTGAAATATGACAAACGGTTCAATTTTTATTAGGGTTCAATTTTTGATTTGACAATTTTAAATTTTAAAAAAATGGTTCTATTTTTTCTTCATCAGTGTAATCGAATCGAACTGAAAATCGATTTAGATTTAATAATTTATCAAACTACCCTCAAAATATATATATATATATATATATATATATATATATATATATATATAGATTGATAGTAAATATAGAGTTCAAAGAAGCATCGACATAGAATATGATGAGAGAGTGCTCTCATCATATTCTACCTAACTGAGAGCACTCTCTCATCATATTCTATGTCGATGCTTCTTTGAGCTCTATATTTACTATCAATCTGTATATATATATATATATATATATATATATATATATATATATATATATATATATATATATATTTCATTATTTGTATTGTAATAATTCATATTTTTTTTTTTAAGATTTGTTATTTAAATAGGCCCATTTGCTAAATAATTGAAGGCCGACCAATTGACCTATGAAACCGTGATTCGGTTCGATTTTTAGAAATACGGTTTACGGTTATTTCGATTTGAGTTATTTGTATCTACCTCCAATCCTAATTCCTAATACTATTACCCACCATTTTTTTAAAAAAAAATTACTAGTTCCCTCCAATCCTTCATTAATTGTTATTTATAATTGTATTTGTCTCAACAAAAAAAGAGCATGTCTTAAGAATTGGGAGACAGTAATGATTTTTTTTTTAAAAATGAAGGTAACAGTATTAGCAATTAGGATTGAAGGAATAAATACAAATAACTCTTTCGATTTTATATATTCAGTCCGGTTTGAATCGAACTGAACTGTTACTCACCCCCTAAGATTCATTTGACATTTGACAAGTCCTCAACTAATCACAATTTCACCTTAAACTTTTTCCTTTTTCTTATATGCGCAACAACAAAAATACACTAGTACCGTCCTGCATAAAGCACCGGACCAGTTTGGGTGTTGATTTGAAAAAAGTTTTTTTTATTTAAGTTTATTTGTTCACGATAAGTTACGTATTAATAAATCCCAATAATGCAGGTTGAGTCTATCTATGATCATGATCTGACTAAGATTCTATATTATATTACTATGGTTCCATTTGTGATGAATTATTAGTTTGTTATTTTTTTTAAAAAAGTTTGGTAATAAGACTTCTTCCTAATAGTTCTATATATCTTCGAGAATAATACCGATTTTCAACCGAGAGTCGTTCTCTATTTTATATTTATAGTGGAGTCCATAATATTTGTGAATCCAAACGTCTCTTGTGGACTTGCTCGACTCGACGAGTGAGAACTGTTCGTTATTTTATTTTAGGTTTTTTCAAGGGCACTACATTTGTTACTTGAAGGCAACCCTTATTTGGAGGCAGTCCAAAGAGGTGGAGATTTTGCTGGAAGACACCCACAATTTGTTTGAGGACAGTCCAAAAATTAGTGCAGAGGGAGGAAGACGAGCAGCAATAGAAGGGGTGGCATGGGTGCGAGGGCGAGGAGGGGGGGGAAGCGGAGGCGAGGAAGGGGCGATATGGGCGGAGCCGCACGGGTGGACGGAGGCGAGGTGGTGGTGGACGACGCAGGGGTGGCATGGGCACGGGGGCGAGGTGGTGGCGGGACTTGACGGCCTCCTTCGCGAGGAGGCGCTGCTCCCTGCAGCGTGGTGGTGGCGGAACTGGACGGCCTCCTTCGCGAGGCAGCGTCGTTCCTTTCTTTCTTCTTCAATCTTTCTTTTCTTTCTTTCTCGGTGGCTTTTGTTTGGGTGTCCTCGTCCAGGGGGATTCCAGCTAGGTTGGCAATCCTCCTTTATGTTAGGACTGCCAACAAGTTGACAGTTCTCCTTTATGTGAGGACTGCCAACTTGCTGGCAGTCCCACTTGTTGAAGAAAATTGGGCTGTCCTCAAGTAAAAAAATGGATGACAAATTTGTAATTTTTTTGAACTATTTTGGACTGCCCCCAAGTAAAAAGTATGGTACCTCTAGAAAAAACCTTTATTTTATATTTAAAGAGGAGGCCAGATTATTTATGAATTCATACACCTCTTGTGGACTCAAGAAACTCTTGCAAAATTTGACAAATACAACATTCTTCAACGCAAAAATATAGCATTTTTCTACCTCAAAAAATAAAGCTTCCTAGAGTGTGACTTGAAGATATTATCGTCAAAAAAAATTGAAATGGAATGGAATGTCATCGTTGTTTCTTAGACACAATCAAATTATCAACTATTCTATATATACGACGTTTGGTAAAGATTTTTTTTTTCCATTTACAGACAAATTTTGGGATGATAATATATTCCCCTGCTTGTTTAATTTAGATTATAAAAATTTGATTTCAAAAACCCCGAACCCAGGTAAATAATTTACTCACAAAATATATAAATTATATCCCTTAAGAATTGATTGGTATATTGTTTTGTCCCGACAATTTTATTCTTTTCTATACTTTACTTTTATTTTCTTCTTCCTTTTTTCAGTTTTTATAGTTTTCATTTGTTAATAATATTTTTTGTCATTTTAAAATTTTTTCTCGCTTTCTTTTAATCTTTTTTTTTAAAATTCTTTATCGTTTATTACTTTTTTTTCCAAAAAAAATATATATATATACGCCCATCAAACATGATAATATAATTTAAAAAACTAATTTTCAAATATTTGATTTTTAAAAATATAAAATTTTGGAGTATATACTATTTTGCGTTCAGACCGGCTCATTTAGGTCTCCTTTGGTCCCCGAAATCTTTGGATTGAAAAAAAAAAAAAAAAAAAAATTCCTACCCCCCTACCCAAGTTATGTCCCAAGACAGTGCCAACTCGGAACGCTTTTTAAAATTTTGAAGTCTTAGAGAATCAATATATAAAAACAAGACGGAGTTGGCAGTAGAAAAAGAGGGATAAGGAATTTGTAGATCTCACTTGTAGAAGAATCAAATAATATTGTCCTTTGTTTTTTTTTCTAATCATTTATTGGTATAATCGAGCAGAACACAAGAAGTTTTAAACATTTGTAAGTCCTCGTCGTCATCAAATTGTAAGTCAACCATCACTTTCAAAAACATCTCGATTAACAAGGATAAGACGTAACTGGTAGAGAGTCAAATTATTCTCAGAAATTTGTGTGTATATATATATATATATATATATATATATATATATATATATATATATATATATATATATATATATATATATATATATATATATATATATATGTATTTTTTTTTTGTGTATATATATTTGTGTGTGTATATATATATATTGTTCTCTTCTTTATTTCTTTCACTTTAAAAATTTTCACTTTAAAAATGTAATATTAAAATTAAGATTAAGAATAATATTAAGATTAAGAATATAATTTAAAATTAAGATTAGAATTTAAATTTAGATTTAGATTTAAATTTATTTAAAAAAAATTTAAATTTAAATTTAAATTAATTTTAACATTAACATTAACATTAAAATTAACTTTAACATTAAAATTTAAATTAATGTAAAAATTAAAAATTAAAATTAATATCAACATTAATATTAAGATTAACATTAAAATTAATATTTTAAATATAATTTTTAAAGGTATATTTATTTTTAAGGATAGATTCTTTTTTAAAAAAATTATTTTTATTTAAAAAAATAAATGGAATAATTTATCCATCTCTATTTTTTAAAATAAATAAATTTCATTGTGTTTAAAACTAAATTGATAGATAAGCCTTATTTTTTAAGATAGAGATATGTTTCATTTTAAGAGCAGAGAGTAGAGATTTAAATATTAAATAGAAATAAATTTCAGAAGAGAAACATACGTATATTTCTGCCAGATATTTTGAGTTTTTTTTTTCTCTCCGTAAGAAATTGCGCTATCCCGTAAACTTATCCTGTATAAGAAGGGAGATATATATATATATATATATATATATATATATATATATATATATATATATATATATATATATATATATATATATATATATATATAAAGTGGTTAGAGTGAGGCATATATTTTCAGGGACGGTGATTTCTTCTTCAAAGTCCAAGATCGGAAAAAAAAAAATCATTATAGCAATTCAACAAATAGGACATGGCTTATTGGAATTGGATAGCTGTTCGACTCTTCAATTTCAAAGAAAAAACTAGTCTTCCCATCACTTCAGATTTTTTTTTTCATTTCTGAGGGAAAAACGTTCTTCACGTCGCTTTCAATTCCAGATGACCAGTAATAAGTTTTTTTCTTTTTTAATTTTTTATTTTAATTCTCTCTTTTGCTTATAATCGAAACACAAAAAATTCTCCACGTCGTTGATGTTGAATACTGATGAGCCGATGGCGATGAGTCTTTTCGATTATCTATGCACTTAAGATTTCACACTTAAAATTATAGGTTCCTAGTGTTGAATATCTTTTCGTAAATCTTTGCACTTAAGATTTCACAATGATTTCGTTTTCAAACTAAAAAATTTTGTAACTTTTGTTCCTCCTGATTTTAGCTTCTTCTTTTTTATGTTTCTTGAGTTTCTCTGTTGTTGATAAATTAGGCAAACAAGCCCATATATCTCAATTCTAGTATTGAAAAAGCATAAACAAAAAATGCTAAATAATATATTGCATCGGAATTTTTTTTTCCGAGGTAGTATAGCCATTTGCCAAGATATATTCATGCAAAATTTAAGGTTAATTGGCATGTATCAGACCCCAGTCCAAAAGAGTTCACTTTGGCTTATTGTATCATGCAAAAAAAAAATTGATACTTTATTTTCAATATATTTTTTGAAGAAGGGACATCATTTTGTATTTAACACTGGGCATCAAAATGTTCCGGGCCAGCCCTGCATCTTTTCAAGATGTTGCAGATTCGAGCAACGGAAGAAGCACATTTAATTCCAAGTGGAGGAATAAATGTGAGTGCGGGCCAGATGCGGTGAGATACAAGTGTTGGTGCGAACCTGATGCAGTGAGATACAAGTATAGATGCGGGCTGTCGAGTCGAGTTTGTATGCCTTCGGTTCAGGAGTCTGTAACACAATTACGTCAAAATAGGGTGACATGTTACTGGAATTGGCATTCCAATAAAAGAATGGACCAGGCACCAACTTTAACAGTGTCCCATACTGAGGAGGAGAGCGGGATGCTATAAGGTCATGTTTGGTTCACGGATTCAAGGAATCCGGAAAGAAATTTTGTTCATTTTTTTTGTTTGTTAGCCACAAAATTAGAAACTATTTTTCTGACATGAAAAATACGAGAGAAAATGGTTCCTGTTAAGATCCATAAAATTTATTTTTTCTCCTCAATTTTTAACATTAATTACCAAGCATTATAATAAAAATAGTCTTAATTTATTGACTATTTTATCAGTTAACTCTTCTTAATTATAATTATGTTGCAGTAGATATTATTGGAACAATAGCGGCTAGCAAATGTCAAAAAATTGAAGTGTTCGATATTATTGGAACAAGAAGTTGATATAGTTAGATGATAAAAAATTGAAGTGTTCGATATCATATGCAATAGTGGCTACCAAACGTTCATTAGATCATAAATCAAAGATATGCATGCAGGGTGCTACTAGATTTGGCCCCCACCCCCTATCTACTAATGGGTGCCAACTCTCTTTGACTTCACACTCCCTCTTTCTTTCAATAGGGGTGGCCGTTGGAGTTAGGTGACTAATTTATGTACTTCAACTCTCAGTAGCGTCCCATCGTATCATGATTTCTTACGTCATAGGAGATGGCATTTTTCAATGTTTTAAATACCGGCAAATGTTAAGGGCCACCCCCAAATTACTAAGGACAACCACCATACTAAGGGCAACCACCATCCTCTCCCATTTTTACTAAGGACAACCACCACCCTCTCCAAATTACTAAGGACAACCCCCCTCCTCCTCCTTCGCGCAGCCCTCCTCCTCCTTCGTGCAGCCCTCTGCAGCCCCACCCCCTCCGCCCGCCCCCTCCCCCGCCGCAGCCCTCCTCCGCCGCAGCCTGCGAGGAGCTGCTGCTGCTGCTGCTGCTGCTAGGAGCTGCTGCTGCCGGAGCGGAGGGAGAGCTTGGTGAGGGCGGTGAGGGAGGGGGGGATGGGGCCGGAGAGGCGGAGGCGGGGGAGGCGGAGAGAGACGACGCGAAGGGGAGTGGTGGGGAGTTGGGAAGGGAGGGGTCCCAGGAGGAGAGAGAGGAGAGGGGATCATGGAGCGGGGACTTGAAGGAGAGGAGGGCGGAGATCTCGGAGTCCGACGGGCGGGGGGAGGTGGCGGAGGATGAGGAGGAGGCTATGGAGACGGACTGTAGGCCTTGCCTGCAGTCCTGTCTTCAATTTGGACTGCAGGCGAGGCCTGTAGTCATTGCAAGTTTAAAAAAAAAAAAAATTCGTCATTCGGGGACTGCAGGCAAGCACTGCAGTCATATATTCACTTTGGACTGCAGGCAAGGCCTGCAGTCCGTCTTTGACAGAAGTGGGTGGTCCTTCGTGTTTTCAAAATGTCAAACTTGTAATTTATTTGAAGTTTTAAGTTGGTTGCCCTTAGTAATTTGGGGGTGCCCTTAACATTTGCCTAAATACCGGATCGGTGGTTGACCCGATCAAGGCATTGAATTGGATCATATTGGTTCAACCAGTTGGTTAATCCAGTGGTTCAACCACTGGATTAACTTAAGTGGTCCAAATTAATTTTTTGTGGTCATTAATTTTTACAAAAATACTAACTTTTAAACAAAATCGGGTCAATACTAAACCGGATCGAAAAAACGATCGGTTCACGGGTGAACCGGCCGGTCCGGTCCGATTTTTAAAACATTGGCATTTTTATTTCTTTTAGGCCTTGTTTGGTCCGTGGAATCTTCGGATTGGAAAAAAAAAGTGAATACTTTCTTAGAGCATCATTAGTAGTTGGGACTCTCCAATACAATTTGGAGCCCAAAATTTCAAAAAAAAAAGGTAATTGTAGAACGGGTTGGGTTTCTATGGGAATAGTAAAAAATGATAAAGTGAGCTCCGGTCCCAAAAATTGTGTGGTCAAAAATTAATGTAGGAAAAAATAATAATATAAAGTTTAGAATATAGAAAGTTGGGCTCCAAATTGTAACTTACTATTGTACAAAACGAGTTTCTACAATTTAGAATCTAGAAATTGGAAGACCCAATCCTTAGCACCCATGGATGGGTTGGGACCGAAATTGTAGAAATTGGGATTAGGGATAAGACTTATTATTCTACAAAATGAGCTCCTACATTCTAATTCTAGAATCTAGAAAATGGGATGGGCCTTACTAATGATGCTCTTATGTTTGAGTGCAAAAGGAATTTAGAAGGAAAGGAAAGTGATTTCAAATAAAAGAAAAATTAGAAGAAAAAGTGATTTCATCCGTCCAAGAAAGGAATTATTTTTCCACATTGAAGTAATCACTTTCTTTTCCAAATTCCTTGGTGTTTCCAAACATTCGAAAGAAAAATCAATGAAAAATAAAATTTTTCAAAGGAAAGAAAATGACAGAATTGATTTCCTTTCTCTTCCATTTCGCGGACCAAACGAGACCTTTATGTAAAGTTGGAGAATTTCTCCTCCCCTACCAAACTAGTACGGTATTTTCTGAATTATCTTCGACAAAGTGAGAAATATATGGATTACTCAACTATTGTTTTTGTTTTTTTTTTTGTTTGGCTTAATTGCAATTTGATATCCTCAACTATTTTTATCTTTCAATTTAATATCCTTTTTTTTTGGTAACAATTTAATACACGAAATTTTTTTTTTTTACGAAAATATCTTATACTTATACTTGAAAATTACTCCTCCCAATTTGAGTCGTTTCCATTTCCACGGAAGTTCCGATGTACCACTTATACTTCCACGGACTAATTATTTCATGACTTACCAAAGAAATTTCTTTACCACATTTATCATTCGGACTTGGACTTGTACCCATTTTGTCTGTTGTGTGTGTGTGAAAAACACATACAAATGTATGAGTGGCCCATCGACAATCGATTAATGTCGTGCATGTGACATGTCCTATATACCTGTTCCTTTTGTTGGCCGACGTGTAGAGGTGACGCACTAAAGAAAAACTGTTTCTTTTTATGGCTCAACCAAGCCTAACACCAAACCGTCGTGGTCACGGCATGTTGTTGATATTGAGCGACTTGGAGGATTCCATCGTCACTCCCTCCATAAACAGTCACCGTGATGTCCTTCGTCACTAAAGTGTCACGACTGCTTCCAGATCTCTCATCTCCAGTAGAGAAGTCCAAGAAGTCGAAGCACATAGGCGTTGTCCATTACATAAGCCACGTCCGGCTGAGACGAGCAGCAAGCGGAGGAGAGTCGAGTAAACTACAGCAACGTTGGGGTCACATTTTATATTTACCAGTACACGTTTTACATAAATATATGATTTGATAAATGTATTGATGAAAGTACCCATCTACAATATACATTTATTAATGTATTAACATGTGCTCTATAATACACTAGTAAATGCACGTACTTTGCACGGACACATAATAAAAATATTATCCAATTATATTCAAATATTTATTCTAACTCGTGTGGTTAAGGTGTGAGATATTTTTCATGTATGGTTGAATTCGATTATCCATGTTGACAAATTTTAAAAAAAAATAATTTTTTTTTTTTACATAATTTATTTTTTAGAAATAAAATTGACCGTGATATAATGACGGCTTAGACGGCTCACTTTTGAGCCGTTTTGAAGTCTCGTTATATAGTGCAAGATGTTAACAAAACCGATAATTAAATGCAAATTTAAGCTAATATAATTTGATGAAAAACTGTTAACAAAACCGATAATTAAATGCAAATTTAAGCTAATATAATTTGATGAAAAACTGTTGTCCTTGTCCTTGTCAGTAGCAAATTACAAATGGTAGGAATTGTTTGGATGATCAAGTGAGAAGTGGGAAGAAAGTAGAAGTAAAACTTCTCTGTTGAAAGTAAGTTTCAATGTTTTAATATATAATATTTTGTAATTTATATGTGATCAAGTTTACACTTTTGTGCCATGATAATTCCGAAGATATGGAAATTTGAAAGGTGCACTATAATAGTAACATAACTAATTAATTATCTAAAAGATAATATTTATTTATTAATACTGATATTTGCTTTTGTTAAAAAACTAAATATTAATAAATAATATTTTTTGTAAAATAATTATTAACTCATTTAGGTAATTATTTAAATATTTTAGTTAAGTTAATTATACAAAATCTTCCTCTCCGGATTTTATTTTTCTCCTCTCCCTTTTTCAAATTTTTATTTCTACCGCCGTGTCCCTCTTCCCTATGTCGCGTTTGAATCCTTCGTGACAAGCAAAAGTAAAAAATATTGGAAAAAAAAAATCTTCTCCGATCAAAGGAGGGCCGCAGTTTAAACCGTAGTGTCATGTGTCCTCCCTCATTGGTCGAAACCGGGGGCCTATATGTCCAGCCCCCTGCTAACGTGGACCGGTTTCGACCCTTGTTAGCAATTCGACAAACGAAAAAAATTCGAAACGGTAAAAGTACGAGTATAAATCGATACAATATAAGTAAAATACGAACAAAAATTCGGTCAAAAATTCGTCTAACGAAAAACATTCAGATCAGATTTAATTCGTGTTTAGTACGTTTCATATGAACCAATTCGGCACTAAAAATTCAGCATATATATAGGGCCCACCCACCTCTACTCCTTCATAAACAAGGATTCAGTGTGATAATAAGAAGATGTTTGATAATAGAAAATCGAAAGATTTTTTTATTGTTGCAAGAAACATGTCCAAAGACCCTTGGATTTCTTGTTTTTGTTACTGTGAGACTTTTTCTTCTTTTCTTTTGATAATTTTTTGTTACTATGGGGCTGTTTGGATCGCGGAGAGGGCGCTGCAAGTGGCACTTTCACATGAAAGTGGTCGTCGAGTTTACCACTTGCAGCGTTTGGTTTGTCGCAGCAACCGAACGGTAAGTGTCAAATCGCGGTAGGTGGGCAGTAACTCTCCTTTGATTTTTGCTCATTTTCACTTCCCTCACAAAAGTGAGGGAGGTGGGATGAAAGTGGGGTGGTGGCTGGCGGGGAGCTGGAGTGGGGTGGTGGTGGCTCGTGGAGGCGGTGGTGGTGGTCTGAGGAGGAGGAGGCGGTGGTGGCAGCTCGTAGAGGAGGCGGTGGTGGTGGTCTGAGGAGGAGGAGGCGGTGGTGGCAGCTCGTGGAGGAGGCGGTGGTGGTGGCTCGTGGAGGCGGTGGTGGTGGCTCGTGGAGGTGGTGGTGGTGTTCTCAGGCGGTGGTGGTGGTCTGAGGAGGAGGAGGCGGTGGTGGCGGCTCGTGGAGGAGGAGGAGGAGGAGGCGGTGGGAGGAGGCAGTGGTGGTGGCTCGTGGAGGCGGTGGTGGTGGCTCGTGGAGGTGGTGGTGGTGTTCTCAGGCGGCGGTGGTGGTCTGAGAAGGAGGAGGCGGTGGTGGCAGCTCGTGGAGGCGGTGGTGGTGGCTCGTGGAGGCGGTGGTGGTGTTCTGAGGAGGTGGTGGTGGTCTGAGGAGGAGGAGGAGGCGGTGGGAGGAGGCAGTGGAGGTGGTGGAGGCGATGGAGAGAGGAGGGCCTGGAGGAGGCGGTGGTGATGAGCAAAATGGGTTTTCTTCCGTGAGAGAGAGAGAGAGAGAGAGAGAGAGAGAGAGAGAGAGAGAGAGGATATATATTTGATTTGGGTTATTTTTGGATTAATTAATTTAGTTTATTTTATCTAATAAAAATAGCAAAATGGGTTCTGTGTTTGTGGTAAAAAAATATATATTGTATTTTTTTGGGTTTAATTATGATAACTAATTTAATTATTGGGGGTAACCATACCTAGGTTTACTACATCTCCCAAAAAAACTTCCACTTTCTACTTACATAATTATCCAAACACCAAACCAATTTTTTTTCCACTTTCACCAGACAAAAAGTACTTTATCCAAACACATTTTGGAAAGTGACACTTGCTGCAAGTCCACGGAAACTCAACTTGCTGCAAGTGCCACTTTTACACTTTCAAAGAGTTACATCTATCCAAACAGCCCCTATGAGGCTATATAACATATCTTAATCATTTAGAAGTTGATATAGTTAGATGCTAAAAATTGAAGTGTTCGATATCATATGCAACAGTGGCTACCAAATGTCCATTAGATCATAAATTAAAGATATGCATGCAGGGTGCTATGCTACTAGAGTTGGCCCCCACCCCCAATCTTCTAATGGGTGCCAACTCTCTTGACTTTACACTCCCCTCTTTCAATCAATGTGGGTGGTCATTGGAGTTAGGTGCCTAATTAATGAACTTCAACTCCAATAGCGTCCCATCGTATCACGATTTCATGCGTCATTGGAGATGGTATTTTTATTTCTTTTTTATGTAAATTTGGAGAATTTCTCCTCTCCCCTACCAAATTACTACAGTATTTTCTGAATTATTTTTGACAAAGTGAGAAAAATATGGATTACTCAACTATTATTTGTTTTCCCCCTCCATATTATTGGGAACAATTATGCGTTTCCAAATTCGTCATGGACCCGACTTTGTCAAATTCGGACTGGGTCAACCCATGTCCGATCAACATACCAGTTTGATCTGATCCACCTCCAACAATGAGTCGGATTACGTTTTATCCTCCCAAGCTCCGGTCCCTATCGGCTAATGGGTTTGAATTCGATTTTATCCTCAAATTCTGTAAACACGGTTCGAATTGGTTCGGATGTGAGCCGTGTTTACAAGAGTTTCTCGACAAGGGATTTATACGACCCAATGTCTCGCCATGGGGAGCGCCCGTGCTGTTCGTAAAAAAAAAAGGATGGCTCACTGCGTCTTTATATCGATTACCGCGAGCTAAATAAAGCCACCGTTCGGAACAAATACCCCCTGTCCCGCATAGACGATCTGTTTGATCAGCTGCAAGGAGCTGCGGTGTTCTTTAACAGATTTTAGGAAATATGTGTGTGTGTGCAAATGGCAGTAGGGTGTTCCCAGATTTGTGTGGCAGTCCACATAGGGTCTTAGTCTTGTACATATGTGTGTGTATAATAGGGTGTTGTGTCAATATGTGTGAGTGAGTGTACTGTAGGTAGGGTGTTCCTACCTGTATACATGTGTGTGTGTGTGAGTTTAGTGTAAGGGGGTGTGTGTGTATAGATAAATGGAATTTGTGTGTGTATATACAACAGTAGCTATAGGGTGTCCCAGGTCTGTACATGTGTGTGTGTGTGTGTGAGTAGAGAAAACAGTGCACAATTAACAGTTCTCAGGTTTACATGTGTGTGTGTGAGAAATCAATGTGTGAGTGACAGATATCAGTATACACATGTGTGTGTGTGAATAGGAAATCAGTACATACATGACAGTTATACAAATCAATGTACACAAATCAGTGTACACATGTATTCTCAGGAAAACATCCCAATGCATATTCGAAAACCCAAAATCCCATTCTAACATGAACCACTATCAAATTACAGTACTTTAGCGACGGCCATTTAGCGACGGAAATTTTCCGTCGCTATCACCTCGGATCCCCGACGGATTTGTGACGAAATACCGATGGAAAGCAGTGGACAATTTTTTTTATTTTTTTATGTCCATATCCGTCGCTACGCCGTCGATAGGTAGTCGACCATGTAGCGACGGTTTTATATCCGTCGCTAGAACGTCGCAAATTTTGGCGGCAAAAGCCTAAAATATTGGCGCGAAATTTTCTGAGACTTAGCGACGGAATAATCCGTCGCTACTCGCGCGAGATTTACTGACGCATTAGCGACGGAATAATCCGTCGCTACTCCGTCGCTAAATTTACGTTCCAGACTTAAATTGAAACGACGGGGGGAACTTTTTCATTCCCCCCAAATTTCACTCTCTCTCCTCTCTCTCTCTCTCTCTCCCGCGGTGATCGATCGGCGACCCCCTCTCCTCTCTCTCCCGCGGCGGTGATCGGCGACCCCCTCTCCTCTCTCTCTCCCAAAGGTAATCCCCTCTCCCTCTCCCTCTCTCTCTCTCTCTCTCTCTTTCTCGCTCTCTCTCTCTCGCGCGCGCGCGCGGTGGTCGTGGGTGCAGCGGGCCGGGGGCGTCGGGGGCTGCGGGGGCGGCGTCGACTGCGGGGGACGGCGGTGGCGGCGGTGGCGGGGGGTGTGGAGGGGGCGGTGGGAGGGGGCGGGAAGCGTTGGAGGGATGGGGGCGCGCGGGAGCTGGCCGCGGGGTGCGGGGGGTTGCGGAGAGGGGCTGGCCGTGCGCGGGGGGCGGGGGGTGTGGAGGGGGCGGTGGGATCGAGGGGGTGGGCAGCGTTGGGGGGGGTACGATGGGGGCGGGGGCTGGCCGCGGGGTGCGGGGGGGTATGTGTGGAGGGGGGCTGGCCGCGGATGGCGGAGGGTGTGGAGGGGCGGCTGTGGGAGGGGGCGGGGGGTGTGGAGGGGGCGGTGGGAGGGGGCGGGCAGCTGCCTCCTCCTCTCCCACAGACACACACACACACGGACAAACACACACACACGGACACACACACACACGGACACACACACACACACACGGACACACGGACACACAGACACACACACACACGGACACACGGACACACGGACACACAGATACACGGACACACAAACTGAGAATTAGTACATTGTTTGTGTTTACTGATTTAAGGATGATTAAATCATTAGGTTTAATCCTATGTCATGTCTGGGTTTAAGTTATATGTTATGATTCATGTTGGCATGGGGATTTTGGTTTTTGAATTTGAGCTGTTACATTCTTTTACATTCTGTTACATATACTTACCAGATGGCACCCATGACCCGAGGAGCAGCACGTCGTTTGAAGAAAACAGTAAATGCTGAGGTGGCTCCTCCTACAGTTGAGGAGGAAGTGGCACCGGTTGCTAGAGAGACCGGGAGTTCTAGTCATCCAGCACCGGTAGCTAGTAATGCCGAGAGTGCTTTTGATGCAGTCCTGGCAAGGGACGACGCCTCTCCTCGCACCAAAAATCTTGCTTTTCGGAGGTGGTTGCGTGAAAGTATCACTGAGCGTTTGCGTGAGCAGCGTGGCAAGCATTAGCTATTAGTACTTATTTGTATTGGACTATTTTTATTGGGTTGTTTTTGTTTTAGACTATTTGTATTGGACTACATATATGAATTAGAACTGTGTCAATCTCTGGATTATATTGGACTACGACACCGCGGTAACATAGTTCCTGCAGCCATTCGACTGGCGAGGCAGAAACTATGTATCCGTAGATAAAGTGGACTGTCCTCCGACCCTCATCCCTCGGCAATGACGATACGACAACCAACCGGAGAGGAAACTCCGAGAGATCCATCTGGGTAGGACGTATACTCTGAGAGATCACCCTTACAGAAATGATATCAGTAGTGGGATCGAATGTTGGAGAAGATATTATCACAGTATACGTCCTCTCCTCCACGATGGCTCTAGACCCATCTGCTCGTCCCTGCTTCCATTCTTCTTATTTGACTCTCTCAGCCACGCATTATATATTGGTTTGGTTTATGCATATTTTTTCAGCTCCATTTGCATTAGTCCCTGCAGCCATTCGACTGGCGAGGCAGAAACTATGTAGCCGTAGATAAAGTTGCCTGTCCTCCGACCCTCATCCCTCGGCAATGATGATACGACAACCTATCACTATATCTTATATAGTAGTAGATGATGTCTTAGTATTACATTAGTGAGTTCATCTTGATTCTGTTACGTCCTTCAGATACTATATACGATAAGAACATAGATGATTCACACTAATGTATGCTAGAATGAATCTTGACTTGTGTTCTGAGCCATCCGTTCTGATCAAGCATCTTCCTTCTCCTCTCCTCCACCATGGCTCTGAACTAATCTGCTCCTCCCTACTTTCCTTCTTCTTATTTGACTCTCTCAGCCACATATGACATCCAGCTCAAGTGTAGAGTCGGGGAGAAGAAGTGGGCAGGAAGATGAGGGGGAAGCAGCACAGCCTGCAGCATGACCCAAAGGAAGTACAGAGGTTTTCTTCAACAGCCGTAGGAGAAATAGTCCTCCTACGGCTGTTGAAGAAAACCTATGTACTTCCTCCGGGTCATGCCGCCGGCTGTGCTGCTTCCCCCTCATCTTCCTGCCCACTTCTTCTCCCCCGACTCTACACTTGAGCTGGATGTCATATGTGGCTGAGAGAGTTAAATAAGAAGAAGGAAAGTAGGGAGGAGCAGATTGGTTCAGAGCCATGGTGGAGGAGAGGAGAAGGAAGATGCTTGATCAGAACGGATGGCTCAGAACACAAGCCAAGATTTATTCTAGCATATATTAGTGTGAATCATCTATTTTCTTATCGTATATAGTATCTGAAGGACGTAACAGAATCAAGATGAACTCACTAATGTATGCTAGAATGAATCTTTGGTTGTGTTCTGAGCCATTCGTTCCGATACTTGGCAATTAAGTCATTCGACTGGGGAGGCAGCAACTATATATAAGGCTACTTGCATGTTCTTCCAACTTTAAATTACAAGATTACTACATTTGGTTACATAAATCACTAACCTCATCGCGGCCAATGTTTACAGTCTTGGTCTCAACTGTCTTCGATTCTATGATCCCATGCTTTCGAAAAATAGACAACGCAGACTCCATGAAATAGAATGGCCTTACATGCAAATCGTCTGTGATTATGTATCCTTTCCCTCCTTTCACAAACACGCCATCCTTGTTGCCTCCATCTGCAACCCCCTCCCACGCAATATCCTCATCCATTGCCTTACCACAGGGACATCGAGCGCCAATAACCGAACTATACAGACGGTGAGCCTTGGTGTAGCACTCAAATGTGGGGCATCCGTAAATTCGTCGAGGTTTTAAATCATCGACTTTGAGTTTTAAACCCTCACGTAGCCTTTCTGCTTCACTTCTAGGGTCGAGCAGCATCTTCTTGCAAGCTTCGGTCTCCAGATACTTAGTGTCAAGATTCTGGACGCTTTCGTAGAGCATGTCAACGCATCCTAGCGTCAATTTCCTGTCGAGTAAATTGGCGCTAGGATGCGTTGACATGCTCTACGAAAGCGTCCAGAATCTTGACACTAAGTATCTGGAGACCGAAGCTTTCAAGAAGATGCTGCTCGACCCTAGAAGTGAAGCAGAAAGGCTACGTGAGGGTTTAAAACTCAATGTCGATGATTTAAAACCTCGGCGAATTTACGGGTGCCCCACATTTGTGTGCTGCTTCCCCCTCCTATTCCTGCCCCCTTCTTTTCCGCCTACTCTACACTTGAGCTGGATATCATGTGTGGCTGAGAGAGTCAAACAAGAAGAATGGAAGCAGGGACGAGCAGATGGGTCTAGAGCCATCGTGGAGGAGAGGACGTATACTGTGATAATATCTTCTCCAACATTCGATCCCACTACTGATATCATTTCTGTAAGGGTGATCTCTCAGAGTATACGTCCTACTCAGATGTATCTCTTGGAGTATCCTCTCCGGTTGGGTTGTCTTCTGAGCCATCCGTTCTCACACTTAAAATACAGGGATTGGATTCTGTGTTTCGTATTTTCGGCGAACCCAGGGATTGGATTCTGTATTTTGTTTTTTGGTTTCTGTATTTTGTTTCCAGCTCCATTTGCATTAATCTACGGTACGACATGGTGATCAGGACATATATAGTCCCTGCAGCCATTCGACTGGCGAGGCAGAAACTATGTAGCCGTAGATAAGTTGACTGTCCTCCGACCCTCATCCCTCGGCAATGATGATACGACAACCAACCGGAGAGGATACTCCGAGAGATCCATCTGGGTAGGACGTATACTCTGAGAGATCATCCTTACAGAAATGATATCATTAGTGGTATCGAATGTTGGAGAAGATATTATCACAGTATACGTCCTCTCCTCCACGATGGCTCTAGACCCATCTGCTCGTCCCTGCTTCCATTCTTCTTATTTGACTCTCTCAGCCACACATGATATCCAGCTCAAGTGTAGAGTAGGTGGAAAAGAAGGGGACAGAAATAGGAGGGGGAAGCAGCACACCGGCGGCATGACTCGGAGGAAGTACAGAGGTTTTCTTCAACATACGTAGGAGAACTATAAGGATATATCTTTTCACAATATGTCATCTTGTCAAAGACCCTTAATGTGACAACCATGTTTGTCACGCCCCAGAACCAGAATACTGGAGAGCGGGGGCGGACATAGCCAGCTACGTATAACGGAATGGAATCCACACCGCTATACGGTCACGGCTGTCTAGAAATATGAGGGTTTATCTACAATCCATCAGTCTCTTAAGGTCAAAATGGCCTATTGTCTCAATCTCAACCAACTAATAATATTCACAAGATATCAGATCACCAAATACACAATAGTAAGGCGTCCCAAATGTTACATATCAGATGATCATGAAGCTAGTCGTACAAAATGTAAGGACTAGCAAGAGTTTAGTCATACATGATCAACCTCGAGTTGCCAATCATGTTTACAGCCCGTAGGCAGACAGAAAGTAAAGTGCATCGAGCTAACAGGTGCTCGTCGGCTAAATGCCCCAAAAGAATAATTTATAATTACAGTGGGTGAACAAAAGAAACCCACTCATTGCCCTGGTTACGCCTGGCGGTCACCATCGGGCTGGAAAGCAGGTAGATCATTTGCCGCTGCTCCGAAATCTGGCCATACAAAACCAGCTGGGTCAGACCCCAGAAAGAGCAAGTGCCACAAAGGAGGCTTCACTTAAGAACTAAAACCAGCATGTCAGCACAAGAGAAATAATAATAATAGAAGACAACAATTAAAGAAAAGCAGGAAAAATATGAAAGACAATTTAGCATAGGATTAATAAAAGACAGAACTATATGGAAAAGAAAGACATGATGATATATGATGAGATAACCATGGGACTATTCGGATAACCAGGTTACAACCCGTAAACCAAGTAAGGACCGGGGTTGTAACCCTTCGTCTGAACAGAACTTGGATTCTCACCATTTATCGGCAGGATAAATATAAGAATCAGGTCATGCGACAATTTGTACAGGATCAAGACAAGAATAGACTGGTAGACTTTAATCATGCTCAGAGGAGCCAGGCACTGGATCTAGACAAGACTTAGACAGGGCTAGACAACATCCAATCACACACGGCCAAACAATTTCTACGGCTTACTACTTTAACTAACTAGGTTTATCACAAGCCTAATTACTAACAAGATGCAATTGAGAATTCCAATCCAATTACCTGTTTTGACCCCAGCAAAGAAAAGAAAAGATAGCTTGATATATAGCAGACACACTGTAGTGAGATACATGTGTCCTAAGGTACCACGCTCGACGGCGGGCTGGAAGTGCGCTCATCTCGACGGATAGCAACAAATCCCATGTATATATATATATGGCCGGGATCATGGGCAACAGATAACTGGGAAATTCTCCATGAACTATTTGATTAATCTAGTCATTAATCCTAGTCATATTCAGTATGAATTCCCTGACCGTGGGAAACCAGGGATTCACATCCTAGACATGATGCAAGACAGGACTGGATTATTTGTACAAGCACAGTCACCCACGGTGTCCAGGAATGTATTATACAGGTCAGGTCATGTCATGTCAGGTAGCTGTCGCAACAGCTATTCAAGATATAACATGTCAGGTTATCAGGTCAAGTGTACTAGTCAGGAGTGCACCACAACTGGCCACTATCAGGTCAAGTCAGGTATTCATGTCAGGAGTACACCACTACGGGACACTATCGTGTCGTGCTCAGGTATCATATCCAAACATATCAAGCAATTCAAGATTATCAAGTTCATGACAAAAGACGTAAGGATATAAAATGGGCGTAAAATACCTAATAAAATATCATTATACAAGGCAATAGAAGAGTCAAACTTAAGGAAAATAAAACCAAAGTGACATGCTTACATAAGACCAGTCAGCCAAAGGCCATACGCTCAGGTCAGGCTATGCTCAGGCCAGCGTACCAAAGGGTCCACACACTTCCAATGTGAAGCGTACGCAAGGGTCAGCGTACACAAGAGTCAGCGTACACAAGGGCACGCTCAAGCTACAGGTCAGCATATGCTCGAGCTAGCGTACGCTCAGGTCCGCATACGTTTGAGCTAGCGTACGAAAGGGGTCTAGGGCACGCTCACGCTAGCGTACGCTCAGGGCAGCGTACGCTCAAGTCAGCGTACCGAAGGCAGCGTACGCTCAAGCTAGCGTACGCCCAAGACATGCTGCCAACAGGCAGCGTATCAAGGCTAGTGTACGCACGCTAAAGAGCGGCGCACTCAAGTCAGCGTACGCTCGCTAAAGAGCAGCGTACCCAGGTCAGCATACGCTTGCTAAAGAGCAGCGTACGAAGGTTAGCGTACGCTCGCTAAAGAGCAGCGTACGAAGGGGCGTAAGCTAAAAAGCTAGCTCACTGTTTACTATCTTCCCCAAAGGACAAGAACAGCAAGAACAGCAAGAACTGCATGAATGGAACCCAAAACTCCAAATGCTCATAACTTGGTCAAAACAAGTCCGAATCCAAGTTTCCAAAGGTCGAAATTGGATAGAAGAAAATTTCCAACCATATGGAACCATCAGAACTTGAAAACCAAGAAGTTAACTAGATCAAAACTCCAAAAATTCGAAGAAGGCAAATTTTCCTAGATCTACAAAAACTCATGCATCAAAATGAAAATCTTCAAGTTCTAAAGTGGTTTAGATTCATGCTAGGAAGCCATTGGAACCATCAAAATGAGTTCTCAAGTGAGAGCAAGATGCACTTGCCTAGACCTCTCTCCCTCTCTCTCTCGGTTGGTGAAGGAGAAATAAATAAAGAAGAAGAAAATGAATGAATGAAGAGAGAGAATGAGAGAGTGCATTAATAAGGGATTGGTGGTGGTAGGTAGGAGTGGTTCATGCTAACCCAAACCAAGCCAAACCAATCCAACCCGAACCAAGCTAGGCCAAACCGAGCCAAGCAATGCCATAATGGACCAGGAAATACTCAATAAACCAAGCTCCACTAAATTCGAATTAACTCATGAATGATAAACGATAATTAAACCAAAATGTCAAATATGAAATAAACCATAATTAACTAATCAAGAAAATGAAAAATACGGGTCAGAAATACGAACACGTATAAAATACGTATCACGAATTTCGGGGCTCTACAATGTTACAGCGGTGTCGGAAGACTAACATGTCATAATTTTCTAAGCCGTGTGTTTTGACATAATCATCCCAACTCTTTCCTCCTGTGTCGTAATCTCGCATTATTACATAGAACTGAAATCCGGTTGGGAGGATTATGTCAAAACACACGGCTTATAAAATTATGACATGTTAGTCTTCCGACACCGCGGTAACATGGTTGTCACATTTAGGGTCTTTGACAAGGTGATATGTTGTGTTTACATATATCCTTATAGTTTTCCTACGTATGTTGAAGAAAACCTCTGTACTTCCTCCGGGTCATGCCGCCGGTGTGCTGCTTCCCCCTCCTATTCCTGTCCCCTTCTTTTCCGTCTACTCTACACTTGAGCTGGATATCATGTGTGGCTGAGAGAGTCAAACAAGAAGAATGGAAGCAGGGACGAGCAGATGGGTATAGAGCCATCGTGGAGGAGAGGATGTATACTGTGATAATATCTTCTCCAACATTCGATACCACTACTGATATCATTTCTGTAAGGGTGATCTCTCAGAGTATACGTCCTACTCAGATGTATCTCTTGGAGTATCCTCTCCGGTTTGGTTGTCTTCTGAGCCATCCGTTCTCACACTTAAAATACAGGGATTGGATTCTGTGTTTTGTATTTTCGGCGAACCCAGGGATTGGATTCTGTATTTTGTTTTTTGGTTTCTGTATTTTGTTTCCAGCTCCATTTGCATTAATCTACGGTACGACATGGTGATCAGGACATATATAGTCCCTGCAGCCATTCGACTGGCGAGGCAGAAACTATGTAGCCGTAGATAAGTTGACTGTCCTCCGACCCTCATCCCTCGGCAATGATGATACGACAACCTATCACTATATCTTATATAGTAGTAGATGATGTCTTAGTATTACATTATGTGAGTTCATCTTGATTCTGTTACGTTCTTCAAATACTATATACGATAAGATCATATACTACACCATATGTACAGAACATAGATGATTCACACTAATGTATGCTAGAATGAATTTTGGGTTGTGTATTCTGAGCCATCCGTTCTCACACTTGAAGATAAATTTTCAGTATAACGACGGATATTAGGTTACTCTTCAGTATAATTGATGTCTTTTCTTGGATAATTGGTGTGCATTAAATTCGTATGTGCATATTTCGTCTATGTGATTTTTGGATATATACCTACGCTGGGTTATAAGCGATGATCTGATATACAAAAGAGGTGCTGCCGAAATTTTTGTAGACATTTGGATACATTGTATGTTCGGATATTTTTTTTATGTTTGGATAATTTAATGTTGGATATTGGATATATTGTGTTGGTAATATTTTGTTGGATATTGGATACGTTGGATATTTGTGTCGGATATGGATATTTTGCATATGGATATATGGTGTTGGATATTGGATACGTTGGATATTCGTGTTGGATATGGATATATGGTGTTGTATATGGATATTTTGCATGTTTAATATTGTGTTGGATGTGTTGTACAAACAGGAAAGAGTCTGTTTGCAGTATTTTTTTTTCAAAAATTAGAAGTTAGCGACGGACTGGCGACCACTGAGCGACGGATAGTCCGTCGCTAACTGGAAAAACTGAGTTTAGCGACGAAGTGGCGACGGAAAAATCGTCGCTACCTGGAGCATTTCAATAAAGCGACGGATTGGCGACGGATCATCCGTCACTATCTGTAGGAGTTTAATGTATCGACGGATTGGCGACGTAATATCCGTCGCTACCTGGAGAATTTTACATTGAGCGACGGTTTAGCGACGGAATGTCCGTCGACCTAGTTCTGTTTGATGTCCATAAATTTTGCTGCTAGCGACGGATGTTTTGTCGCTAATACGCTTTTACCGACAAATCTACGACGGATTAGCGACGGATATTGCGTATCAGAAAATCACTGATACGGTTTTGCCGACTCTTTAGCGACGGAGTATTCCGTCGCTAAACCTATATCCTGATACATGTTTTGACGAAAGCTAGTCGGTAATCCGTCGCTATATATATTTAAATGAGTCGGCGGTATTCCGTCGCTAAGTCGTCGCTGAGCGACGGAGTAGCGACGGATATGTTTTAGCGACGAGGTTATTTCCGACGGCTGTTTTACCAAAATATCCGTCGGTAATCCGTCGGTATTTATTTTTGGTGACGGAATACCGACGGATAAGGCCGTCGGTAAATCCATGTATTTTGGTAGTGAACCCTAACATTGTAGGTTAAACTCTCAAAGGTAAATATGATCTAATAGGATAATCTAATCATTAAAAATCAGTTAACCCAAGTTTAAATCTCAGAATAATTAATACAAAAGTACGTTACGTTTTTTTTATTAACTCGTTGTCGTTGACTTCTGCGAATTATATCAACATTTTACTCCTAAACTATATATTTGTTGAGACAATACCATATCCCGAGAAGGTCTGATTTGAGGATCAGGAATTAGTGGATTGCTTCTTTTCTTCCTTCCCGTCTACTATGGAAAACTTGTTTACTTTTATTTTAGGAATTCAACAAGGCAGATATTTCACAATTGACATGAGATCTAATAAGACCTAACACAATAAGATACTTATTGGAAACTTAAAAAAAAAAGGGAAACGATCGAAGTGATACAACTTTTCTTTCTCAATCCGATGATTCCGCGAACCAAACGAGGCTTAGAAGGAATTGGTGTTCCAATAAAAGAATGGACCAACTTTAACAATGTCCCACACTGAGGGAGGGGAGCATGATGCTATAAGGTCTCGTTTGGTTCACGAAATTCAGAAAGAAAATTTGTTCATCTCCATTGTTTAGTAGCCACAAAAGTAGAAAATATTTTTTCTGACAGAGACAAAACATAAGGAAAAAATGGGTTCTCTTCCATGAGATTCTTTTTTCAACATTAATTATCAAACATTATGACAAAAATAGCATTGATTTATTGACTATTTTATCAGTTAACTATTGTTGATTTATAATTATGTTGACATTATATATTTTTGGAACAATGATATATATATATATATATATATATATATATATATATATATATATATATATATATATATATATATATTGTTGGTGTTTTTGACTTTGGACTAGAAAAGATAGTCCCACATCGGCTACACCAAATGGTGAGTATCTCAATATAATGCATTGCATGTGTTGAAGTGTGCACATGAGGTGTAGTGGGGCACAAGTTTGTGCCATATGGAATTATTTTCCTAGAAGGAAAAATGATTAAATCCAACAAGGATGCAAGTTAATTTTTGTTGTGCGGACTCGGACTCGGACACGGACTCCAGGATGTCTCGTGCATGCACGGGAGTGTTCGGGGGGTAGGCGTGGACTGGCACACTTCTATGCTGATTGTGGGATGATCTAAAATATCAAACTCTATTTTTGAGTATTGGTATTTTAGTCCCACATCGGATAGGAGAAGAGGTGAAGTCTCAACTCCACTCTATAAATAGAGCCTCTTGGCCTCCTTTGAAAGATGCACCAAGAAGGACTTGAGGGAGTCTGTTAAGTCCAGGAAGCCCGTTCAAGTCTCAAATATTGACTTACGAGCGTTCCAGAAGTTCTCCTGAACTTGCTGGTTCCTGGGAGCTTATCCGTACTGCGGGTATAGCTTTGAGCGCCGGTGTTCTACACCCCAGCGAGATCCGTTCTTCTTCTTCCTCCCTCCTTCTGTTGCCTTCGAGAATCTGAGACTCAACTGTTGTTGATCATCTCTTGTTGCCTTCGAGAATACCGTCGCTTCTCTTTAGAAGTTATACGGTTCTGTTGCCTTCGAGTAATATTACGAAATAATCTTTTTAGATTCTCGTAATACAACATCACCTTCTTTAGGGTGTTGTTGCCGGAAACATTATCTTTACAATTGTTTCTGAACTCGTGTTTTTCCATCGATTGTTCGTCAAGGGACTAACAATCTCAAATCTAAAGACGAAGCATTCGAGAAATTCAAGGAGTTCAGGGCTGAGGCTGAACGGCAAACTGGACAACAACTCAAGAGGCTGAGGAGTGATCGAGGTGGGGAATATAGGTCTCATGAATTCTCATCATTCTGCAAAGAACATGGAATCATCAACGAGACGACGGCTCCGTACTCTCCACAATCCAACGGAGTAGCAGAAAGGAAGAACAGAACATTGACAGAGATGATGAACTCTATGCTGTTGACTGCGGGTCTCCCAAAGTGCTATTGGGGAGAAGCTGCATTAACGGCCACTTTCATTCTGAACTGAGTGCCATATGCAACTTCCGACATAACTCCTCATGAACTCTGGTTCAAAGTCAGACCTAACTTGAATGTCATTCGAGTATGGGGGTGTCTGGCTTATGTGAAGCTCCCGGATCTGAAGATTCAAAAGCTGGGGACGAGAACTACGAAGGCGATCTTCTTGGGGTATGCCGAGAAGAGTGATGCTCGGAGATTCCTTGATATTGAGTCAAATCATATCATCGAATCTCGCGATGCTGAATATTTTAAAGACAAGTTTGCAAAGCACAAGAATATTTTTCTCGCGGACCTTCCGGAGAATGATGAGGGTACAAAGCAGACAGAAGTCTTTAATGAACCAGTAGTCCAAGATGAAGCTGTCATCAAGGAGACACCAGCTGAACCAGAACTCGCTGAGCCGTCTAACTAAGCGAATGAGGAGGCCGAAAGACTTCGGAGATGACTTCGTCACCTATCATGTGGAAGCAGATCCGCTTACCTATGATGAGGCAATGAAGACCAGAGATGCTGTATTCTGGAAGGAGGCGATAGACAACGAGATTGACTCAATCACCTCCAATAACACATGGGTATTGGTCGACCTACCAGAAGGAGCAAGACCCATCGGATGCAAATGGATCTTCAAGAAGAAGATGAAAGTAGATGGAACCATTGACAAGTTCAAGGCCAGGCTAGTGGCCAAGGGGTTTGCTCAGAAGCAGGGGATCGACTACTTTGACACTTATGCTCCAGTAGCTCGGATGACAACTATCAGATTGTTAATTGCTTTAGCAGCAATACACAAGCTGGTGATACATCAGACGGATGTGAAAACGGCATTCCTTAATGGCGAGCTGACCGAAGAGATCTACATGCAACAACCAGAAGGTTTTGTCGTCAGAGGTCTGGAAGACAAAGTCTGCAAGTTGATAAGTCTCTGTATGGTTTGAAAGCAAGCTCCCAAAATGTGGCACGAGAAGTTTGACAAGGTGATAAGGTCAAATGGCTACAGGGTCAGTGAAACAGACAAGTGTGTCTATACGAAGTTTGCTGACGGAAGAGGAGTAATCGTTTGTCTATACGTGGACGACATGCTAATCCTAGGTACGGATTTAAGGCTGCGTCACAGAGACAAAGAAATTCCTCTCGACCAAGTTCAGTATGAAGGACTTGGGGGATGCCGACGTAATCTTGGGGCTCAAGATCATCCGAACAGGCACTGGAATAGCGCTGTCACAGTCTCATTATATTGAGAAGATGCTCACTCGCTATGGGTATCAAGATCTTCCTATTATTGATATACCGTACAGGAGTGATCTGAAAGCTGGAGCCAAATTCGAGGAGAAGCGTCAGGCAGTTGGAGTACGCTAGCATCATCGGAAGCTTGATGTACGCTACTACTGCCACAAGGCCTGACATAGCCTTTGCAGTGGGAATGCTGAGTCGATTTCACGAGCAATCCAGGCGTAAAGCATTGGAAAGCTGTGAAGCGTGTTATGAGATATCTCAAGAAGACTCAGACATATGCACTATACTACAGCGGAGATCCGTCAGTAGTGGAAGGCTTCAGTGATGCTAGCTGGTGTTCAGATATGGAGAGCGAGTATTCCACAGGTGGATTCGTATTCGCCATGGGCGGAGCTGCTATATCGTGGAAGTCGAAGAAGCAGACTATGTTATCTCGCTCCTCCATGGAATCTGAATTCTTTGCATTGGACGCTGCTGCAGATGAAGCAGAGTGGCTTCGGGAGCTCATGTATGACCTTCCAATGGTTGGGGCTCAGATACCGGCGATTCCGATATACTGTGACAACCAGGCGACAGCAGCAGTGGCATCAAATGAACTCTTCAACGGGAAGAAGAGGACTGTGCGGTTGAAGCACAGAGCAGTGAACGATCTCATCAAAAGGGGCGTCATTGCAGTGATCGATGTTCGGAGTCAGGAAAACCTGGCGGATCCGTTCACGAAGGGTCTCAAGCGTCAGCTGGTCGAGGACACAGCAAGGAAGATGGGCTTGAAGGCATTCTAATATTGTGTCATTATATTCCTACCATAAAGTTTTATGCTATTAGTTCAAAGAGAAATCTACTAGGCATCTAGCTTTTGGTTCAAGGGAGGACTATTAACCAGAAGAATAACAGGAACGGTGGGTACTTGTCTTATGTGACATGGAGAGGTTACGGACCTACAACCACTGTTGTCTACTGTTATTTTCTGCGAAAAACGGATCCTGTGGGAAGGTTGGCTTAAATGCCTTAATGAGTTCTCAGACAGAGTGAATGCCTGGAGTGCTTTACAGGAAGCACGGTAGTGCAGCACTACAAGGAGTGTAACTCCATGCTACAGTGGGGTGACTCCACCATGAGGTTCCCAGGTAGGGGTAATGCCTCGGCTTTGCAAGCCAAGTCACAGCGGCGTAGCACCGCAAATAGGCAGGTAGCCTAATGCTGTATGACGTAATTAAAGAGTTGTAGACAGCACTACAAAGGGGAGGATGGCCCCATGTTACAGTGGCACGACACCACGATGAGGTACCCAGTTAGGGGTAAAGCCTCGATATTGCAAGCCATGTCGTTGCGGCGTAACACCGCAAGGAAGCCGTAGGCTTCATGCTGGGTAGTTTGGCACTACAAAGAGGCTTGTGACCTCATGCTATATTAGTATGACACTACGATGAGGTTCACAGGTAGGGGTAATGCCTCGGCTTCAGGCCATGTCATAGCGGTGTAGCACCGCAAGGAAGCGCAAGGCTTCATGCCATATCTCTTTAATAAAGAACTCACCTATAGTGTATGGAAAGAGAAATCAGGCCGTCTCTTGAGGGTAAGCTTGTAGACGCCCAAAATTATACACTGAAACCAGGCTGGCACAAGGCCTTCAATGTGCAGCCAGAAGCACAGTTGATGTCATTATGTGAGTAGGAAGAATTGCAGTTATGGTGCAGAATTCAGGGCTTAGTCCATTCTTGTATCATGCTGTTATTTAACCTATGCGGGAAGATTCAAGTCGCAGCGACATCTCTCCTAATGCATGATGGGCAGTCACTGTGGGGAACGCTCAACCCATATATTGAGATATGTGGGGGATTGTTGGTGTTTTTGCCTTTGGACTAGAAAAGATAGTCCCACATCGGCTACACCAAATGGTGAGTATCTCAATATAATGCATTGCTTGTGTTGAGGTGTGCACATGAGGTGTAGTGGGGCACAAGTTTGTGCCATGTGGAAGTATTTTTCTAGAAGGAAAAAGGATTAAATCCAACAAG
This sequence comes from Iris pallida, assembly GCA_029216955.1. Classification (NCBI taxonomy): domain Eukaryota; kingdom Viridiplantae; phylum Streptophyta; class Magnoliopsida; order Asparagales; family Iridaceae; genus Iris; species Iris pallida. Next base: position 11,470,342 of record JANAVB010030817.1, on the reverse strand, counting down.
GATGAAAGTTAATTTTTGTTGTGCGGACTCGGACTCGGACACAGGACTCCAGGATGTCTCGTGCATGCACGGGAGTGTTCGGGGGGTAGGCGTGGACTGGCACACTTCTATGCTGATTGTGGGATGATCTAAATATCAAACTCTATTTTTGAGTATTGGTATTTTAGTCCCACATCGGATAGGAGAAGAGGTGAAGTCTCAACTCCACTCTATAAATAGAGCCCCTTGGCCTCCTTTGAAAGATGCACTAAGAAGAGAGTTGAGGGAGTCTGTTAAGTCCAGGAAGCCCGTTCAAGTCTCAAATATTGTCTTACGAGCGTTCCAGAAGTTCTCCTGAACTTGCTGGTTCCTGGGAGCTTATCCGTACTGCGGGTATAGCTTTGAGCGCCGGTGTTCTACACCCCAGCGAGATCCGCTCTTCTTATTCCTCCCTCTTTCTGTTGCCTTCGAGAATCTGAGACTCAACTGTTGTTGATCATCTCTTGTTGCCTTCGAGAATACCGTCGCTTCTCTTTAGAAGTTATACGGTTCTGTTGCCTTCGAGTAATATTACGAAATAATCTTTTTAGATTCTCGTAATACAACATCACCTTCTTTAGGGTGTTGTTGCCGGAAACATTGTCTTTACAATTGTTTCTGAACTCGTGTTTTTCCATCGATTATTCGTCAAGGAAATATATATATATATATATATATATATATATATATATATATATATATATATATATATATATATACAGTCCGCTTCTTGTGCGGGACTGTAGTTACGGGAACAATACGGGAAAGGGTGGGTCCGACCTATTTGGCTGATGTGTTTCTTTTTTTTTTCTTATTTGTTAACATCTGGTCTCTCCCTTCATCCTCTGATGTCTTCAGTTTCTTCCCTATGGCTAGCGAGAAGGCCTTGCTCCTAGCGAAGTCAACCGAGAATGTCCGCCACCGGTGACCGACACCGAGCTCCTGGTGGAGCTCGTTCGTGCGATCGGACGCGGCCCACGCGACAACGGAGAGGCAGCGGGATACAGAGAATCGTCGTCAATACGGTCGGCTGCGAGCCGGGCCTTGAACGTGATGAGGTCGATCCTGTCTTTGGCATGCCCCTCTTAGCGCCTCCCGGAAGGCGCAGATGGGCACCATGTGGTGAGGTGGAAGACGGCTGTGATGGACAGGATAGGAGGGTGGTGCCGTGTGATGGCTGCTGTTATTACCATGAATGAGTTGGTTTGTTACATATTTGGGCTGACACAGTGACATTGTAGCTTTGTCACATGATAAGAAGGTATCATGAACAAATTTAAAAACTTCCTTCAGAATACAAGGAAAAGTTCTCTTAGCGACCTGGGTAACTCAAATAATTCCTCTGTTTTTATTTCTCTTAAAGAGGGCAACCATTGAAGTAAACATATAATTATGCTTCGATCTCCTACCTACATGTATTTACTATGCAATCATCAAGTTTATGAGTGGTATGAAACAGAACACATGAAGATAGAAGTGTAGAGTTCCGTGACAAAGAATTATTTACAAACTCGTCCACCATTTACATGTAAACTGAAGCAAATAATTGATCTACTCTTCACATAAAGCAGTCAAGTCTTAGTGATCTGATAATCATTCAATCCAGAATTGAATGCAACCACACTTCCACTTCATATATTGTAGATTATTCCATACAAGAAAAATTAAACATCATACATACGGGACAACTTGTCGTAAATACAAAATTATACTGATAACAAAGTAGGAAAACTTGACAAAAAATTCTTGGTCGCTGGTTGTTGCTGATGAACCTCGTCGCAGGGAGTGGAGCCGGGCAGTCGAAAAAGGCATCCCCGTGCTCGACGAGGACCTTGTGGGCAATACCGCAGTCGGAGACCAATATTGCAGGACGGGAGCCGATGCAGAGGGTAACAAAAGCTACAGAAGGTTGCCGAAGAAAGGAACCGCGAAGGGCCTTGACGGCAGGAGCTCTGGTTGACTTCTCCAGGAACGGACCTTCTCTGTCGACCACTATGCTGGGGAAGGAGAGATACTAGATGTTAACAAATAAGAAAATAAAAATAAAGAAACACATCAGCCAAATATGCGGGACCCACCCTTTCCCGTATTGTTCCTGTAACTACAGTCCCGCACAGGAAGCAGACTATATATATATATATATATATATATATATATATATATATATTTCCTATGCCAATCAAACACTGAAAAGAAAATCGAATAGTTTTTCTTAAATATTTTTTCGTTTTACTAAAAATAGGAACGCCCATTCCCATTGTAAAATACAAGATACTTTATTTTACTTCAATAAAGGGGACGTCAACTCCAATAACGTTCCAATTGCATGTTTTAGAACAAAACAGTAAAGCAATTTGTTTCAGATGGCCACCAGTAAAGCAATTTGTTTCAGATGGCCACATGGTCAATTGTCCACTGGAAAATGCTCTACAATTTTCTTACAACCTTTTTCTCCTATCACTGACACATAGATCCCACCAGAGCCCACATTTCCCCTCACCCCTACTACATGGACTCTATCTGACCCACCACTTTTTTTTCTTCAATCCAAATCTGACACGTAGCGGTTGTGAGGAGATTATAAGTATTTGGTTATAAGGATAACAAAGCTCATTGTCCACTGTATAGAATTTAGGCTAAATTGCACTTTGATACCTTCAACTATTCCGTTTTTTCAACTTATTACCCTAAACTTTATTTTGTAACAAGTTGATATCCGAAATTTTTCTGGAACGAAAATACCCATGGTCAAACTTTAAAATTATCCTCACCCCCCCCCCCCCACCCCACACCCAGGACCGGTCCTGGGGTAAGCCTGACAAGACTTCGGACTTGGGCAACCCCCCTCCATAGGGCAACCCTCCATGCCATTTAGTTTTCTTAGGACCGATCCAACAAAAATTCAAATTAAACATTTATCTTTCAATAAGGATAAAGGGCAACAAAAATTAGCTCCGGCTAAGGCAACCCAAACCGCGGAGCCGACCCTGCCCACACCCCTCCCCCCTTCCCGCTTCCGGCCGCCCCCTCCTTCCGCTTCGGCCACCCGCCCCCACCTCTCCCCCTAGGGCACGACAGCGTGGGAGGAGGTGGGGCTGGGATAGGGTGGACGGAAGCGGAAAGGGGGGGGGGAGGGAGGCGGCCGGAAGCGGGAGAGGGGGGTGGCCGGAGGGGGGCGGGGCGGGAGGGAGGGGGGCTAGGACTGTGCGGGAGAAGGTGGTGGCCGAAGGGAAGAGGGGAGAGGGAAGGGATAAGGGCATTTTCAAAATTTTTAGAATTTTAGGTATAAAATTGAAAAAAAATAATAGTTGAGGTATTAAGTTGTTGAGTAAAAAAGTTTAGAACATCAAGTTAAAAAATCGAAATACTTAAAGGTATCAAAATGCAATTTAGCCTAAAATTTATGACTTGTGTATGTCATGTCGTAGACTAGTGTTCTTGTAAGTCACTTGAACTATGTTGTTTGTTATACTGAAAATCTTGTATTTCTATATAATATATCTTAATTATCATGTAGAAGTTTATATAGTTAGATGCTAAAAATTGCAGTATTCGATATCATATGCAATAGTGGCTACCAAATGTACATTGGATCATAAATTAAAGATATGCATGCAGGGTGCTATGCTACTAGAGTTGGGCCCCACCCCCATCTTCTAATCTAATGGGTGCCAACTCTCTTGACTTTACACTCCCCTGTGGGTGGTCATTGGAGTTAGGTGCCTAATTAATGGACTTCAACTCCAGTAGCATCCCATCGTATCACGATTTCATACGTCATCAGAGATGGCATTTTTATTTTTATTTTATATAAATTTGGAGAATTTCTCCTCCCCTACCAAATTACTACAATATTTTCTGAATTATTTTCGACAAAGTGAGAAAAATATGGATTACTCGACTATTGTTTTTTTTTCCCTTTTTTCCTCCATATTATTGGGAACAATTATGCGTTTCCAAATTCGTCATGGACTCGGCTTACTCAAATTCGGACTGGGTCAACCCGTGTCCGATCAACATACCAGTTTGATCCGATCCACCTCCAACAATGAGTCGGATTACGTTTTATCCTCCCAAGCTCCGGTCCTTGTCGGCTAATGGGTTCGAATTGGTTCGGATGTGAGCCCGGCCAAGTCTCTGGCACAAATTCTGTTCCACTATACTTCCATGGACTAATTATTATTTCATGACTTACTAAAGAAATTTCTCAACCACCTTTATCATTCGGACATGGAATTGTACCGATTTGTCTGTTGTGTGCGTGTGAAAAACACATACAAATGTATGAGTGGCCCATCGACAATCGATTAATGTGGTGCATGTGACATGTCCTATATACCTGTTCCTTTTGTTGGCCGACGTGTAGAGGTGAGGTGACGCACTTAAGAAAAACTGTTTTTTTTTATGACTCAACCAAGCCCAACACCAAACCGTCGTGGTCACGACATGTTGTTGATATTGAGCGGCTTGGAGGATTCTATCGTCACTCCATCCATAAACCGTGACCGTGGTGGCCTTCGTCACTAAGGTGTCACGACAGCTTCCAGATCTCTCATCTCCAGTAGGGAAGTCCAAGGAGTCGAAGCACATAGGCGTTGTCCATTACATAAGCCACGTCCGGCTGAGATGAGCAGCAAGCGGAGGAGAGTCGAGTAAACTACAGCAACGTTGGGGTCACATTTTATATTTACCAGTACACGTTTTACGTAAATATATGATTTGATAAATGTATTGATGAAAGTACCCACCTACAATATACATTTATTAATGTATTAACATGTGCTCTTATAATACACTAGTAAATGCACGTGTTTTGCACGGACACATAATAAAAATATTATCCAATTATATTCAAATTTTTCTTCTAACTCGTGTGGCTAAGGTGTGAGATGTTTTTCATTTATGGTTGAAGTCGATTCTCCATGTTGACAAATTTTTAAATTTTTTTTTTTTTACATAATTTATTTTTTAGAAATAAAATTGATCGTGATATAATGACGGCTTAGACGGCTCACTTTTGAACCGTTTTTAAGTCTCGTTATATAGTGCAAGATGTTAACAAAACCGATAATTAAATACAAATTTAAGCTAATATAATTTGATAAAAAACTGTTGTCCTTGTCCTTGTCCTTGTCCTTGTCCTTGTCAGTAGCAAATTACAAATGGTAGGAATTGTTTGGATGATCAAGGGAGAAGTGGGAAGAAAGTAGAAGTAACTTCTCTGTTGAAAGTAAGTTTCAATGTTTTAATATATAATATTTTGTAATTTATATGTGATCAAGTTTACACTTTTGTGCCATGATAATTCCGAAGATATGAAAATTTGAAAGGTGCACTATAATAGTAACATAACTAATTAATTATCTAAAAGATAATATTTATTTATTAATACTGATATTTGCTTTTGTTAAAAAACTAAATATTCATAAATAATATTTTTGTAAAATAATTATTAACTCATTTAGGTAATTATTTAAATATTTTAGTTAAGTTAATTATACAAAATCTTCCTCTCCGGATTTTATTTTTCTCCTCTCCCTTTTTCAAAATTTTCTTTCTACCGCCGTGTCCCTCTTTCCTATGTCGCGTCTGAATCCTTCGTGACAAGCAAAAGTAAAAAATATTGGAAAAAAAAAATCTTCTCCGATCAAAGGAGGGTCGCAGTTTAAACCGTAGTGTCATGTGTCCTCCCTCATTGGTCGGAACCGGGGGCCTATATGCCCAGCCCCCTGCTAACGTGGACCGGTTTTGACCCTTGTTAGCAATTCGACAAACGGAAAAAATTCGAAACGGTAAAAGTACGAGTATAAATCGACACAACATAAGTAAAATACAATCAAAAATTCGGTCAAAAATTCGTTTAATGAAAAACATTCAGATCAGATTTAATTCGTGTTTAGTACGTTTCATATGAACCAATTCAGCACTAAAAATTCAGCATATATATAGGGCCCACCCACCTCTACTCCTTCATAAACAAAGATTTAGTGTGAGAATAAGAAGATGTTTGATAATAGAAAATCGAAAGGTTTTTTTTTATTGTTGCAAGAAACATGTCCAAAGACTCTTGGATTTTTTTTTTTTTATTACTGTGAGACTTTTTCTTTATAATTTTTTGTTACTGTGAGGCTATATAACATATCTTAATCATCTAGAAGTTGATATAGTTAGATGCTAAAAATTGAAGTGTTCGATATCATATGCAACAGCTACCAAATGTCCATTAGACCATAAATTAAAGATATGCATGCAGGGTGCTATGCTACTAGAGTTGGCCCCCACCCCCATCTTCTAATGGGTACCAACTCTCTTGACTTTACACTCCCCTCTTTCTTCAATGTGGGTGGTCATTGGAGTTAAGGTGCCTAATTAATGGACTTCAACTCCAGTAGCGTCCCATCGTATCACGATTTCATGCGTCATTGGAGATGGCATTTTTATTTCTTTTTTATGTAAATTTGGAGAATTTCTCCTCTCCCCTACCAAATTACTACAGTAATTTTTGAATTATTTTCGACAAAGTGAGAAAAATATGGATTACTCAACTATTGTTTGTTTTCCCCCTCCATATTATTGGGAACAATTATGCGTTTCCAAATTCGGCATGGACCCGACTTAGTCAAATTCGGACTGGGTCAACCCATGTCCGATCAACATACCAGTTTGATCCGATCCACCTCCAACAATGAGTCGGATTACGTTTCATCCTCCCAAGCTCCGATCCCTATCGGCTAATGGGTTCAGATTCGATTTTATCCTCAAATTCTGTAAACACAGTTCGAATTGGTTCGGATGTGAGCCGTGTTTACAAGAGTTTCTCGACAGGGGATTTATACGACCCAATGTCTCGCCATGGGGAGCGCCCGTGCTGTTCGTCAAAAAAAAAGGATAGCTCACTGCGTCTTTATATCGATTACCGTGAGCTGAATAAAGCCACCGTTCGGAACAAATACCCCCTGTCCCGCATAGACGATCTGTTTGATCAGCTGCAAGGAGCTACGGTGTTCTTTAACAGATTTTAGGGAATATGTGTGTGTGTGCAAATGGCAGTAGGGTGTTCCCAGATTTGTGTGGCAGTCCACATAGGGTCTTAGTCTTGTACATACGTGTGTGTATAATAGGGTGTTGTGTCAATATGTGTGAGTGAGTGTACTGTAGGTAGGGTGTTCCTAGGCCTGTGTACATGTGTGTGTGTGTGAGTTTAGTGTAAGGGGATGTGTGTGTATAGATAAATGGAATTTGTGTGTGTATATACAACAGTAGCTATAGGGTGTCCCAGGTCTGTATGTGTGTGTGTGTGTGTGTGTGTGTAGAGAAAATAGTGCACAATTAACAGTTCTCAGGTTTACATGTGTGTGTGTGAGAAATCAATGTGTGAGTGACAGATATCAGTGTACACATGTGTGTGTGTGAATAGGAAATCAGTGCATACATGACAGTTATACAAATCAATGTACACATGTATTCTCAGGAAAACATCCCAATGCATATTCGAAAACCCAAAATCCCATGGTAACATGAACCCTAACATTGTAGGTTAAACTCTCAGAGGTAAATGTGATCTAATAGGATAATCTAATCATTAAAAATCACTTAACCCAAGTTTAAATCTCAGAATAATTAATACACAAGCATGGTATCAGAAAAATATATAGAAAAACCCAAATCGACAGAGGAAAACCCAATAATTTATCAATTTAACTATGCCAGCATGAAGAATAGGTGGAGACGTGTCTAGGGGGTTGTATCCAGTAAATTGGACATGAATGTGTCCAAACCATTCGCGAATACAGTATCAGACATACTCAGAACACTGCGTGGTCGAGAGGTGTCGGGACCAAGAAGACACGACACAGTGCACTACAGTACACGTGCACATGTCCACATGTTCGCCTAGGGTAGGGCTACACGTCTAGGACCCTGACACGAGTCCACGTGTCGCCGTGTTGACACGGGAAGCCCGTATCAGAGAGGAAAACCCGCATGTGCACATTCAGTATAAAACCAGTGCACATTCGATTTCTCCCTCGACACGACACTAAATGATCCGACACTTGAGGGTCGTGGTGTCAGTCATTGCCCCCTGGAGTCACGAAAATATCACGTCATAACGTGTTGTGTCCTGTGCACATGACACAGCAGGTAGCAGGGCATGCGCACGGCTCGTGTGCGAGCGTGTCCATGCCCTATTATGACTCGAAAGCGACACGAAACCACCACAAAGCAACATGAAATCAAAGAACACATGTAAATCTAGGAATTTGATCAAAGAGATTTGGAAAAACAGAAAGAAAGTCCCTCTTGGGCATTTCAACAAACACATACATAGACACATTGATACGTGTCCGATACGAATACGAAATGGACACGGTTTTCTACCGAACTTGAGGGACAGCTAGGGGATACCTAGATCTACACACCCATGCAAAAAATCAGAATTAAAACATAATTTAGAGGGTTTACCTACAGTATATCAATGTCAAGGAAAAAGCCCCAAATATGATGATTCTCCTTGCAAGCCAATAGCTCCAAATTTTACCAAAACTGAGATTTCTCTCCATGAACAAAAAATAAAGTGGGATTAGACTCTATTACAAGAAACTAGAGTCAACAAGGAATTAAAATGGAATAGTTATGGATTGGGGATGAATGGACATTACCTTTCCTTTCTAAAAGTTGATTTGATACAAAAGAGGCAAGGACAATAGGAAGAGAGATTATATAGGGTAGGGATCCCTATGTGGCTGGCCAAATAAGGATAAAATTAGGGTTAGGGTTATGACTAATGGGCTTGGGCCAAGTTTCAATGGTAAAGGAAATCACTCCTTAAGTCAAAAGTCCATGAACCTAATCATTTATTCTCCTATATGAAACTTGATTCTAAATGACTTAACTTGGGTTAACTTAAGTTAGACTAGGGTCCCACCATGTTATTCAAGTCACCATAGCTAGAGTCAACATCTAGGTTAGTCTCTTAAGTCACAACTAGTAAAAGTCAAAATTAACAACCATCAATTCAATAATTAATCAAATAATTCTAATAAGTCAAAATGACCAAATTATTTCTAGGCTAAAAATGATAAATAAATATCCCAATCACATGGTTAGGCTCTAGGTCAGGCAGTCTCTAGGGTTTCACTAGCAGCACATCAAAATCACAAGTCATAGTTTTTAAATAGTTTTAAAATGATTAAAAATCACCAAAAATCATATCATGATTTAAATATCATAAATAAATAATTAAAATAACAAATTTCAAAATTACTTTCATTTAGAAAACTGGGTGTTACACATAATGCCGATGAAACTTGAGATAGAGATGGCGGATTATGTTTATGGAACGTGGGAATGGTTGGAATGATATGACGTGTTTGCTATGGCGTGTATTGCATGGTCAATGGACTCGGATGTCCCGTGCACGGGTACGGCTTCCCTCGAACGGTTACGACCGGGGCACCGGGACCATTCGGCCTAGGAGGGGATTATGTATGGTATTTATGGTGCACTTCATTAGGACGGATTGCGACCGGCCAGTGTTGTGATAAGCTATGAGATCAGTAAGTTTGGGATCCTTCGGATATTAGGCTAGCAACCCGTACTGGAGCAATTGTAGGCTTACACATAAAGATGCCAAGTCCATTACGACATGAAACGTCGTGACCTTCATATAGATAGGACCGGTAGGATAAGACTAGCATTGGGTGCAGGCGCAGAGCCTGCCACCCTTATGCATATGATAAGTTCGTTGGGTTGGCTACGTGATTAAGTTGTTGGTTATTTGAATTCCTAATGATTACAGGCTATGCGAAACGAGAGGAAAATATGCACGATCACTATGATTATGTTCATAATATGTCTAACTGTATCTACTGCAGGAATACGATATTGGACACATTTATATTAAGTTTCTATGCTTGAATATTGCCATAAAACTGATCCTAAGGCTAAATAGAAAGATCACCAAATAAAAATGCATGCTTCACTAAATTCATTAGTGTTGGTTTGGTTGCAAGTGGGTCTTGATTAGTGCAGCGAGGACGAAAACACTAATCCCCCACTAGTTTGCTTGCTGGTTCAGGATATGTATCGGCTCGGGGCGGGGCTTGGCTTGGATGTGCCGAGGCATGGAGTCCTTAGCGTTTCGAAGCGAGCTACCGCATTGGTGTTCGGACTTGCAATATGAAGATGTTCGACCGAGGACTACTTATTGGCTATAAAGAGGCATAATGTATAGGACAATGTAATCCTTTGTGAGCTAGAGAGACCATGAGCGTTGTAGCCAATTGGCATGTTAAGTTGGGCGATTCAAAGCCTTGTAATCTTCAATTCATTTTTAATAAAAAAAGATTATTGTTGTATACTCTGTTTCCTTCCACTGCTTATGTTATCAATTTGAGATAAATAATATGTAAAACTGTTATCTTTTCTTGCACGAGCGCAACTTCAGGCTCGTGCGGCATCACGCCCCAGCGAGGACGATGATTCGGATAAAATCTAGCGAGGATGAGCGATTTCCCGGGTCGGGGCATGACAAGTTGGTATCAGAGCGGTTCCATCCTCAGGACCGTGAACGAATCTCTTTGACCCTTAGTTGCTTCGCTATTGAATTCAGTTGAATCTAAGTTGTTTTCAAAACCGCATGGCTCATGGATCTACTCGACGCTACGCTGGATGTTCCATACAATAAATCTGTACTATGTTGCGTACGTCTGCCACAAGTATGTCGTAACTATTACGCTATCTCCGAGTGTGTAACTCCTCTTCCCAATTTATTTTTTTAATTACTTTTTTTATTTATCATATTTTCATATTTAGAAATAAACCTTTTGAAAACATATAAACGTTAATTTGCCATCATCTCAAAAACTAGTTAGAGAGTACTATTTGGTTTTTATAAAGATAATTATTTTTGAAGTTAATATTGCATTACAAAATTTGGTTAGTAATTTTTGGCCAACATATATGTTCTATGGGCTTATTATTATATTGAGTCTTGACTAATAAGGTAATTAGCTTTTCTTAATATTAATCTTAGACTTATAATAATTATTTTAATAGTAAGTATATTTCGAATAGTTTTATGATCGAAAATAAATAATATTCTTCATGGGCTTATAAATAAGGTTTTCTTTTGACCTGATACAAATATATTTTCAAATAGATTCTGATAAGATCGAATAACGAGTTAAAAATTATCTATTAACGAATTAGGACTAGATTAATTGGTTTGAAAGGTTTTTATGATAAATACAAAATTTTGACTTAAACTACTATTATTATCTATTAGTGGTTTATGGTTAAAATAATTATGTTTTAAAAATATTTTGATTTAAATTTATAGGTTAGGGATAAGTTGATCTAGTTTTAAATAGTATTAGTTGATTTTAAGCTAATTTGATGATTATCCACTACGGATTTTTGACTCCTATTTATGGAGATGGTTCCTTGTATTCTCACAACTCAAAAATCTTCAACAAATCCTCCCTTAGCCTCATCGGCCACCCCCGCCATCGTCAACGATGCCAAGACCACCACCATCCCCTTCCATCATCCCCGTCAACCTCGCTGATCATCTCCGCCAATTTCCCAGAGCAACACCATCCGACACCAGCAACCGCCACTCTTCGACAACCAGCCAGTCCCACCCGACGAATCGACACCAACATCGCAGCCATCACCAAATTTGTGTCCCTGTGTCCGTGTCCTGGTGATCATCCAATCCCTTCATCTCGTGTCCCGTACAATACAATCTTGTGTCCAACATTACAGACACCTCGACATCATCATTCCAAACACGACACAAGCAAAAAACACCAAAACCTAACAATAGCCGTGGACCGATGGGGCCGTGCCGCCCTAAGCGTTGGACGATCCCCTCCCGTTGTGATCCGTCAGCGAGCGTCGAGCCGCGCGTACTGCATCGCCGGCGCGACCTTGTCCTTGAGCGTCGGCTCCCCATGCCTCCTTGATCGCCGCTCATCCGCCGCCCAGAGCTGGAGTCGCCCGACTTCGCCGGCCTCTCGCGCCGACGTGCTCCACCGGAGCGACCCCCGGCACGGATCCGACTGCCCCTCCGACAGGCGTCACGCCGCCTCCGCCAACATTGTGCCTCGGTGCCGGCTCTGCCCTGGGTTTTCCTCACCGCCGCCTCTGTCTGCGTCCCTCCGCCATGGCCGAGATCCTCTCCGCCAGTGTCGTCTGCGAGACGACGACCCACTTGAGACCATCTCTGCCTGGGCGCACGACCGCCGCACGCCGGCGACTTCCCGCCTCGTCCGGCAACCGCGCTTCCGCGCCCGACCAAGAAAACCCTCGGTCAGCTCTCCACTTCTCACCAGATTCTTCCTTTCAATCTTCTCTCACTTGATTTGGGGGGGTTAATAGATTATTGGGCTTTTTGGGTGGACCTCAATATGGGGCTTCCTCATTTTAGGGAATAAAAATAATTATTTTGGACTTGGGCCAACAGGCCATGATGTTGTTATTATTAGTTATTTTCAGAAATACTTAATATATGGTTCTATAAAGCTTGGTAGGGAACCTTTTAATTTATATATTTAGTTTGGGCTTATAAAATGTAAACAAATATTAATGGGGGGCTTTTAATATTATTTGAGATTAATGTTTTTGTGTAAATACTTATTGGGCTATTTATTTTCCTATCTATAGGTAGTACTATTATCATTATTAATTGAAGAAATCCTATTATTATTACTCTGAACACTTTGGGTTATTTATTAGTTATTACTATCACTATTAATTTACTAGCTTAATATTGTTACTTATTATTATTGTATATATATTAAAACGTCTCTAAATTATATTATGGTATTATTTTTAGGATATTTAAAAATAGGGGTTTGACTTCAAAAATCTATTTATAGTACTTCTAGATATTTTCCAAAAATGGAGTTTTACCTAAAAATGGTTTACTAGACTTTTGAACGTATTTGCCTAAGATATGTTTAACTAATACAAAATATTCTCAAAATATCATAAGTAGTATCCTAAGTGTATATATATATATATATATATATATATATATATATATATATATATATATATATAGTCTTTTAAGGGTTATGACTAATAAATAGTTTATAAATAAATAGTTTCTTTAAGGATATTGGGAGTAGAGGAGTAACCTTCTTATATTAAAATATCTCCTAGATTAATCATTGATTGCGACTAATTGTATTCATATATCTTTTGCGAATCCGAATGTCTGCATATCAACCCTAGCTAACTGGACTATTCTGAACCTGACGGGATTATTAGTTTCTCCAGCTAAGGACCTCAGGCAAGTACACTTTCTGATTGCTTTCCGATTCATAGTAGTCTTTCCATTTCATGTCTATGCATATATCTTGCTGCTTGTTGACACGCTCGTCACACGGAGTAGTCGGGAGGGGAAATATCTTAGTAGGCATGTGGACTACCCAGAAAATATCCCAAGATGTCTATTCGTGAACAATAGCATCTGCACACGGCACGTGTAGATGCCGGATTTACCCCCTAGCCGTTCACATGTCGAAAAAGATATTTCACACCACCTAGATAGATGTCTTTATTAGTTTTTTCTTGTTTATTTCTCTATCGTACCATGTCATCAGTTTTCTTACCAGCTTTGATATTCCATATGCTATTTTCATGTCTTGTTAATTCTATTGTGTTTTGCATTGCCGTCGGTTTGTGTACTTGTTCCAATCCTGACTGGATAACCAACATTTTTCAGGTTTAGCCGCGATCACTCTTAGCATTGGGAAGACTTGGGTATGCTGAGGCCAACCTAGAAATAGATAGCCATTGTATCATTCCATTAATTGTAAAACTTTGTATTTTTCTTTAATTATAAACGTTGTAACTGTTGTAATAATTTAGAAATGTGAATGAGCAGCAAATGTTGCATTTCTTGAGCATTTATTTTTTGCGGGCTTGACAGCGTTCTACCGTCGACTCTGCGGCGTAGGCTGGCTTGGACACGTCTCGTATCCGAAAACCGGGTGCGGGTCGTGACAGAGTGTGATCGGGGAATGTTGATTGTACAAAGTGCAACGAGTTATGAAATATTGATTGCCTGAAGTGCAACAAATTGTGAGTCACTGGTTGCATGAAGTACGACAAATATGAAGATGCTGGTTGCACGAAGTGCGAGGAATATGAGGATGTTGGTTGCACGAAGTACAATAATATGTGTATTGTTGGTTGTACGAAGTGCAATGAGATGCGTATTATTGGTCGCACGAAGTGCGAATGGTTATGTATTGTTGGTTGCACGGAGTGCAGCAAGTCGTGAATCGTTCGTTGCATCGGTGCAACGAGTCGACATGTATGATACATATTGTATGGCTATGAGGATGGATAGTGAATGTGTAACGGATTCGAGGAATGGCTTTGAGTAACAAGAATAAATTGTTGCACGAGTTGTAACGAGTAAGATTGGAAAATCGTAGATGCGATAGTAATGAGTCGAGTTGGTCGCTAACTCGAACTTGAGTAGGCAAACTTGTAAGTTAGCCAAGTTGAAATTGTGTCTCGAAGTAGGCGAATGTATATGTTGGCCGAATGTCGCATTGATCCTTGAGTTAGCAATTGTTGCGTTGTGATCGATAAGATCGCCAAGGGATAGTTAACTTGAAATAGATGTCGGACCTATGCGGAGTGTAATATCGAGTAGTGACTCAATTTTGAGTGGTATATGTAATATCACTTGTGCGATCAGTGCAGTAAGGCATTGTGTCGAAAATGATATGCTTGATTTCTTAGTGGTATATGCAATACCACTTAGCAATAGCTATGTCAAGCCATTTGGTGACTTGCAATAGATTGCGTTGAGACAATTGTGTCGTTACGATAAGTTTGTCCTCAACGGCCGAAATAGTGTCGAGACTCAAGTAAGAATGACTCGATATGTGTCGATACATGTATGCTTCGATGAATTTATGTCACGACCCGCACCCTGTTTAGGGGCACAAGAATGTGGGTACGTCCAGCCTACGCCGCAGTGTCGGCAGTAGAACGCTGTATAGGTCATCTATAACATCTAACACCTAACAACAAGATATATAAACCTGTCATCTCCATACGGAGATATAATATAACATCTCAACTCTATATCTCAATCACAAGTCTCGGAAAGATAGAGCACGATATGGAATCAGATAAAAAGAAGAAAGTGAATATAAATAAAATTATCACACCACACAAAATAGATGTTCAACACAAATAAATACAAGTCCTGAATATAACTAAGTCTCAACTAACAATCAGAACAATCCGATACAAACTGAAAGCTATAAATACTAGACTAAACTAGGCACCCTCTACTGAGCTAGATGCTCCTCAGGCTCCTGAATGTCACCTTCAAATGCCCCATAGAAGGTAGGGCAGTCACCATCATCATTTGTAATATTTTCAACAGGTCCAGTCGGGACAGGAACGAGCACAATACATCTTACGCAGTTCATATCATGTTGGAAAATATAAAGCATGCAAAAGAGTAAGATACATGGACTGTAAGAAAATATATATGAAAACGAGAGAGATTTGATAACTGGAAATATCTATATACATGATAAGTAAGAACTGTAAGTAACCTGTGATTTAGAGCATGAGATGGTAATGCAAGGGTAACTCCATCGTACGTGAGTGTACAATAGAAATATACATAATTTTCACAAGATTTCACATGATGGGATTTTGATCACATAATCATTTTCTACTCACCCTCCCCAATCAATACACAAGGATCCAGTCAAGTTACCCTACCTTGTACAAGAGGTTTTTATCACGTTTGCTCATGTGATCATGAGAGTACAAGATTGCACAAGAGTATACATGAATAGTGGTGTACATGAAATACAAGATGTTCGTGAAAAGCACATGACAACTGTATCTGATGCACCCCGAGGGGGATAACATCGCATGACAAGATCCATATAGTACCAATCCGTGATAATAACGTGACAGCATCATGTAAAGTAATCTAGAGCAAGAATATAAATCCTAGCAAATATGAAACGGTCATAGAATGTACTCATCTGCCACCCTGAATGACTGATATGAGTAGATGTCCGAAATGGTGTCACAGAGTCCTATTTAGAGTAAAACAGGTTATAAAGTACTCAATTTGTAATAATAGAAATCTGCAAATGCAAACTACATGATTCTAAGTCAAACTAGGTCAAAGTCAACAATTGGTCAACTTCGGTCAATTGTCTAGGTCAAACTAGGTCACACTTGGTCTACTCCAGTCAAACTAGGTCACACTTGGTCTACTCCAGTCAAACTAGGTCACACTTGGTCTACTCCAGTCAAACTAGGTCACACTTGGTCTACTCTAGTCAAACTAGGTCACACTTGGTCTACTCTAGTCAAACTTAAGTCCACAAGACCAATTAGGCCTATATTGGTCAAATCTTGGTCAACTCTAGTCTAATCAAACAAGTCTAGGTCTAACCCAAAGTCTAAGCATACAAGACTCACATTTACTTATTAAAAGTACATATACTATATATATTACAACTCAACCTATGATCACATTCACATATAGCAATACATGGATACATTTAGGAATATATATATATATATATATATATATATATATATATATATATATATATATATATATATATATATATATAAGGAAATGGATTATAAAAGTGAGTGTTCAAGAGCAAAGGACTCACATAGGCTATTGTCTATAATTCAAATAGCAAAAAAAATTATATATATATAACATATATTCAAAAACTATAAAAAGGTAAACCTACATTACATTACTCATATTCATGCATCATATATACTTGCATAAATATATATAGTCACATAGACTAACATGTATATAGGTAAAATAGAGAGAGGGGAGGAAAGAAGAGTGTGCGTATGTTGCATGTAGGTAGTGTCGATGTGTGTGAGGGTGAGTGAAGAGAAAGATGTGTGTGAGTGTGTGATAAACAGTGGCATGTGTGTGTGTGTTGATGTGTACAAGGGTTCAATGTGATAGAGGTTAGTGAAGGGTAAAGTGGTATGTGTCAAGTGAAAAAGGGGGATATAGTGCCTCATGTGAATGTGTGTGTGTGTGTGTGTGTGTGTGTGTGTGTGTGTGTGTGTGTGTGTATACATGTTATGTTCTGTGTGTGTGGGGGGGAAGCAATGTAAGTGGGTTAGTTAACAGTAGGATGATGCTCAGGTTCAAGGTTATGTTAGACACTATCAATTTCCGTATCATTCTCAGATTTATAAAATGAACTCAGTGTTAGACATGTATAGGAACCCGACCAAACAATCCAATCCACCCAAAACAACTCAGTCATCTATATATATGAACCTAGCTATGTAAACTCATATCTCAGACATGTGTATATATTAAACCCTAAGAAATTATCATTTATTTACATTTAATTAACATTTAATTTCATTTTAAACATCATTTAAAATTTTGAAAACTAAGAACTGTACACAGGTATCAGAGTTTATAGGGAAACCCTAAATTATATTCGAAAATCACACAATATATCAAATTAACCACTGGTATAGGTTCATGTACATGTGTAACTGTCCCACGAGTCTACTCGTGTCCAAACAATTGGACACGAGGTGTCCAAACAGAGAGAACACACACAAACATGCGCTGTACAGCACAACGTCGTACAGCGAGGACACGGTATCGTACACGCGACACAAGACACTTCGTGCTCGTGTCCATGTGTTCGCCACGTATAGGGCTACACATTGGACACAACATGAGGTGTCCAAGTGAGTCACGTCAGGTGTACGAGACACGTATCAGAACGTGTCTCATGGCGTGTGTAGTGCAGTGCAAATCCGATGCACGCGTGTTTTCTCACTCAACACGACACGACATCACCTCAAACTTTGGGAGAGCCTTGTCAGACATTGCCCCTACCCCTGTGTAAAGTTTGACGTGTCCACGTGGCATGTCCACTGAGAAATCGTGTTCGGGTAGCAGGACAGTGCACCGCAGCATCGTGCAGCGTGTTCGTGTCCATTTTGGACACGGACACGAGTCCAAATCATGCTCAGTCAGTGGGGGTATTAAAACACACATGAAGGGCTATAAATCTGTGAAATTTGTTTTTGAAATTATTAATAAAAGTTTCCTTGTGGCATTTCATCAAACATAGGTTTATAGGGACTGATACGTATCCGATACAAACACTAAATGGACACGGTTTCTTACCAAACTTGGGCTACACCTAGGAGAACCCTAAATGGATGCATCTATGGAAATAAATTGGGAATTTAAAGGTATTTGATAGGTTTACCTATTGAGGGTGAAACCTCAATGAATAGGCTTTGAAATGAGAGCTCTTCTCCCACTTGCAATGATCCCAAGCCCTAGAATCCTTGCTAGCTGCCCACTATTGGTATCCTCTACTGTAGGGGAGTCCAACGTAATTGATTTGGTCCAATTTGGTGGAGAAATGAGGAATTTAGGGTGATTTGGGGAAGAACACTATTAGGGTTTTGTGTAGGGATGAAAAGAGGCTAGGTATTTATGAAGAGATGATTAAATAGAGGAATGATGGGCTTGATGGCTGTTGGAATAGTTAGGATTAGGGTTTTAGATGAGTGGCTAAGGTTTCTCCACTAATTTCTAGCTCAATCAAGGGCTCTCATCAAAAGAAGGTTTCTAACATAATATCTAACCAAAATATCTCCTAACATAATATCTAGATATTAATCTAACTTAGTTATTAAGTCTCTAACCTTCTAACTAAGCTTCTATGAACATCGTTAACATCTAGGTTAGGTCAAAACTAGGTTAGTCTCTAATAAAAGATCAGCACCACAACAATCAATCAAAATTTATTTTCATTAAAAAGTCCAAAATGACCAAAATACCCCTAGGCTAAAAAGTCACAATTAGTCATCCTAATCATTTGGTTGGGTCCCCATATTCATGGTTAGTCTCTAGGTCATGTAACTCTAGGATTACACTAGCAAAACATCAAAATCACAAGTCATGATTTTAAATAGTTTTAAATTGATTAAAAATCACCATAAATCATATCATGATTTAAATAACATTATTAAATAATTAAAAAGATACAAAAGTTCAAAATTACCCTCAATTTAGAAACTGGGTGCTACAATTTAGTTGAACGATTATGCGCGAAGTCGTATCGATGGAAGATACGTCGGATGATAATTCGTTGAGTGTAAGCCGGCGGTAGGCTAAGCATAGCAACAGAATTTTGCATTGAGGAAATAGTTGACTCAGTCGAAATTGAGTTAAGTCGGTTCGAAAACTGTTCGGAACAAGTTGAGTAGGTACGAACTAATCATGCAAACGAATTTGAGTTAGCGCGAAGAGTCGGTAGCACGTTCTAGAAGTGCAAGTTAGGAATATGAGAATTGATATATGAATTGAAAATCATGTCTCGATGATGATAGTTAGTTACAACGGAATGGATCTTGATGTGTGCGAGACTTGACTGTATTCAAGTTCGGATGATAACAATGATTGCAACGAATTAAAACTTATGAGAGAGAAAGATGTTCAAGTTATGCTTATCGACGATGGTATTGAGGCGTATCAAAGACAATATGCAATAATTCGGGGATACTCTGATCGAATGAACGAAAATTATGTTGAGCATTATTTTTTGATGAATAAGATGCAAGTTAAGTCGTTGTCAGTTTGGATGACAACGATAGGAATGCTTCGGAGAATCTGAGAGTGGATGGATATTACTTGCATGAAAACAAAAGTGTCTTGATTGCTTCGTGGATAACCACTATGTTGATGTTCTTGTCTTATACAAGCGCAACTCCAGCCTCGCACATGCGTCACGTCTGATTAGGGCGATCATTCCACGTGAGCGCTGGTATGGTGATTCATACAGCGGGGATGATCGAACTTGCAAGGCATAGCAAATTGGATTTGACTTGTGGTTTGATGCGAAAGTGAATTCGAGGATTATTGCGATAAACATAGAGTTTGTCGGATATTGATCGTAGATAGATAGACTCATACTCGAGGCAAATAAATATTGCTCGATTAGCGATATTGTTAACGGTAATGCATGAGTGTTTCGAATAGTTACGGCGCATCAGTTGTACGGGAAAGATGAGATATGTGGATTGATAAATTATGTCGGATTGGGTAAGGTCCCATAGGAATGTTCGAAAATTGATTTGGCTCCAAGATAGGATATAGCATGGTTCGTAGTAACAGTCCCTCGTTGATGATCTTCAATTATCGAGCATAGTTTTGGGGCAGCTGACCTTAGAAGACTTGACCGCCAAATCAAAGTAAATGTTAGAAACCGTAGGACGACCCTAATAAAGTCGCATAGGAAATTGCGTTTATGATAAATGATGATGTAGTGCATGTTGAGGATAAGTCTAGGCGATCGGATATGTGTTACGAGAATTAATTAAACAACTTTGGGCTGGACTGATAATAATAGACTAGTTGATCGATCGAATAAGTATTCTAGTTGTTTGGTAGTCGACGATCGAATAGATATTAAGGAACGTACTTAGCATATCGATGCGGTAAGGCGATTGTAAGAACTCTGCAATGTGCGAGAGCGACGAACAGTAGAATGACCCTAAGAATTGTGTTGTAGATCGGTTTGAGTAACGATTAGGTTATATGTGTTGAGCGCACATTCTATGTTACGAAATGAACTAGTCGGGATTGATTCGAAAATTGAGTAAATAATTCGTACTCGATCGAGAATCAGAGATGAGCGTATCATAGGAGACCTTGGGTCGAAAAGATTGTTGTCTTTGAGCATCGTAGACTCAAGTTGACCTCTTGTGTCGGGAGAACGCGAGCATGATGTCTAGATAAGTTACCTCGCGGGGGTAGCCCCAGATGTATTGCGTAGAAAATTTCGAGAACGTGAATCATGTTGGAATAGTTGCGTACGATACATAGTGCGGATTGTAGGTGAAGAAAGTTTGGACATGTTGGACTTAGTCCATGTCATTAAGGCAAACTCGATAATAGTTGAATATGGATTTGAGTTGTGCGAGAAATAGAAAATGGTTGGACGGGTAGGCGTTACGGAGAATTATTGCGATCGAATGCGCAATAACTTAATGCAATACATGCGTTAGATAGCCGACAAGAAACTTATGAGATCGAAGTTACGTTTCTCAATCAAGTCATATGCGAAGATGTAATGAAGGATTTTGGAAATAGACGCTAAGATTGGACCAAAGTCGAGTACGGAATAGCTAGTGCTTGAGGATTTAAGTTGAGCCCGTTAGCTATGTCCCAATATCCTACAACTGAGCTTGGCTGAAATGCATATATTGGTGGGACACCTAAAATATGTGTATGATCCAAACTAAGTTGTATGATTCAAACAATAGTGGCACGAGATCGTGAAACGATCTAGCGGAACACTTGGATTTAAGTGTTGGTTTCGGTTCGAGGACGAACCTTGTTTTGAGTGGTATATTATGTAATGCCCCGCTCCGTACGGTGCACTACGATGAGTCATTGACTCGAAGAGTTGCGTTGATCCAAAGAAGTATCGATGCAAATCGATGCAAGAGTTATGTTAGCCCGAAAAGAAGATTGAGTTGATTCGAATATATAAGTCGAAGCGATACAAAGTATAAGTCTGGTTTTAACAAAGTATTGACTTCAGTTGATCTGGTGTACAGGCTACGCTTTTACGCTGGATGATAAGAGGTCAATATTTTACCTTATTCACTAAAGTGTCCGCAAAACCAAATCGTCATCTTGCATCAAACTAAGGCATGGGCACGGTTGGCCAAATCAGTCGAATAGTACAACGGAATGGCTAAGTTAGGAGAGTTAGCTGTGCAACCAAGTTATGGAATCGAGCCGCATCAGCTCGACGAGACGACAAGGCGTATCGGCTTAAGGTGGACGGATTCTTGACTCTCTCTCTCCTTACTTCTTCAAGTCTAATAATAATATATTCCTTGTATGCGATTGTGGCTATCAAATTAACGAGCGTGGCTTGAATCGATAAAGGTCTTAGTGTGTGTCGAACATTAAAAATATAACATTGAATAATTGAAACGACATGCATCAAGTGCACGGGTCGCGGTAGGATGGTGATGGTAGAACATTAAAAGGCAATATCGAGATGTGCATCACGTGCACGACTCTGAGAATATTGAACACTAGGCCTAGAACATTGATTATGGTATTGAGCGTGCCTTTGCACACGGAAGCTACGAAATGACTAAGTAAGCAAAATAGGGCAAGTTGTGGTGCAACGACAAAGAACCTGCCGTAACATTGAAAAATATACTTCGTGCATCGAATTATGCAGTTGTGGCACAATTGCTATGGAACTGCCATTATGCAAACAACTTTTTGAATGGAACGCGTTGAGTATAAGAACGAGAAGTCTAAGTCGTTGGCGTCGTACATCAATACGGATGTGTTGGGGCATAATGTCGATGGAACTTGAGATAGAGATAGCGGATTATGTTTAAGGAACGTGGGAATGGTTGGAATGATATGACTTGTTTGCTAAGGCACGTATTGTATGGTTAATGGACTCGGATGGCCCGTACACGAGTGCGACTTCCCTCGAATGGTTACTACCGGGGCACCGGGACCATTCGGCCTAGAAGGGGATTATGTATGGTATTTATGGTGCACTTCATTTGGACGGGTTACGACCGGTCAGTGTTGTGATAAGCTACAATATCAGTAAGTTTGGGCTAGCAACCCGTACTGGAGCGATTATAGGCTTACACATAAAGATGCCAAGTTCATTACGACGCAGAACGTCGTGACCTTCATATAGATAGGACCGGTAGGCTAAGACTAGCATTGGGTGCAGGTGCAGAGCCTGCCACCTATATGTATATGATAAGTTCGTTAGGTTGGCTGCGTGATTAAGTTGTTGGTTATGTGAATTCCTAATGATTGTAGGCTAGACGAAACGAGAGGGAAATATGCATGATCACTATGATTATGTTCATAATATGTCTAACTGTATCTACTGCAGGGATATGATATTGGACACATTTATATTAAGTTGCTATGCTTGAACTTTGCCATGAAACTGATCATAAAGCTAAATAGAAGGATCACCAAATAAAGATGCATGCTTCACTAAATTTATTAGTGTTGGTTTGGGTGCGAGTGGGTCTTGATCAGTGCAGAAAGGACGAAAGCACTAATCCTCTACTAGTTTGCTTGCAGGTTCAGGATATGTATCGGCTCGGGGCGGGGCTCGACTTGGATGCGCCGAGGCATGGAGTCCTTAGCATTTCAAAGCGAGCTACCGCATTGGCGTTCGGACTTGCAACATGAAGATATTCGCCCGAGGACTACTTGTTGGCTATAAAGAGGTATAATGTATAGGACAATGCAATCCTTTGTGAGCTAGAGAGATCATGAGCATTGTAGCCAATTGGCATGTTAAGTTGGGCGATTCAAAGCCTTGTAATCTTCAATTCATTATTAATAAAAGAGATTCTTGTTGTATACTCTATTTTCTGCCGCTGCTTATGTTATCAATTTGAGATAAACACTATATGAACCTGTTATCTTATCTTACACGAGCGCAACTTCAGGCTCATGCGGTATCACGTCCCAGTGAGGATGATGATTCAGGTAAAATCTAGCGAGGATGAGCGATTTCTCGGGTCGGGGCATGATACTATTGGGTTCGGCCTTCTGGTCAGACAATCGGCACGAATGTAGCCCTTTTTACCACAGTTCTAGCATCCGCCTTCTGGTATCTGACAGTCGTTGACAGTATGACCGAGCCGATGACATCGGGTGCAGCGAGGCTATGGGTTACACCCTTGATGTAGTGCCCCGTCCCGCTCAGTCAATCGGAGGAATTGAAACGCTGATGGCGTTCGGACTTAGCCATGCAACGGCTTGCTCGAAGACCCGCTCGGTCGAGGCGACTCCTCACTCAGGTGGGTGGCTTCGATGAACTTGCCTCAGCTTGGCCATCACACTAATAAAATAAAAGTTTTCAACTGCACAAGTAGGCTTGATAATAAAATAGACGCATCCACATAGCTAATGGAATAATCCCAACTTGGGTCAATTGAGTTAGAACATGGAAAAAGGTCCCACGGTCAGCTTAGAAGTGTTGCACGTCGTGCTTTCAAAATAATACTCGGTCCTTCGTTCCGTGGCTTTGGAGAAGGAAAGTTGGTTTAAGTTGCCACAAAGCTATGAATTTAGCCTAAGTCATAGGCGTCGCACATTCAAATGCTGGATAAAGCATGCACGATCCCTTCATCCAAGGCTTGGCATAGCCAACGTTTGTCCCACGTGTTAACTTGTATCTCACAGCTTATGGCATAAGTCTAGGCACCCAAAGAACTTGGTTGTTCAAGTCGAACGCGTGCATGGCACGTTCCGACGATGCAAGGCTTGGCATAGCCTTTGCTCGTCAAGTTGTTCCGACGATGCAAGGCATCACACTTGATATCCGCCCTGTTGCCCGTTGTTTAGACGCTTGGTCACATTGTTTCCTCCCACATGGCTAGGGCACTTGTGAGTGAATGTATGCACAACGCCAGCAACATCTGGAGGATATTGGCGTTCAGGTACTCGCCCATTGTTTTATACTCGGGAACTGACACATGCGAATAGATAGAGGGCCGCAGACCCAATTTGAACCGCCGAGCGCGACTCTCCAATGTAGGTAAGAAAGCTCCAGCGAATTTGGCCAGTTTATTAAATTATGCTACGTACTGCCTCACCGTCATATTCCTTTACTTCAACTGCATAAATTTAATTCTTCTTTTCTTGTCGAATGGCTGCAAGAAGGTACTCGATTTCGAACGCCTTTCGGAAGGTGGCCCAAGAGATTGTCGTTGTCTCATCGTCATGTTGAATCGCTCGCTTTTGCATGACCCACCAGTCGTGTGTATTCAGTCGAAGTAGAAGATGAGCACATACAACTTTTTTGGACTCATCAATGTCCAGAAGCTCGAATCGGTCTTCCAACTCCTCCAACCAATCGATCACCAAGGAAGGGTCTTCAGTACCGCAAAAGGAAGTACGGTAATTTTTTTTTTGAATTTTGACACCTCAAAGTTAGAGCTTATTGGTGTCGTAGGTGAATTCTCGGGTACCTCCGGCTCGATTTGAATCGGTCAGACCGCAGGATCGGCTACGACATGAGTTTTCACAGAGTTGCTGTTGGCCACAACCGTCTGGATGATTTGCTGAAGAGTATCAAGCTACTTCCGCTGCAACTTGAATTGCATATTGAATCGAGCCTCAAACTAGGTCTGTCGTGCCTCAGTTAGTATCCGCTGGTCTTCAACGTGCTTTCAATGCTGTTCATTCAGACGCTGATTGGCCTCGACCTGCCGTTGTTGCACTTCAAGCATGCACATCACTCGTTCCATGGGTCCATAGGGACGTTTGAGGGTTCCGCCATTGAGCTGCTCAAGCCGCTCGAAGCACTATCTCCGCTCCCTCCCGCGGTTTCTCAGACTTTTGGGATTTAGAAGGCAACTCGTATTAGTCTCAAAAAATATTATGGACTCGCTGTATGGAACAACTCATCTCATCGATACGAAGTCAAAGGTTCGAGACTCAACGGAAGGCTAAAGGACGTAAATCCGTGCTCTGGTACCATTATGTCATGTCCTGATTTTGTAGATTCTATTGTAACTTCTCTTCCCAAATTATTTCAAAAACTTTATTTATTTGTTTATCATATTTATTAGTATCGTAAAATAAATCATTTTGAAGCTTATAAACGTTACTTAGTTACTCTCTTGTCATTTCAAAATTTTAGATAAATAGTTTGGAAGTATTTTTCGTATTAAATTTTTATTTGCACCATAAAGGTGTTATCGTTGTTTTGGACCTTCAACCATTGACTTCGAAGGTAACTTGGAAGGCACATCTATCATGATCAATAAGAAAAACTTTTCAATTTTTTTGCTAAATATCAAATAAATTAACTTTGATAATACTAGATACATTTTCAAATCATTATAAGATTATTGTTGATAAAATCTAGAATTTATGGGGACCATTATCTGGTTTGTCTCTAAAATATTGGTCTTAGATTTACGTAAACATATGATCCATTACCAGCAATAACATTTAGGATTGAATTTATAGGAATATATCTTAATTAGTATTTGATAATATATATATATATTATATCTTTTTAAACTATTAAGGTTAGAATATATCAAGCAGATATTTAATTCATTTATTGAACTAGAATTTAATTCGTGTGATGTGAATAGTATAGCAATTGTAAATAAATATGTAGACTCCAGCCGAAGAACTCAAATCCCCTTCATCCTCATCCAAAACGAATTTGAACCTTGCTCTCGTCTAATCTCTCTAGCATTTGCATCTATCTATAGTATGAATATATAAAAGGAAAGCAATATCAGCCAACCCTATCCCATCCCCAACGTAGAGATTAAATTTCTCCTATAGTGCTACAGCCCCACAGCATCCTCCATCACCGCGATGCCGTCACCATCAAAACCACCACAGCCACCATCGTCTCCATCGAGACTTTCACCACAACCAAACCCCGGCCACCAACATGGCACCCAAATCGTCATCATCGTCTCAGCAATCACCATCACCAGCAAACCATGCTAATACCACTATCATCATCATCGTGTTGCTGTGTCCGTGTCCGTGCCACCACATTCATCCATCCCAGTTACAAAATTACAATACACAAATTCCTCGTGTCCGATAACCGGAACACGATCAAATCCTCTTTGTCCAAGCAAGTCGGCGAAACCATCAAACCCACACCAAATTGAAGCAAAACCGCTTACCCGTCCTCCGCCTCGCCGACGTCCCGTTTGCCTCTGTCACCCATCGTGGCCGTGCTGCCCTTATCAAGGAGCGCCACGAGAGAACGGATCCGCCGCGACCGCCCCATACTCCGCTCCCTCCGACCCAGATCACGGGTCAGCCGAGCCCTAGCCGCGTGGCAGGTCCACCGCACCTGTCCCCTCCGGAGCAGTGTTGGGGAGCCACCGCCGGTGCCTTCTCTCCAACTCCTCGATCGAGCCTCCGAGCCGCGCCCATCCCAGCTCCGTCTACGCCCGCGTCCCCGCGAGGCGAGCACCGCCGTGCCGGAGAGGCGCTCCGCCCGAGCCGTAGCCGCCCGCTCCGCCGAGCCGTCGGTATTCCGGTGCCCACGTCCCCGCGAGCGAGCGCACCTCCCAACCGCTGCCGCGCTTCGTCGAATACCAGGCGGGCGACAACCCGCCATCTCCGCCGGCGAGCCCAGGAGAAAACCCCCTTCAGGTCTGACTTCCCCTCGTGGTGACATCTCCGCGTCCCCGCTACTCGCACTCGAGACCCCAGCGCTCGACGCTGTCCAGAGCGCCGAGCTTCGCCGACCTCGTGTGCCGCTCCGCCGAACCCCTTGGAGAGGGTTCACTTTCCCCTCTGCTCTCTGTAAGTTTCTTTTCATTTCCCATCTCTTTTCTCTCTCTTCCTTATTAAATGCATCTGCTGCTTTTGGGGCTTAGTTAGTGTTTGTTCTATGAACGACCTCAGAAAACGAGGATGGGGAATAGAAATGAGGAAAGCTTTAAATATTTTATTATTTTATACCAGTGTAGGCATTATTGTGTACCTATGTATTAGTACACATATGTGCATGTATATATGTATACTATTATTGATAGTATGGTTATTAATAATAATATTCCTAAGTTGGGGAATTATGTAAAAGTAGTTATATTAATATTTTAAATATATTTGGGGAATACATTACATTATTATATTTTAAAACTTTTGACTCAAAAAGTGTAATTGACAAAATTAGGTTTCCTAGATTTTTTTTATGTATATATATATAAAGTATTTTGGGGCTAATAGAAAATAGTTTCCAAATGTATCAAATAAATTCCTACTTATTATTTTTCTCTACATTAAATGATTGGTAGACCTTTTCTTATCTAGATTGGGGTAGTGACGGAACGCTTGGGTTTACCTTGTCAACGGACGATTTTGTGCACGGCCCGCCGAAATCCAATTTTGGACATACGGTTGGGTTCGTATCGGAAAACTGAATCCGTAGACATGTAGTTTGACGACTTTAGAGACCGTTGACTCTGGCACGCTTTTCGGTGCAAAACGGGTCCAACGGCGGACATCGTTTTTGCCCGAAATTACCGTTTTGCCCCTGTGTCCAGAATTGGACTTAAGGACAGGCAATCCTAGCTAATTTGACTATTCTGAGAACGTTGGTACTATTTATTTCAGCATCCGGAGACTTCTATATGTGTTTGCTTGGTTGTGGCTCATCGTGTGATACAGTATTGGTTTCTCCAGCTAAGGACCTCAGGCAAGTGCACTTTCTGATTGCTTTCCGATTCATAGTAGTTTTCTCATTTCATGTCTATATATATATCTTGCTGCTTGTTGACACGCTCGTCACACGGAGTAGTCGGGAGGGGAAATACTAAGTAAATACGTGAACAAACCCAATTGCATTACTGAACGATAGCTAAGTCATACACATGCACGTATGATTTAGCCGTACCATTACTGAACGATAGCCATCGTATGATGTGCTGTATTAGCCCAGCCGTTCACGTATTAAAAGATATTTCACACCACTTAGATAGATGTCTTTTATTAGCTTTTCCTTGTTTATTTCTCTATCGTGCTATGACATCACTTTATCTTACAGTTTTCATTTCTCATATGCTATTTTTATGTCTTGATAATTCTATTGTGTTTTGCACTGCCGTCGGTTTGTGTACTTGTTCCAATCCTGACTGGATAACCAACATTTTTCAGGTTTAGCCGCGATCACTCTTAGCACTGGGAAGACTTGGGTATGCTGAGGCCGACCTAGAAATAGAAAGCAATTGTATCAATTTCTTTAATTGTAAAATTTTGTTTTTCCTTTAATTATAAATCTTGTAAATGTTGTAATAAATTAGAAATGTGAATGAGCAACAAATGTTGTATTTTGAGCATATATTTCTTGCGGGCTTGACAACGTTCTACCGCCGACTCTGCGGCGTAGGCTGGCTTGGACACGTCTCGTATCCGAAAAGCGGGTGCGGGTCGTGACAAGTTTTTGTGGTGGCCCATGCAGGTCAGTTTTCGCAAAAGATTGCGAACTCGCGGTAGTACCATATTAGTCGTACTGCTGCGAGCCTGCGACCAAGAAATGCTCATTCACAAACTAGGATTAAAATAATTTAAGATAATGACTAGGACTAGGAGTCCCTTGTTCAAATTGACCGTTGGGTAGTTAAGGATGTTAGATAGGCCATACAATTTAGAATTTTGATTGCTTGCTAGAACCCTATAGGTACACTCTTACTTTGATGTGACGACATGACCCCATGTGGATATACTAGTCGCTTGCTATGTTAGGCTTATCTAGAATTAAAGCTTTAACCTTGATGAACTGTTTGAATTTTTTTTGCTTTATTAGATATAAATCTTATATCATAAGTTAGAATTGCCTATTTTAAAATTCTCTTTTGCTGTAAGGAGTTAGTTTATAATTTCTGATTCTATTATTTGTGTATAAATTTCTAGTTAGATTTTGATTCTCTCAAAACTCAAACTACTTATTCCTCCTTTCAAAAATCTCGCGTACTCGTATTTTGACTATCATGACCAACGCTGCTATCACAGCCTAGTTTTGCAAGCTTACTCTTTTATCGAGCTTGATTCAAGACATATGTTTATTGGGGACGCCCGCTAACATATCGTCTAATCAGAATCATTGTATTACGGTCTGATCAACCATGATACAATTGGTTCGCTCTTCATCTATTTACCCTACATGGATTGAGATGTATATGTCTCTAGGATCTCATTCACGACTGCTTTGACAATTCCGTTTGAATTATACATTCGCCTTTAAATCACGTAAATTATATTCAGTGACATCTCTCTTGAGCTCTTTATTATTTTTGCCTTTCACTAATTGGAAAGACGAAACTCGTAATTGATAGATAGGAGAGGATCCTAGATGCCATACGCCTAGATATATGTTGGTAGAATTATTGGTCACAAGTAGAAGATTATATGATTTTGGTGATCTGTGTTTCAAGGGAGTAGTGTGACCTAAGGTGGGTAGAAGCCCTCGGGATTTCATAGTTACAAAATTGCTAGGGGACGGTTGTAAACTACTTTGATGAATTAAATTTAAATAGATTTAGATAATAGTAGACTTTCTTTTGAATTTTTAGGAATAATTAGATATTAGAATTTCGAGGACGAAATTATTTCTAAGGTGGGTAGATTTGTAACTTCTCTTCCCAAATTATTTCAAAAACTTTATTTATTTGTTTATCATATTTATTAGTATCGTAAAATAAATCATTTTGAAGCTTATAAACGTTACTTAGTTACTCTCTTGTCATTTCAAAATTTTAGATAAATAGTTTGGAAGTATTTTTCGTATTAAATTTTTATTTGCACCATAAAGGTGTTATCGTTGTTTTGGACCTTCAACCATTGACTTCGAAGGTAACTTGGAAGGCACATCTATCATGATCAATAAGAAAAACTTTTCGATTTTTTTGCTAAATATCAAATAAATTAACTTTGATAATACTAGATACATTTTCAAATCATTATAAGATTATTGTTGATAAAATCTAGAATTTATGGGGACCATTATCTGGTTTGTCTCTAAAATATTGGTCTTAGATTTACGTAAACATATGATCCATTACCAGCAATAACATTTAGGATTGAATTTATAGGGATATATCTTAATTAGTATTTGATAATATATATATATATATATCTTTTTAAACTATTAAGGTTAGAATATATCAAGCAGATATTTAATTCATTTATTGAACTAGAATTTAATTCGTGTGATGTGAATAGTATAGCAATTGTAAATAAATATGTAGACTCCAGCCGAAGAACTCAAATCCCCTTCATCCTCATCCAAAACGAATTTGAACCTTGCTCTCGTCTAATCTCTCTAGCATTTGCATCTATCTATAGTATGAATATATAAAAGGAAAGCAATATCAGCCAACCCTATCCCATCCCCAACGTAGAGATTAAATTTCTCCTATAGTGCTACAGCCCCCACAGCATCCTCCATCACCGCGATGCCGTCACCATCAAAACCACCACAGCCACCATCGTCTCCATCGAGACTTTCACCACAACCAAACCCCGGCCACCAACATGGCACCCAAATCGTCATCATCGTCTCAGCAATCACCATCACCAGCAAACCATGCTAATACCACTATCATCATCGTGTTGCTGTGTCCGTGTCCGTGCCACCACATTCATCCATCCCAGTTACAAAATTACAATACACAAATTCCTCGTGTCCGATAACCGGAACACGATCAAATCCTCTTTGTCCAAGCAAGTCGGCGAAACCATCAACCCACACCAAATTGAAGCAAAACCGCTTACTCGTCCTCCGCCTCGCCGACGTCCCGTTTGCCTCTGTCACCCATCGTGGCCGTGCTGTCCTTATCAAGGAGCGCCACGAGAGAACGGATCCGCCGCGACCGCCCCATACTCCGCTCCCTCCGACCCAGATCACGGGTCAGCCGAGCCCTAGCCGCGTGGCAGGTCCACCGCACATGTCCCCTCCGGAGCAGTGTTGGGGAGCCACCGCCGGTGCCTTCTCTCCAACTCCTCGATCGAGCCTCCGAGCCGCGCCCATCCCAGCTTCGTCTACGCCCGCGTCCCCGCGAGGCGAGCGCCGCCGTGCCGGAGAGGCGCTCCGCCCGAGCCGTAGCCGCCCGCTCCGCCGAGCCGCCGGTATTCCGGTGCCCACGTCCCCGCGAGCGAGCGCACCTCCCAACCGCTGCCGTGCTTCGTCGAACACCAGGCGGGCGACAACTCGCCATCTCCGCCGGCGAGCCCAGGAGAAAACCCCCTTCAGGTCTGACTTCCCCTCGTGGTGACATCTCCGCGTCCCCGCTACTCGCACTCGAGACCCCAGCGCTCGACGCTGTCCAGAGCGCCGAGCTTCGCCGACCTCGTGTGCCGCTCCGCCGAACCCCTTGGAGAGGGTTCACTTTCTCCTCTGCTCTCTGTAAGTTTCTTCTTTTCATTTCCCATCTCTTTTCTCTCTCTTCCTTATTAAATGCATCTGCTGCTTTTGGGGCTTAGTTAGTGTTTGTTCTATGAACGACCTCAGAAAACGAGGATGGGGAATAGAAATGAGGAAAGCTTTAAATATTTTATTATTTTATACCAGTGTAGGCATTATTGTGTACCTATGTATTAGTACACATATGTGCATGTATATATGTATACTATTATTGATAGTATGGTTATTAATAATAATATTCCTAAGTTGGGGAATTATGTAAAAGTAGTTATATTAATATTTTAAATATATTTGGGGAATACATTACTTTATTATATTTTAAAACTTTTGACTCAAAAAGTGTAATTGACAAAATTAGGTTTCCTAGATTTTTTTTATGTATATATATATAAAGTATTTTGGGGCTAATAGAAAATAGTTTCCAAATGTATCAAATAAATTCCTACTTATTATTTTTCTCTACATTAAATGATTGGTAGACCTTTTCTTATCTAGATTGGGGTAGTGACGGAACGCTTGGGTTTACCTTGTCAACGGACGATTTTGTGCACGGCCCGCCGGAATCCAATTTTGGACATACGGTTGGGTTTGTATCGGAAAACTGAATCTGTAGACATGTAGTTTGACGACTTTAGAGACCGTTGACTCTGGCACGCTTTTCGGTGCAAAACGGGTCCAACGGCGGACATCATTTTTGCCCGAAATTATCGTTTTGCTCCTGTGTCCAGAATTGGACTTAAGGACAGGCAATCCTAGCTAATTTGACTATTCTGAGAACGTTGGTACTATTTATTTCAGCATCCGGAGACTTCTATATGTGTTTGCTTGGTTGTGGCTCATCGTGTGATACAGTATTGGTTTCTCCAGCTAAGGACCTCAGGCAAGTGCACTTTCTGATTGCTTTCCGATTCATAGTAGTTTTCTCATTTTATGTCTATACATATATCTTGCTGCTTGTTGACACGCTCGTCACACGGAGTAGTCGGGAGGGGAAATACTAAGTAAATACGTGAACAAACCCAATTGCATTACTGAACGATAGCTAAGTCATACACATGCACGTATGATTTAGCCGTACCATTACTGAACGATAGCCATCGTATGATGTGCCGTATTAGCCCAGCCGGTCACGTATTAAAAGGTATTTCACACCACTTAGATAGATGTCTTTTATTAACTTTTCCTTATTTATTTCTCTATCGTGCTATGACATCACTTTATCTTACAGTTTTCATTTCTCATATGCTATTTTCATGTCTTGATAATTCTATTATGTTTTGCACTGCCGTCGGTTTGTGTACTTGTCCCAATCCTGACTGGATAACCAACATTTTTCAGGTTTAGCCGCGATCACTCTTAGCACTGGGAAGACTTGGGTATGCTGAGGCCGACCTAGAAATAGAAAGCAATTGTATCAATTTCTTTAATTGTAAAATTTTGTTTTTCCTTTAATTATAAATCTTGTAAATGTTGTAATAAATTAGAAATGTGAATGAGCAGCAAATGTTGTATTTTGAGCATATATTTCTTGCGGGCTTGACAGCGTTCTACCGCCGACTCTGCGGCGTAGGCTGGCTTGGACACGTCTCGTATCCGAAAAGCGGGTGCGGGTCGTGACATCTATAATCGCCCCCGGACGTGTTGCCGTGCGAACCTAAGTTACGATTGCACAAGACATAGTCATAAGGTTATCCGAACCACAACAACAAAAGAGTGCGCAGAGTAAATTGAACACATTAAATAGAGGAAACTTGAGATTTGTTGATAATGAACATCATATTACAGACTCAATACAACGGTGCTGCGTGGGCTTTACAAACTGACTATATTACAAATTGAACGCCGATGAGATAGCCGTTCCATACATTTCATCCTTGAATTTGTACAACAAGCATTTCAAAACCACCTGGGATGGTGGAGAGCCGCTCCATATGTCTTCAGGGTCTTCGACATCGGAGTCTTCAAAAGATATTGGATACGGACGAAGCTTCAAAAACATGAGCGTTGCCTTCAGTCATGTAGCACGCTCCTCCTGATTTATGGCACCTGTATAGAGCAAGGATCAGTACAATCAACGTGTACTGACGAGTGGCTAATTAATTTCCAAGCTCTCATTTGGTTCAAGAATTTTAGAATAAACATGCAACTTGTTTTAGTGATCTTTCTAGCCATCCTAGTTAATTTCATGCAAGCAGTTTGATGAAACATAAACAAGGAGAATTTACGCTAGAACTTACCTACGGCAGAGCGTGCCGTGCATAAAGCTTACCTTCACCATCCTTGTTAGTTTGATAACAATTCATGTCAAGTGTATAGTATGGAGGTCACTAGCATTAACTAGCCTTCCTGGACATAGCCTGGTTAGACGGGGTCCTTTCAACGTAAGTAGCGAGCTCCGTTGTAAGTCATCGAATGACCCGTTGCTTAAACCCAGCTCGGCTATACCGTGTTTCCTCCTAGGCCAAAGCGGTCCTGTGGCCCCTGGTTACCGTTCGAGGAAACAATCGCCCTTGTTGACAAGTTGTCCATGACCGTGCTATGTTAGCAAGGCATACAAGGTATGTTTTATGGTATCGTTGGGGCTTTTAAGTAATCAATTCATTTACTTGGTTTTGCAGATCCTGAAATAATTCTATCTCTTTTCTAGAACCTTATCATTTCTCTTATAGAGCATAGAACTTGTGTTTTCTAAGTAATTCATTCTAATTTATTGTAGTTATCCGAGTTCTTGGTTATGAAACAAAGGGTCGAGGTGAGGGAGGTCAGCCACTCACCTTGATTGTTTTTTGCGACGAGAGACCTTGTTGGTCACGTTAGTCGTTGCCTACGCAATTACCTAAAATTGCACAAGCAATTGATTAGAACACTGTATGATTCAAGGAGTTCGATATGAAATGCGAGTTCGAAATGTAAGCCATGAAAACCATCGAAAATATTCATGAAAAACGCATTCAGAAAACCAACGCAAGTGCGGTATGAAAAACAGAGCAACGAGAGGTCTCTCCTGACTCAGCCGCGGAGTCTATCCTTGAGGCACAACCCGCTGAATATGGGACTTGGTTCCGACTAAGCCACTCCATAACGAGGAATGGATCTTAATTCAACCGTTTTCGTTCGACCGATTCGATCGAACCCGACCTATTGGTTCCGAACGAATCGATAGCGACAATGTTCCTTTCTCGCGCACCCTGTGGATGGAAAACGGGGCACGATATAAGGAGGGGGCTCTTTTAACAAAAATACTCGTAATTAACTAGTGAATAAACTATCTTTTAAATAAAACCATTTAATATATTAACGTAAAAATTACTATATTTTATCCAAAATAGAAAATAAACAAAGTTTTACTTATATAATTTAAAACTAATATTTAATTTATATTTACTTATAGACAAATATCTCTTTTTTGTAATGGAAATACCTTTGAAGCTATTTAGCGTTTAATTTACGTAAAATAACGTAACTTATTTAGTAAAACTTTTAAACCTAATGCTATGATTACTATGATTATTATAATAATACTTTATTTTGAAATCATTTTATTTACTAAAAAAATAGTATTTAAAATATCCTTTTACAAATTATAACCTAATAAGCTAACAGTAATATTAAATACTAAATAATCATTTACGTAGATCATTTTATTATAATAACTAACCGTTTTAATCCGACAATTCTACGATAATTCGAATAATCGCTAATAATCCTAACATTTGACTAACCCTTAATGACCATTAATTAACTAATTAAACTACATAATTATTAACTAATAATGGAACTAAGTATCCCAGAATTGGCAGAGCTTCATTCTGTCAATTCTGTTCAAACAAGAATAAGATTTCTCTACTGGAATTTAACTCAGAAGGTCCGGGAAACCTATCGGGAGTCTGATGTAGGAGAACCGACCTCGGCCTCGAGGTCACGCAAGACGACGGAACGCGAGAACATGTGTGTAGGGGCACGTGAGCGGGATCGACGCGGCGCAGGGACGCACACGGGGGACGCGCGGAAGGTTGCATGGGGGATGCGCGGAAGTACTAGACATGCGGGATAGGCCGGACGGGGTGTTGGCTAGCGCGGGGAAGCCGTGCGGGAGCGCTGGCGGGCGCAGGGTAGCCGCACGGGGGTGCTGGCTGTTATGGGGCGCGCTGGCGGCTGCGAGAAGCCACACGGGGATGCGCTGGCGGCTGGAGGATGTAGTGCCCCGTCCCTACATCGTGCCCCATTTTTGTCCACGGGGTGTGCGAGAAAGGAACACTATCGCTATCGATTCGGTCGGGACCGATAGGTCCGAATCGGTCGAATGAGAATGGTTGAATTAAGATCAATTTTACGTTATGGAATGGCTTATTCAAAACCAAGTCCCATATTCAGCGGGTTGCGCCTCGAGGATTGGCTCTGCGGCTGAGTCGGGAGAGACCTCCCGCTGCTATAGTTTTCATGCCTCACTTGATTTTGCTTTGGCTTTGGTTTTCGTGAATGCGTTTTCGTGAATATTTCTATGGATTTTTATGACTTGCGTTTTCGAGCTTCGCATTCATATCAAAATTCCTTGATTTACACAGTGTTCTAATCAATTGCTTATGCGATTGCAGGTGATCGCGTAGGCGACGTCAGCAGCCAACCAGTCCCTCGCCTGAAGCAAGTCTAAGGCGAGTGGCTGACCTCCTTCGCTTTGACCATTTATTTCAAAATCAATATGAAGTCAAATGAATGCTTATCATCATAGTGTAGAATCAAAGAAATTATGTACGATTCTTCACGAAACACTTGTTATCAAATTGCCGATATTGAAAATAGAAAACGTGCTTTCTTATGCAAGTCCACTCAGCCTATGCAAAATAATGAATGAATCGATTAACGTTTATCGTAATGATATGTCTAAGTGAGTAAATCGACTAAGGTCAAAAGAAATGCTAAGTTTTGCAACGAAAAGAGAAAGGATAAGGTTCTTGAAAAGAGATAGCATTTTTTGAAGACTCTGCAAAACGGTCATTGGACAACTTGTCGACAAGGTATAGTTTTCTCGAACGGTTGCCTAGGCCAAGGAACCGATTCGGCCCGGGAGAAACGAGTATAGCAAGCGCCAGCCTTACATCGGCGTGGGTTATTCGAGAACTTTAGCACAGGGCTCGCTACCCGTCGCGAAAGGGTCGCCGTCTAATCCAGCTATAGTCCGTGATGGCTTGACATTGCCAGTGACCTTCACACCCTTTTACTGCTTAACTAATGCATGTGACACAGGATAAATATGATAGTTGCTTAATGTATACAATTTCATATGCTTGCCTCAAAACATGTTAACATGCAAATCGATCATGATGGTTAGAAAGATCACAGAAATAGCTAGCTAACATGCTTATAAAACTGCTTGAATCAAATACAGAGCTTGGATTTTAATTAGCTATTCGCCAGTACATGTGATCGTACTGATCCTCGCTCTTTACAGGTCTCGTGAACCAGGAAGGACGTACCAACTAGCTCAGCGACGTTCATAATTTTGAAGCTTCGGCCGTGCGTCGAAGACTTTTTTTGCAACTCCACTTTTGAAGACTCTCAACTGTCTAAGAAAGATGGCTCAGCGTTACTCCATTCCAGGTCACTGGAATACTCTGTTGTATATTGAGGGATGTGTGTAATGTATGGAACGGCTATCTCATCGGCACTTTTTTGTAATTGAGTCATATTGTAGCCCGCGCGATATGAGTCCTGTACTGGAGTCTGTAAATGATGTCCATTACCAATAAAGATCAAAGTTCCCTTTACTTAATGTGTAATTCAATTTGTCTGTTTTCTCTCTTAGATCTCGTATTTCGGATTACCTTATGACTATGCCTTTTGTGATTGCAAATTAGGTTCGCACGACATCACGTCCGGAGGACAACTATCGATTCGACGGAATCGGGGCGTGACATAATGGTATCAAAGCACGGCTTTACATCCTTGGCCTCCAGTATCGAGTTTCTAGTCTCAAACTGTTGACCTCGTGTCGATGAGATGAGTTATTCCATACACTGAACCCAGGACATTTTATGAAACTAACGAGAGTTGCCTTTCTTTTCCCTGCAGTTGTGGGAGCTCGGGCAGAGGACGAGACGAGCAATTCCAGTGGCTCGAGTAGTTCCAGACCCGAGCATTCCGTCAACCCAACGGGGATGATGACGCCTACCATAGACGGATCCTCCGGCGACCCGATGCAACGGATGCTGTAGATGCTCAAAATGCAGCAATGCCAAAATGAGCTCCATCGTCAGCAGGCGAAGGCTCATCAGTCCCATTTCGAGAATCGGTTCGAGGCTGAATTCAAGCTGCAGCAGCAGTAGCTGAATACACTCCAACAAATTGTACAATCGGTCGTGGCCAACAATAATTCAACGATGACGTTTGCCGCGACCGAGCCTGCGGCTCGATCCAATGAAGCTGAACCGGAGGCGTTCGTGCTCTCACGTGGGCACCGAAAGGTTC
Organism: Iris pallida; assembly: GCA_029216955.1. Lineage (NCBI taxonomy): Eukaryota > Viridiplantae > Streptophyta > Magnoliopsida > Asparagales > Iridaceae > Iris > Iris pallida. The sequence continues at coordinate 11,431,841 of JANAVB010030817.1, read as the reverse complement.
TAACTTCGACGTGTCAAAATTTAAAAAAATCTACCGTACTTCCTTCAACGGCACAGAAGATCCCTTCGTGGCGATCGACTGGTTGGAGGAGCTGGAAGACAAATTCGAACTTCTGGGTGTCAAAGACTCGAATAAAGTCGTGTATGCTCAACTCCTACTTCGAATGAATACGCACGATTGATGGGCCGTGTAGAAGCGGACAATTCGACGTGAATACGAGACGGCGACGATCTCATGGGCCATATTCAGGAAAAGCGTTCGAGATTGAATATCTTTCTGCAGCCGTACGACAGGAAAAAGAAAATAAATTTATGCAGTTGAGGCAAGAGAATATGACAGTATGACAGTATACGGCCGAATTCAACAAACTGGCCAAATTTGCTAGAGCATATCTACCAATTCGAGCTCGACGATTCGAAGTGGGCATGTGTTCCTCTATTTGTGCCCACGTTTCGGTTCTAGAATACAAAACCATAGGCGAGGCACTCAACCATGCCCGTCGTCTAGAGTCCGAGTATCCTCCTGCTACTACTGGCGCTGTTCACTTTAATAACAAATGCCATAGTAATGCGGGAGGCAACAATACGCACAAGCGTCAAAATTACGGCAACGGAGGCGGCAACCAGGCAAAGGATCAAACAGTCTACAATTTTTGCCACAAGGAGGGGCACGTGGCCAACGAGTGCCGATTAAAGAATAGAGCATGTTTCGGAGGCGACCGAACAGACCACATTGCGCACAACTGTCCGAAGAAGCCGAACCAGCGCCCCCCAACAACATCAACAGAACCGAGGCCAAGCACCTCGGGCTCCACAGACCGCACAACATAATGGCCAAGACCGTTGCCCCAATGCTCAAGGCCGCGTCTATGACATGACTCGAGACGATGCGTTCGCATCTGACATAGTCGTGACATGTATACTGCATTTCAATAATAAGCATGCTCATGTATTGTTTGATTCAGGTGCCACGCATAGTTTTATATCGGCGGACTTCATCGTCGAGCAAAAATTTCCCCTGATACCGCTGGGTCTCGATCTTACTATTAATATACCGTCGGGCATGCTACTACTTGCGAATCTAGTCTGCAGAGACGAAATCATCTGTATAGGTGGTCAAAAGATCAATCTTGATGCGATAGTTCTAGATATTAAGGACTACGATATCATTCTGGGGATGGATTGGTTCGGTCCGTGCAATACAACCATAGGCTGTGCTGAAAAGAGGGTCACATTCCGTATACCTGGAGTGCCTGAATTCTACTATTCGTGTGGTGAGGCGTCACCGACCTGCATGGTGATCTCCGCAATATCTGCTCGACGGATGCTGCATTCTGGGTGCGAAGGCTATCTAGCGTCCGTTCAAGACATGCGACAGGATAGTGCAAACGCGGGTCAGACCGACGTTGTGGCAGAATTCTTAGATGTGTTTTACAGGATGGTCGGCACGAAGAACGCGGGGACTAGCGAGCAGCCTGCACACGATGCGCAGGAGCAGCTTCTACCACCTCTGCCTCCGCCTCAGCCGCTTCCTCCGACGATGACATTTGAAGGTACCCAGATGATGGCCATGTTCCAGCAGTTCATGGAGGCACAGAATCACCAAGCCACGCAGTTCCGAGCGACGATCATGGACGTGCTCCGAGTCAGGGAGCCAGCTCCACCAGCTCTGCCAGTACCGCCTGTCACGACCCATTACCCAAATTGTTGGGCCGGGCCGAGCCATGTCCAGCCTACGCTTGTTAAAGCGTAGTAAGCTGTTCTAAGAATAGACAATAAAGGATCTAAGTAGCTAACAGTTCTAAAATCATATTTAAAGTTCATCACAACACAGCATCTATAAGCGAAGGTAAACAAGTACAGACTTAATAATACACTTTATAAGTATCTAACTGGAGATAAAGTCCAGTATCCAAAAATAAGTACAGACCAAAATCTAAGTCTCAAAACACAAGAAAGATAACTAAGCAAGATTCCCCGCTGGGACCTCTTTTGGAGCTAAGGCCAGGTCCTCAAAATTAGTACCATAATCTCAATCACATAGCATTTCCTCCACAGAAAGTGAACCTACAACGTTATCCTGTCAGGACGGAAGCAAGTACAACCTCTACAACTAAAGTACTGAATATATAATGAAAGAGATGTACAATAAGAAACATGGTGTGATAAGTCTATAAAACAGGAAATACTGGAAAACATGGCCTTATGGTACAACTGGGATCACAGTATCATAGTAATACAGGGAACATAGCATATCTGGAATCATGGTATAACTGGAATCACGGTAAAATACATTTGTCAAGATGACACATGTATATCTAATGTTTAAAACTGGAGCAGGTACGTGATCGGTCAATAGATGTACAATATGCTGGGGCACATAATGAAATGTACTTTCGTACAAGTGAAAAGGCGATAGATGTACATACGTACAAATCCGCTTTGAGATAAGGCCTACGGTGCAGTATTCATATAAAATGAAACTTTGCTAGGTACATACGTACGGAGAAGGGGGTCGTGATCACGTACTCAACTGTCAGTTTTCCTATAACCCATATTCTAACATGTTAGAGATGCGAGAATGATATAGAACATGTAAAAGATACTGGAAAACATGTAAGCATGGCAGGTACTGGGAGCAGTATAAAACATGTGAATACTCAGAGCAGTATAATGCATAGTGAAACATGTACTGAGAACCGGTAAGAAGCATGTGAAGATATAAGAACTGTCCTAAGCAAGGCAAGTACTGAAAGTAATACAACATGTGAAGATTTAACTCGCTACCTCAAGGATCAGTATTTTAACAGGGTTAATACATGTTCTAGCATTAAAAGACAGTAAATGAGTTTGTAGATGTACTTGCCTGGGATCCTGCTGTCAATATGAATCAAGGCTCGGAGTGAAGCCACAGTCCTAAAGATGAGATAATACAATAGCTAATCAGGGTGAAGAGACATACTTAATGTCTAGGTCAACTAGGGCAAACTAAGACAAACTGGGTCAGAGGTTGACTTATAGTTGACTTTGGTCAACTGGTCAACTCCGGTCAATTCCAAGTCCAATGTGGGGCGACACTATATCCAAACTAACTTTCTAGGGTCTTTACACTAGTGTAGGGGGTGGTCCAATACTACAATAACAAGCTCAATTTTTCATGAAATAAAGTACCAAAATGATCCTTGTTAATTATAGAAATTGATACTAATTTTTTTGGAATTTATAAACCTTCATAAATATTTATTAAAAATCAACAAACATATGTATCCTGAAAATGAGCTCTATTTTTCTATTTTTATAAAATACCAAAAGTACTTATTAAATGCTAGAAAAATTATAATAAATTAGCTAAATTAACATAGTATTTAAATATAATTTTTTTTGATTTTTACAACACTTAAAATATATATAAAAAATTCAAAAATAGCCTACCGGATCATCCGACGAATTACTGCGGATTTTCGACGGATTTTTCGAAGTGTCATAGCAAGTTTTGTGGTGTAAGTTCGGATTTTTCGACGGATTTCCGCGGATTTCTGACGAATTTTTCGAACCGTCACAGAAAGTTAATTTTTGAACTCAAAACTTGTTTCGGCCATAAAAACTTCGTTTTAAATTGAAATCCGGACTTTTAAAGTCAAAATTGAATAGAATTGAATTTCCTACAACATGGAAGTATTAGTTTTCATAAATGAAAACATTTGATAGATTAAAACCTCAAAATACTCGAAAATCATATCTAGAAACTCAAATCTACGCAATACTGTCGATCAAAACCAAAAGTGTTATATACTAAACATGTTAACAATTTAAAGAAGCAAATTATAGGCCAATAAAACTTTAGTTTCTATGGAAAACAAAAATAAAGTATGGTCATGTCACTTTTGAGCAAGATGTACTTGCCTAGGTTAAGCTCCAAGCCTAATCTTCTACTCCACCACCAAGAGGGGTACGAAACCACACTCTGTTGGCACATTTTATTTTGAGTAATTAACAGCATCTTCGTAGTTTAGTCTTCTGTTCTTCAGATTCAAACATTCTCAGAAGATCTACTACATGGAGTTTTTTCGTTCAAGAGCATTCTCCTTCTTCCTTGAAGACTATAGCAGTTACCGGCGTTCCCTGCATAAGACGACGTCTTCCGGCTTAGAGTCTTCGAGTCTGTACTGGTCTAGGTATATCTGTAAACACCTAAGGACGGATGACAGTAAAAAGAACAAGTCAAAAATCAAATAGCTACAGAGCGGCATACCGGCGGTATGCTCCGGCATACCGACGGTATACCATTTTTAGTATACAGAAAGTTGCTGTGACAAATAGTCGGCATTCGGCGGCATACTTCGGCATACCGACGGTATACCGCTTTTCTTGTCCAGAAAGTTGTTGTGACAAATTGTCGGCATACCGACGGTATACCGTTTTTAGCAATCCAAATATTGCTGTGACAAATTGTCGACATACCGACGGCATGCTCCGGCATACCGGCGGTATACCGTTTTTAGCAACTCAAAACTTGCTGTGACAAATTGTCGGCATACCGACGGTATACCGAGTTTCAAATATTTGGTTTTCGAATTGCTCTGACTAGTATTAATGGCCGCATTTAATGCTCTCAAACGGTCATTAATATGACCGTTACTATTTGGCCGGTATACCGACGATATGCCGCTGCATACCGACGGCATGCCGGTCTGTCTGTATTCAGAGCATTAAATGCCACCAACTCTTGGTTCTCTTATAAACGAAAGCTCTCTCTCTCTTGAGCTTCTTCACCAACTCTTCCATAAATTTTTCAACAACCAAGAGCTCCACCATTAATACTCTTCCAAGCTTTTTATTGTCATCCTCTCCCAAAGTGTTAGAGTATTAAAGAGTTGTACATTTCGATCTTCACTTGTTAGAAGATCAACAAGTTCTCATTCTCTTTTGTTTGAAGTTGGCGAGCCTTCGTAAGAAAACTCGTGTGTAGAAGTTGGCGAGTCTTCGGATCCAAACTCGTGTTGAAGTTGGCAATTTCTTCGGATCCAAACTCGTGTGTACTATTTGGTTAAATAGTGGATTAAAGACGGAAAGAGTTCCGGGACTAGACTGCCTCAAAAGAGGATACCAGGATACATCCTTGCGTTTGCGTTTGATCTTTCTACTATTTACTTTCAATTGTCTTTACTGTATCAATTGTTGTAGTTAATTTTTAATTTCCCTATTCACCCCCCCTAGGGTTCTACAATTGGTATCAGAGCTTCGTTCTCTTGATTTAGATTTACACCCTTGAGTGATCCATGGCCTCTAACCCTAGCATCAACACGTTTCACAATGAGGGACACTCCACAAATAGGTCTCCCCTATTTGATGGTACCAACTATAACTACTGGAAGATTAGGATGGGCATTTATCTAAAGTTCATAGATTTCGATTTATGAGATTGCGTGATAAATGGCCTTCCTACTCCTTCCAGAGCTATTGAGGATATTGCTTCTGACACCCTTCGGGAGACACTTGCTGAAAACATGAAGAAGCTTGCTTGTCGAGATGCCAAGGCAATGAATGCTCTTTACTGTGCTCTCGACAGTAGTGAATTCAACCGAATCTCTACTTGCAAGACTTCCAATGAGATTTGGAAGTTACTTGAAGTCACACACGAGGGAACTTCACAAGTGAAGGAATCCAAGATCAGTAGACTCACGCAAGAATATGAGTCTTTTAAAATGAAGCATGATGAATCTATTGCTAGCATGTGTAAAACCCCAAATTTTTATTTATTTATTTATTTATTTATTTATTTTATTAGACTTAAAAATGAATTTATACAATTGATGGTTTTTTTTTTTTTTTTTTGTATGACCCGGTTTGTCGATTCAGTCCGAACTGGGCCCGGACCAAACCCAAGGCCATGTAGGCACGTGGGAGACCAAAGTGGCCATGTAGACATATTTTATGTACGTAGAAATATTTTCTAAACTATTTTAGAATTTATGTACAATTTCTAATTATTTAAATATTTGTACAATTAATGGTATTTTATTATTAAATAATAATTTACAATATTTTACGTGTTCCTGGACCCGGATGAGGGTGTGTGGTAAAGTTCACACGTTGGAACAATTTTTATTGTTACTAAATTTATTTTGTGAAAATTTAATATATGTTAATATTATTTGATATTAATGTGGTATTATTATTGTTGCCTTTTATGGCAATTTAAATTTGTGTATATGTGTAAAAATATATTTTAGATGCATCATTAGATAATATTAAACTTTATTTCAAATTGGTGGAGATTTAATAAACATGTTTACCTATTTAAATATTATTGTTATTTTTAGTTGATTTATTAAGGATTGGATTTATATATATATATATATATGTAGATATGCTCAAATATATTAAATAATTAGATAGTTGACTTTTAAATGATATTTGAATTTTAAATAGATTTTTTGGGTATTTATGGATATATTTATTTATTTATAAAGTTTGAAAAGAATTATTAAATGAAAAAGAAAAAGAAAAAGAAAAAGAAAAGAAATGAATAAGAAAAATGAAAAAGAAAAAGAAAAAAAAAATATATATATTAACCCACCCACCTAAAAGTGGGCGGGCCCCCTTATTGCTTGCTGCTAAGAGCAGCAACCTCACGCAAGGAAGTCAAAAACGTGGGACCCCCTTTAGTTCAAATCCTAATTGTATTAGGTTTTTGTCACCACTTGTCATATATATAACTTTTACCACGAGCCTCAAAACCCTAGACTTTCAAAACGAAAATTTTAGCAGAACATACCCTCTTCGCCTACGAGTTCGTTTCACCAGCAACGGAGTTGTGAGCACGACGAACGGAGCATCGGAAGTCAGCCCCGCGTCACCCACGGAGCAGTTTTTCCACTCAAGGTACCCTACTTCCCGATGACGTAACTTTCTGCTCGTAACTCCGATTTTCGATCCGTAAAATGTTCTGGAAAGTAGACTTGACCCTCTTCGAGATCCCCTAAATGGATTTTGACATGGCCATCCAACTTGCTCGAAAAATCGAGATGAAGTTGGAGAAAAACCCACTTTTCTGAATATTAAAAACTGTTTTGAAACACCAACTTGTCGGCCACTTTTCTTGCTGTCCATTAAGCTTTCGTAAAAACTAATTGAAGGTAGTCAAAGACAACATAACCGAGATTGTAACGCATCTTTTAGATTCACTTTTCATCTAGTATGTAGAAAGTTACACGTTGTTAAAGTTTTTCGAAAAACTGTAAATTCTGTTTTCAAAAAGTGGAAAAACACCCCGTACGAGGTACGTCCCGACAAACCGGGCGACCCCGTCGCAAACCGAAAGTACCAAAAGGTCCGTATCGAATTTGTGGACGTGCGAGAATTGACGGAATTCAAATTGGTTACGTGTGCGCGACGAATTTGGTCCGTATCCGTCGCATTTTTGCGTATCGGGCATTTTCGGTATTTTCCAGTTATTTTGTGCACACTCATCAAATTACGACGAAACTTGCGCCATTGGACTCGAAATATTTTTCTGGTCCTGTGACTCAAGTTTGGTCCGATTCTGAGACCGTTGATCGGGACACTATTTTGGCGGGCCCGTAATCCAACTCAACGGGTGATTTTGTGCACGGTCCACCGGAATCCAAAATTTGACATACCGTTGGGTTCGACTCATCAAAACAAATCCGTAGACATGTAGTTTGACGACTTTAGAGACCGTAGGTTCTGGCGCGCATTTTGGTGCAAAGCGGGTCCAACGGCGGACATCGTTTTGATCCGAAATTACGATTTTGCCCCTGTTCCAGAATTTGACTTTTGGACAGACGTTTCCTAGGTATATCTTCTTCACCGAGATCATTTTTGATGTTTGTTTCAGTGACTGGAGTCATCTGTGATTTGTGAGTTTTTGGTGCTGACATTTGCTACTCTTGGATTTGCCTTTCTCGCACCGCAGGCAAGATACCTTGCCATTGTACCGTTTATTTTAGTTTGCATTTTAGTTTATATCACTGTTCACTTATTTCCAGTTTTTTATTTATTGTCTGCTCAGTGATATTAGATGTACTTTGTTATTTATCCTTTGGTTGCATATGGACCTAGAGTTAAGGGACTACCGTTGTAGTGTATTTCATATACCATGACACAGTTGTATCACGAGAATGTGTGAGATGAGTATCATGTAGAGGTTCTTGTGTGTGGGCTGATCCCCCATGTGCATGCGTTAGGGCTAACTGCTAATAGAGGTGTGTTAGGAGACTTCGCAGTTAGTAGAGATACATGGTCGTGGATGCGACTTGACAGGTACATTGGGTGGGAAGAATATTTCCTTATCGTATGGGCTTCTATTGCACTTCCCTTATAACCCGGAAGCTCTGCTGGAGATACGGGTATGAGCCTCTCAGGTTGGCCACTGTCGTTTTTCAACGTCATGCTCTCGGTCACTGGTGCCCAAGTGGGGACTATACCAGATCCCATTACAGCCAGGGCTCATGCGACGAAAGGTTTGTTCTCACTGCATGTTCACTTTAGTATGGTTTGGTTACCTTATTTATGTCTTGTCACTTTCTTTGATTGTGGCATGTTTATATTCAGTATTTATATGGCATGTTGATGTATCTTGTTACGTCCCTCTGAGGACCTGGTTATCTCGCCAGGTGTGTGTTCTTGTATTTCTGCAGGTGCTCTAGCTAAGGCCATGACTTGCGCTCTATTCATCTAGATGTTGCTCTTGGATCGTCATCTCCTTGCTCTACCAAATTACTTTTCTTGTATATTTCTTTCTTATTAAAAATTTGTTGGTAGTGGACTTTGTCTCCGCCCAACGATTGTATACATGACTAATTCAAAGTTGATTTTATATCATTATTTATCTTGTGGATGAGATTTAGTACCTTGGTTACTGCATTTTACAGCTAATGTATATATACGAGGGTCCATATACTTTGTATGTATACAGCTGGCATGATTACGTTCTAGTCCTACGTATTTTGGGACTGGGGCGTTACAGCATGTTTACTCGTTTTGGTGACATCATTAACCCTCCCTCTTCTCTTGGAAAGGAATATCCCGCTCATGAAAAGATAAGGAAGATTCTTAGAGGATTGACGAAATCTTGGAGTCCTAAAGCTACCGCAATCATTGAGGAGAACGATCTAACCGTCATGAACCTAGAGACCCTCATGGGTAAGCTAATGACTCACGAGCTTGACATGAAGGATCAAGAGGAATCCTCCATTCAAGAGAAGGAGAAGGAGAAGACCAAAGAAAAGAAGAAGACTCTTTCTCTCAAAGCATCAAGGTCCTACTCCAAGGATAGCTCTGACGACAATGAGTCGGACGATGATGAAGAAATAGCTCTCACAGCTAAGCACTTCCGGAAGTTCTTAAAGTTCAACAAGGCCAACCGCTCTAGACGGGACAATGAAGAAGACCCGGCGTGCTATCAATGCAGAAGACCCGGACACATCAAGAGGGATTATCCGATGATACGAAAAGACTCAAGCAAGTACGAGAAGCCTAGCAAGGGAAGCTCGTCCTCCAGAAAGTTCGCCAACACTAGCATTTGGTGTGAAAGCGATGCGAGCGACTCCGACAACGACAAGGAGTGCAAACACAATGCCAATGTCTGTCTCATGGCAACCGATGAGGTACTTGATGATTTTTCCTTAAACACTCTTACCTATGATGATTTAGAGAAAGCCATTCTTGAGTTACATGAAGAACACAAAGGTGTTCGAAATAAATACAAGAAATCTCTTAAGGAGGTTGAGGCTTTTCAACTTGAAGTAGAGAGGCTCTCAAGTATCATTATTGATGTGAAGGGAAAATCTCCTATTTTCGACACGGATGAAATGGAGTCTTTGCGACTCAAATTTCATGAATCTCTTAACACCATCAAGAAAAAGGATGATGAGATTCAATCCATGAGAAGCTCTTATGAATTTGCCATGCGCAAATGTCAAGATGCTAATAGAAGAGAATATTCCACTTCTATTAAGTATAATGATCTTCTTACACGGAGTAAGAATATAGGGAATAAGAATACCACTCACATGCATGCTCCAAGACACCCTCACACTCATCACAATGCTAGGCATAACCATTACATGAACACTACACACAACTCCTTTTCTAACACAAGAAAAGGACCCTTTGTCAAGAAGAACACCTCTCATTATGCTTTTTACTATCATCATAACACTCATGGTAGAACTTCTCATACTAGAAACTCACACATGTACAACACTCACACTTCTTCTTCTAAATCTTCTTTGATGTGCAATTATTGTGGTTTGGTCAGTCATACTTCAAATTTTTGTTATACAAGAAAACAAGTTGACATGAGAGTTCTTAAGTGGGTTCCTAAGACTAACACTCATGGACCCATAAGATCATGGGTACCAAAATGTTCATCTTCAACTTATATTGTAGGTGACGAATCTTTCTCATGCTAGAAGCAAGTGGATTCTCGATAGCGGTTGTTCACGGCACATGACCGGTAATGCTTCACTTTTTACAATGCTATCGATGAAGAAAGAATGACATGTCTCCTTCGGTAACAATCTTAAAGGTTATATTATTGGAAATGGTAACATCGGTTCTCCTCCTTATCCTTGTATTAATAATGTATGTCTTGTTACTAATCTCAAGCATAATCTCCTTAGTATTAGCCATCTTACCGATAATGGCTATGATATCAAGTTTGTTAAACTCAAATGCTACATTACCGATAGCTCCAATGGAACTATTGTGTATGAAGGCATTAGAGAAAACAATATTTATGTTCTTTATCTTGTTGAAGGTACTAACAATGACATGTGCCTAGTTGCAAAGAACGATGAGAGTTGGCTTTGGCACATGAGGCTTGGACACGCCAACATGGATACCATCTCTCGCCTCGTCTCCAAGAAGCTTGTACGAGGACTTCCTAGTATCCCTTTCAAAAAGGATATGGTATGTGAAGAATGCGAGAAAAGTAAGTTAACCAAGTCATCCTTCAAATCCATCAACTCTGTGAGTACCACTAGACCCCTTCAACTTATTCATATGGATCTTTTCGGGCCTAGTAGAGTAGCTAGCCTTGGTGGCAAACTTTATGCTTTTGTTTTAGTTGATGATTTTTCGAGATTTACTTGGATTATTTTTCTTGCTTGCAAAAGTGATACTTTTCGTAAATTTGTTGCTTTTTGTAAACGTGTTCAAAATGAGAAAGGTTTTTCTATCAACAAAATTAGGAGTGATCATGGAGGAGAATTTGATAATGTTGATTTCAAAAGATTTTGTGAAAAGAATGATTTTGGACATGATTTTGCTTGTCCTCGTACTCCTCAACAAAATGGTGTTGTGGAGAGAAAGAATAGAACCCTTGGCGATATGGCCCGGGTTATGTTAAACCAATATAAGCTCCCCCAATATTTTTGGGCGGAAGCCGTTAATACGGCGTGTCATGTTATTAATAGAGTCTTAATTAGACCTATTACTAAGAAGACTCCTTATGAGCTTTGGTTCAACAAAATTCCTTCTATTGAATATTTTAAAGTTTTTGGTTGCAATTGTTTTATTTTGAATACCAAGGATAACCTAGGCAAGTTTGAAGAAAAAGCCTATGAAGGAATATTCCTTGGATACTCTACTTATAGTAAAGGTTTTCGTGTTTTTAACAAAAGAAGTCTTGCTGTCGAAGAGTCAATCAATGTCTCTTTTAATGAACTCAACTCTTCTACATTCTCTTCTTCCGAGGATATTGATGACATCTCGTTTGGGTTGGAGAACTCCTCTATTGAGGATCATCCTTCTTCATCTAACAATGAAGTTGTGACCCCATCTAAAGAGTCTCCTCCTCTCGAGCCGCCTTCAAAGGATCTCCCAAGAGAATGGAGATTTGTCACTAATCATCCTAAGGAGCTTATCATTGGGATCCTTCCTCAAGTGTTAGCACAAGATCTGCCACTCGTGATCTTTGTGCCAATGTGGCTTTTATCTCTAAAATAGAGCCTAAAAATGTTAATGATGCTTTTCTTGATGAATTTTGGATGATAGCTATGCAAGAGGAGCTAAATCAATTTGAGCGAAGCAAGGTTTGGGAACTTGTCCCAAAACCTAGCAATCACCCCATTATTGGAACTAAATGGGTGTTTCGCAACAAGCTTAATGAAGATGGGTTAGTGACTCGTAACAAAGTCCGATTGGTTGCTCAAGGCTATAACCAAGAGGAAGGCATTGACTACGACGAAACCTATGCTCCGGTTGTACGTCTTGAATCCATTCGTATGCTTTGTGCCTTTGCTTGTTTTAATGACTTTAAGCTATTTCAAATGGATGTTAAAAGTGCTTTTCTAAATGGTATTATTAAAGAGGAAGTTTATGTTAAGCAACCTCCCGGTTTTGAAGATTTTCAATTTCCTAATCACGTCTTCAAACTCCATAAAGCCCTTTATGGCCTCAAACAAGCTCCACGTGCTTGGTATGAGCGTCTTAGCTCTTTTCTTGTTTCTCACAATTTTTCAAAGGACAAAGTTGACACCACACTTTTTATTAAATCCCATGATGGGACTCTCTTATTGGTTCAAATTTATGTTGATGATATTATTTTTGGTTCTACTAACAACACACTTTGTGTAGAGTTTGCCAAAGTTATGCAGGAAGAGTTTGAAATGAGTATGATGGATGAACTCTCCTTCTTCTTGGGATTACAAATCAAACAGGGACCTAAAGGAACCTTCATCAATCAAGCAAAATATACAAAGGACCTCCTCAAGCGTTTCGACCTTGACGCATCCAAATCAATGAGGACTCCTATGGCCACAACGACAAAGCTTGACAGTGATGAAGATGGCACATTTGTCGACATTCGTAAGTATAGAGGTATGATCGGTATCTTACTCTATTTAACTGCTAGCCGTCCGGATATCATGTTTAGTGTTTGCTTGTGTGCACGATATCAAGCCAATCCAAAGGAATCACACTTGAGTGCCGTTAAGCGCATTTTTCGTTATCTCAAAGGCACCATTAACATGGGTCTTTGGTATCCGAAATCCTCATCCTTTGAGCTTCACGGCTTTTCGGATGCAGATTTTGTCGGATGCAAGATTGACCGCAAAAGCACTAGTGGCACTTGTCAATTCCTCGGGAAGTCCTTGGTATCGTGGTTTAGTAAGAAGCAAAACTCTGTTGCTCTTTCAACCACTGAGGCAGAGTATATTGCGGCTGGTTGTTGTTGTGCACAAATTCTTTGGATGTCACAAACACTTTTAGATTATGGCATTTCTCATTCTTGCACCCCTATTAAATGTGATAACACTAGCTCTATCAATCTCACGAAAAACCCTATTTGTCACTCACGCATGAAGCACATTGAAATTAGACACCATTTTCTTCGTGACCATCAACAAAAAGGAGATATCCGTCTTGAATTTATTGATACTACCTATCAATTAGCCGATATATTCACTAAGCCTCTCCCGAAAGATCGCTTCTCTTTCCTTTGTCGTGAACTAGGCATTTTGTCCTTTGATCCTTAGTCCCATTCGGCCGGCACACCGACGGTATACTACGGTATACCGGCGGCATGCCATTTTTCCAAGCAGAATTATGTTCTGTTTCGAAACTCGGCATACCGTCGGTATACGTCGGCATACCGCCGGCATGCCGGACGGAGGCGGACAGGACACCTACTCTGAATTCCGGGCCCACTTTTTCATCTCTCTTCCATTATTCTTTTTAATCCTATCTTTATTCCCTCTCATCCATCCCATCCCTCTTAACTACCCATCTCCTCAACTCCCCTCCTATTTATTACCCTTCAAATCACCTTCCCCCTTTCTCTCCTCTTTTTACTCCCCTCTCATTAATTTCATCCCATCACCTTTTCATCTTCCCACTTTACTCCTTCTCTACAACCGTTCCCTCCCTACCCCCCTTTCAAACTCATCACTTCATCTTCCTTCTCTACTTTAAAAACCCTCTTTCTTCCATCTCCTCTCTACTACTTCTTCTTCCACACCAAAGCACCTAATCCCTCTACATGGCTAATCCTAAGCGCCCCCGATCCTCCTCCTCCTCCCTGTTCAATCCCTTTGTCCCGGTGGCGCTACCTACCGGCTATGACCAACGCGTCTTCTCCAACTCTCTGGCGACCGAGCTTTGGTTCCAGCACTTCGTCCATCACAACGTGTTCAAGGGACGGGCGATCAACTGAAACCTCTTCCCCGGTCACGTCCCTTTGTTTGACGACGCCGATCTCTCCTCTCTTCTTCGGCGCCAAATTCCGGTCTACCCCGCTGCTGTTCGCCTTTTCTATTACAACATGAGAGGGGATGACGACGATCCATCCGCCATTTAATCTATGGTTAATGACCGCCACTTCCGTCTTACTTCTCAGGAAGTGGGGAACATTTTAGGCATCCCAGACAAAGGGGAAGCATTACCATTTTTGGGTGCTCTCAACTCCTCGGCGGCGTCCCCTTTCGACGAATTCTGCCGAATCATCTGCAAGGGTCCCAACCCTCCTGCCATCCCGGCCCTCTCTGTCCAGCTGGAGCCATTTTACTACGAGCTCCATCGGATTGTGTGCCACACTCTGTTTCCTAAGGACGGGAATTATGACGCAATCACCGATGATGCCCTAGTCTGCATGTATCATCTCTATGCCCGGAAGCGATTCTCCTTCCCGAAGACTCTTCTTCTGCAATTCAGGCATCTCTTGCCTTCGGGGAAGCATAATCTCTACTATGACTCTTTTATCACTCTGCTTATGGAGGCCAAACATGTTGACCTGTCTCTCTGCTCCTCGGATGGCGTCCCCTCATATCTTGCTGTTTCCCGTACCCTTGCTGGCGCCTCTACTTCCCGTGCCTCATCTTCCCAAGAGCAACCGGCATCTACGCCTGCTGCTCCCACATCTACCCCTCCTACTTCGGGCCGTTATATGCCGCTCACTCAGCAGCACTTTGATATGCGGATGGCCCAGGCGGAGGAGCAGATGCGGGCCCACACTCGTGGACTTGGCGCCCTGATCCAGACTCGTTTCCACGATCAGGGGTACTTCATTCAGCGCACTCTTCAAGACCGTGATGCTTTTCTGGATCTTAATCTTCAGGATCCCATGTACACGGGCCCGCGCTTCTCTGACCCCAATGCCTATGGGTTTATGTACTCTGATGGCATTGATCCTTTTGGCGCCTTCCAGCAGGCTCAGGGTGATGATGATGATGATCCGGCTGAGGATTAGGGATGGAGTTTCTTTTGGTGATGGTTTCGGATCTTGAGTGTTTCTAGTTTTTATGTGTTTTTCTTTATGTTGTCTTTTGTGGTATTTCGGGGACCGGTTGGTGGTTGTTACTTGTTGTTTGCTGTCCTTCGGGGACGTTATCTATGGTTGTCTCTCGTATCTGGCTCTCGTTGTGGAGAGTCTTTTATTTTATTACTATGATATGTATGGGTCCAGCATGTATTCACTTTCTACTTTAATATATTAATGCATGCTTCTCTTTATATACTTATGTCATTTTTATTATGTACTGTTTCTATTGATTATCCCCATCTTTGACTAAGTGGCAAAGGGGGAGAAATCATATTGAGGGGGAGCTGTCTACCTACGGGAGAGCTACTCCCTGAAGATGCTATCTCTCTAATTTGTCAATTATCAAAATGGAGGAGTTTGTTGGCACATTTTATTTTGAGTAATTAACAGCATCTTCGTAGTTTAGTCTTCTGTTCTTCAGATTCAAACATTCTCAGAAGATCTACTACATGGAGTTTTTCCGTTCAAGAGCATTCTTCTTCTTCCTTGAAGACTGTAGCAGTTACCGGCGTTCCCTGCATAAGACGACGTCTTCCTGCTTAGAGTCTTCGAGTCTGTACTGGTCTAGGTATATCTGTAAACACCTAAGGACGGATGACAGTAAAAAGAACAAGTCAAAAATCAAATAGCTACAGAGCGGCATACCGACGGTATACCGTTTTTAGTATACAGAAAGTTGCTGTGACAAATAGTCGGCATACCGGCGACATGCTTCGGCATACCGGCGGTATACCGCTTTTCTTGTCCAGAAAGTTGCTGTGACAAATTGTCGGCATACCGACGGCATGCTCCGGCATACCGACGGTATACCGTTTTTAGCAACCCAATTGTTGCTGTGACAAATTGTCGGCATACCGACGACATGCTCCGGCATACCGGCGGTATACCGTTTTTAGCAACTCAAAACTTGCTGTGACAAATTGTCGGCATACCGGCGGCATGCTCCGGCATACCGACGGTATACCTAGTTTCAAATATTTGGTTTTCGAATTGCTCTAACTAGCATTAATGGCCGCATTTAATGCTCTCAAACGGTCATTAATATGACCGTTACTATTTGGTCGGTATACCGACGGTATGCCGCTGCATACCGACGGCATACCGGTCTGTCTGTATTCAGAGCATTAAATGCCACCAACTCTTGTTTCTCTTATAAAAGAAAGCTCTCTCTCTTGAGCTTCTTCACCAACTCTTCCATAAATTTTCCAACAACCAAGAGCTCCACCATTAATACTCTTCCAAGCTTTTCATTGTCATCCTCTCCCAAAGTGTTAGAGTATTAAAGAGTTGTACATTTCGATCTTCACTTGTTAGAAGATCAACAAGTTCTCATTCTCTTTTGTTTGAAGTTGGCGAGCCTTCGTAAGAAAACTCGTGTGTAGAAGTTGGCGAGTCTTCGGATCCAAACTCGTGTTGAAGTTGGCGAGTTCTTCGGATCCAAACTCGTGTGTACTATTTGGTTAAATAGTGGATTAAAGCCGGAGAGAGTTCCGGGACTGGACTGCCTCAAAAGAGGATACCAGGATACATCCTTGCGTTTGCGTTTGATCTTTCTACTATTTACTTTCAATTGTCTTTACTGTATCAATTGTTGTAGTTAATTTTTAATTTCCCTATTCACCCTCCCTCTAGGGTTCTACACACTCTAGACCTCAAGGCCAAGCTCTTGGCAAGCTCCAAGGAAAGAGAAGGGAAGAAGAAATAAAAAGAGAGTGAAGAGAATGAAAAGAGAGAGGAGAGAGAAAGTGAAATGGCATATATAGAAGGGGGAATTAATCTTAGCCGTCGGATCGTGATCCATGTGAAAGTCTAGGTCAATCATGGCCATTCAAACAAAACCAATTATCCATTGGATAATAGAGTGTATCTACACTATTCACGAAAATATCTTAAATACTATTCATCAAAATATCCAAAATACTATTCACAAAAATATCGGAAACACTGTTCATAAAAATATCTGAAATCAAAAGTATCTAAAATATGGAAAATCTGTCTGGACGGTATGCCATCGGTATACTCCGGTATACTGGCGGTATGCCGGCAAAGGAGAAAATCTATAAGTTTTGAGAAAATTTAAAGCATTCCGGAAACCAAGAGAATACAAAATACGCTACAAAATACGTATTTAAATTAATATAAATGCTATTAAAAATTATAAAAAACTATTTTTTTGAAATCTAGGGGCTTACAGATATTAAATGAGATATTTGTAAAGTAGAGAGAGAAAGAGGTATTTAAAATAAGAAAAAAGAAAAATATTGTGTGGGGGTATTTGGGCAGTCATGAGAGGACAACATGGAGCTTGGGTTCGGGTCAAAATCGGACAGGGGACAATATTTGAATTAAAATAGATATTTATGATCACAGGTAAATAAGTAACATGCGGGGACTCAAATAAATAGGACACAAGCGTCATGGGTGAAGAGCGTCTCGAGTAGATCATTTATGAGAAGTTGGTTCTGAGAAAATGATTGGTCTGATGCTCCTAAATTAAAAGTCACGGTAATGTGCAAACGAAGATCAAAGATAAAAGTGGGAATAATTATTCAACGATTAATTGGTCTAAGTTGACCCGAAGTTGCACGGTACAAAAAGAGCACAAGGGAACGAGTTCAAGTGGGACACGATATATCAAAACGAAGATAATCTTGTTTACTTCAAAACTCGTGAAGAGAGTTTACAGAGATCGGCATCCCTGACGCTCCAGAAGTCAAAGTTACGAAAAGGTACATTAATGATCTAAACAATTAAATAATAAAACATTTATCAAAAATAATTCATTCAGAAAATTTAAAATAACCCTGAAATTCAGGGGGCTTACACCGCCGGCACCTCCAGCACCAGCAGCGCTGAGGCCATGCACCGCCGGCACTACCACACAGTGTTCTAATTAGTTGCTTATGCGATTGCAGGTGATCGCGTAGGCGACGTCAACGCAGCCAACCAGTCCCTCGCCTGAAGCAAGTCTAAGTCGAGTGGCTGACCTCCTTCGCCTCGACCCTCTATTTCAAAATTAATATGAAGTTAAATGAATGCTTGTCATCATAGTGTAGAATCAAAGAAATTATGGCACGATTCTTTACGAAACACTTGCTATCAAACTACCGATATTGAAAATGAAAAACATGCTTTCTTATGCAAGTCCACTCGGCCTATACAAAAATAATAAATGAATCGATTAACGTTTATCATAACGATATAAATGAGTAAATCGACTAAGTTCAAAAGAAATGCTAAGTTTTGCAACTAAAAGAGAAAGGATAAGGTTCTAGAAAAGTGAACATTTTTTAAGACTGCAAAACGGTCATTGGACAACTTGTCGACAAGGTGTAGTTTCCTCAAATGGTTGCCTAGGCCAAGGAACCGATTAGGTCCGGAAGGAACGAGTATAGCAAGTGCCAGCCTTACATCGGCGTGGGTATTCGGAAACTTTCGCACATGGCTCGCTACCTGCCGCGAAAGGGTCGCCGTCTAACCCAGCTATAGTCCGTGATGGCTTGATATTGCCAGTGACCTTCACACCCTTTCACTGCTTAATTAATACACGTGACACGGGATAAATATGATAGCTGCTTAATGTATACAATTTCATATGTTTGCCTCAAAATATGTTAACATGCAAATCGATCAGGATGGTTAGAATGATCACAGAAATAACTAGCTAACATACTTATAAAACTGCTTGAATCAAATGCAGAGCTTGGATTTTGATTGGCTATTTGCAGTACATGTGATCGTATTGATCCTCGCTCTTTGTAGGTCCCGTGAATCAGGAAGGACGCGCCAACTAGCTTGGCGACGTTCGTGATTTTGAAGCTTCGGCCGCGCGCCGAAGACTTTTCCCGCAACTCCACTTTTGAAGACTCTCAACTGTCCAAGAAAGATGGCTCAGCGTCCCTCCATTCCAGGCCACTGGAATAATCTGTTGTATATTGAGGGATGTGTGCAATGTATGGAACAACTATCTCATCGGCACACTTTTGTAATTGAGTCATGTTATAGCCCGCACAACATGAGTCCTGTACTGAAGTCTGTAAATGATGTCCATTATCAATAAAGATCAAAGTTCTCTTTACTTAATGTGTAATTCAATTTGTCTGCTTGCTCTCTTATATCTCGTGTTTCGGATTACCTTATGACTATGCCTTGTGCGACCGCAAATTCGGTTCGCACGATATCATGCCCGGAGGACGACTATCGATTCGACGGAATCGGGGAGTGACAGAGGAAGGTCGCACGGGAGGTTGGCGGTCAGGGATCACGACGAAAATGCCTCGAGAGAGGTGTTAAAATGGACGTGGCATTGCAGGGAGCGCCGCGGTGCGATCTGATTTGGAAGAGATAGTGTGGGTGGAGGTAGGAAGGGTTTGTGAAGGTGGGGAAAAAATGAAAGCTTCTGGGATATTTCTGTTGGAAGAGGATTTCTGAGAGTGAAATGTACGTGAAGGTGAACGTTGGCTACGTGGGGGGAGGGGGGGGGGGGTGGGGGGTCGGCGAAGGGAGCAGATCTGATGAGTGACCGGGGAGTGGGTTGAACGGGTTGGGGTTTAGTTAAACGGGTTGAGGGTTGAGGGTTTCGGACTATGGGTTTAAGTTGTGGGCTAAAACCATGGGTTACCAAAAAAGGCCTAAATTACTAGCTAAACCAATCGTTAATTCAATTGCAATCAATTCGATTAATTAACTTTTTACAAATAAAAATTATTTTCCTATTTTAATCGACTAAATATTATAATAATAATAATAATAATAATAATAATAATAATTACGAGCAACAATCTAATATTGTAAAACCCATTAATTATTAAAGTCCGATTTGTGGGTTTTACACAATTACATTACGTTGTCCAATCCTGCAAACCAAACGGGCGCTAGATAATTCATGGGTTAATCGTTGTCACAAATTTTCCCCCAATCGACAGTCCTCATAAAAAATTGACCATCTAAACCTTAATTATCCGTAAGAGAAGGGGATGTCATTGGAAGGATTCGGACGATATATTTGGAACAAATGGGCCTATGATTCAACGGATGAGCTTGCGTAAAGTAGCCTTCATATATGCCTGCTTATTGCTCCCAGCTTGTGTGCTCATGAATTCACAGTATTGACAGAAATTGATAGATCATCTACCCTTTAAAGGTCATAAATTTGGATTTTACACTGTAAGAACTTGTATATTTAATAGTGATGCAATGCATAAAGTCTTATCATTCCAAAATTTATTGAACATTAGGTTGCTATTGTAGTACTGCTAGTGTGTCACAATTACGAAGTTTCTTAAGCTATGATCTGCTTTACGCTCTATTGTAATTACAAGGACGATCAATAAACTAGTTATTCTTGAAAGTTTGTTTTTGTCTCATGAATGCAACTTATATATTCTTTATCTATCGCCCATGGTGGAAAAAGATGTTTATTGAAAGAATTAGAAAATGTGGCACGCCTGCTACAACAGTAATTTGCATTCCCTTGTTCATGCTTTTGGTATTAATTAGTTCTTTAAGTGACATACAACACCGTTTCCCCCAAGCGATCCTTTAGTAAAGAATGTTTCAGACAAATTAGCAAGTTTTGTTGCAAAGAATGGAAGGCAGTTTGAACTTGTTACACGACAAAGGAATCCTGGAGATACCCCTTTCATGTATAGATGTTTCACTTCAGTTATTACTTGTTAATTGCTATGCAAAATTTGTTACAGCTTTACGAAAGCATTTTGGGTTTTTCTTTTATTGATATTGCTGCCACTATGTTTCTCCCATTTTGGACTTCTATAACATAATACTAAATGATATAGGTGATATTTTCTCGATCAAGCAATTTTGTTCATAAATGAAATTTTATACTTATGTCTTATGTGTCAACTATTTTTATTTAGAGAAATGCTATATGTACCTCCAATTTATCCCTCCAATTTGTCTCTCCTTACGTGGCAGCCTATGTGGCAGTCCATGTGGCATGAAGGTTAAATGAGTTTCTCTCATTTCCTTTTTACTATCATTCAAGATTGGAATCCTCACATTTCCTTTTTATTGTCATCCAAATTGGAACTCATTTAACATATTCCCTATTCTTTCTCTCCAAAAAAAAAAAAATGGAAGGAATATGTTAAATGAATTCCAATTTTGGATGACAATAAAAAGGAAATGTGAGGATTCCAATCTTGGATGATAGTAAAAAGGAAAAGAGAGAGACTCATTTAACCTTCATGCCACATGGACTGCCACATAGGCTGCCACGTAAGAAGGGACAAATTGGAGAGATAAATTGGAGGTACATATAGCATTTCTCTTTTATTTACGTGGTGAATGGGCTCTAAACATAAGAAGGAAAAAAAATAAGAATACTGGAGTAAAAAAACAGTAAAACCATTGTAGACAATAAAAAATCATGAACAAACATTTAGACATGTACAATATTAATTATTTAATAAATATTTGAGTGTACTATTACTATATTTTTGAGATAAATATTTGAATCTACTATTACTTGCTCATTGTTATGTAATTATTTGAATATATTATTACTACTAACCTAAGAAGCACAAACACTACAAAATTCATGTCGTGTCGGACATAAGCATCGAACATGCATGAATACTCCAAAATATACTTAAGACACCAAATTAGGTGCCGTGACCATATTGTCGCTGTGTTTGAAATGCGACGTAACTAGTCCGTTCAACATAGCTAGTAATGTTCTTGAGTGAATTTTGCGATAAATATGGCAAAGGTATACTTTTAATTCTTCTTTCGTATCTATATTTTCTTTTTCCTCCTTGGCTATGATGGAACTGGGGATTCCCAGGACCCTTCCTTTGGTGTGCGTATTGATCGATAGAAAGTTAAACAGATCTAATACGTGTTCTAATGTCACGACCCGCACCCTAGAGTAAGGGCACGAAAAGTGGGTACGTCCAGCCTACGCCACAGTGTCGGCGGTAGAACGCTGTCCTAGGTCACAACATCTAACAATATAATGCTAAGCAGTTTATACTCTTCGAATAGGGGTAACATAGCAGAATGTAAACTCAATCACAACTAAGGAAGAAGAAGTACGATATGATATAGAACTCAAAATGAATACAGATGATCAGAAGAGTCTAAGTGTCTAAGATAATAACTCAGCAACATCCAGAATACAAAGTCTCAACTACAGAATATGAAAGAATATATACAATCCAGATCTCAAATGACAGAATAGAGCATAACTAAACTAGTCTAGGCAGTAGGGGTAATGTCATCAGCTAGAGCTGGGTCCTCATGAGAGTCCAGCTCACAAGTGTCGTCTAGATGGGCTCCATAGTAGGTCGGGCAGAAGTCCTCGGTATCATCTGTAATATTTTCAACAGGTCCAGTCAGGACGGGAGCGAGCACATTACATCTCATACAGTTCATATCATGGCAGGAAATATAAAGCAAGCAATAGAGTAAGATACATGAAACGCTGTAAGAAGATATACATGAAAACATGAGAGATATTTGATAACTGGAAATATATATATATATATGATAAGTAACTGTAAGTGACTAGTGATTTAGAGTACGAGATGGCATGTAATTGGCTTAGGTTGTACATGATAAAACATTGAAAGTAATAGAGTGTACATGATGGGTAATCACATGACCATTTATACTCACCCCTACCCACAATCAATACACAAGGATCAAGTCAAGTTACGTTACGGACATGATATTTTGTTACACACGAAACACGTGAGAAAACATGAACGTACATGAGAGCACAAGAAAGTACATGAGCGTACATGAAAGAACATGAGAGAACATGAGTGTACATGAATAACGCAAGAGCAAAGAATACATGATGTACATGAAACACATGACATAAAGTATCCGATGCGCCCGCTAAAGGGGGATAACATCCCAAGAAGAGATCCATATAGTTCCAATCCGTGATGATAACGTGACAGCATTAAGTAAAGTAATCTAGAGCAAGAATATAAATCTTAAGAAGTATGAAACGATCAGAGAATGTACTCGCCTGTGATCTGAATGTCTGTGAGAATACACTGTCCGAAACGAGGTATCTGAGTCCTATTTAGAGCAACACAAGTCATGATGTGTACAAAGGGGTTATAAATGAAGTGTACAATGTATTTACATGATTTCTAGGTCAATCTAGGTCAAACTAAGTCATACTAGGTCTTACTGGTTCATACTAGGTCATACCAAGTCGCTAGGAGTCAATCCAAGTCAAACTATGTCAAACTGGGTCAAAGGTTGACTTACAGTTGACTTTTGGTCAACTGGTCAACCCTGGTCAACTCTGGTCAACTCTAGGTCAAACTAGTCTAATGTTGACCAACTGTTGACTTTCAGTCAACTGGTCAACTCTGGTTTGGTTTCGGTCAAATCTAGTCGCTTAATGGCTAAGTTTGACTCTCGGTTGACTTTTGTTGACCTTTGGTCAAAATGGTCAACCGACGTCAAAACTAGTCTAGGAGCACTATATTTGATCATTACCAACCAAGGGAACCAAGTTCTAACAATATCTTAGACTCTAGACTCCAATACCCTATTTCTAGGTAAAACCAATATTACCTTACCAAGGTAAATCCCGATACCTTGCCCAATACAAAGAAAACCCCACTAATACCCAAGATACTAGCCTAGGCTCCTTAGGGTAACTAGATACTATCCTATCTAAGGTTTACCTACCAATAAATATAGGTATCCTAGGTATCTAACCTATTTTAGAACATGTGTTGGTTTTCTACCCATTACCTTACCTATACCCTCTTACCATCTAACTAACACTCACACACACTCTAACTAAGCTCACTCACACACAATACTTCAAACATAAACTCCCATATAGGCTTTCCTATTGGTTTACACATAGGCTCTCACCTAGGCTATTAGCTATACCCCTATAGGCTCTCACACACACACACAAACTCATAACACACACACACACATACAAAGCATGTAAAGTGGACTGATTTGTGAAGCAAGATAGGACTGATTTTAGGGTAGTTAGGGACTGAATATTTGGACTACAATATGGGGGTTTGGGGACTGTCATGGACAGCATATGGGTGCTAATATGTGGTAGCTATGGAGTGGGTTTAGGGAGTGTACATGGGACATTTATTGGACTAAAGTTGGGGGCTGTCATGTGATGGTTTTGGACTGGTTTTTAGGAGCAAAGGGGGACAGCCACATAGGTTTGCTTAGGACTGAAATTTAGGTGGCTTGATGGTTGCTAACAAGGGTTAAATGGACAGCCATATAGGCTTGATTGTGGACTGCTATTAGGATAGTAATATGGGAATGTTTAGGACTGAATGTGGGGTGGTCATGGACTGTTTTGTGATGGGGTTTTTATGGAAAGATTTGTGGTGGTTTAGGACAACTATGGGAGTGGGTTGGACTGCTATGTAGGGCTGTGTTTGGGACAGGAATGTGGGCTGATTACTGACAGGTTTGGGACTGGAATTTGGACAGTGTGTAGCTGGTAGGGCTGTCATTGGGGGCTAAATGGGGCATGTTAAGGGCTGATACATGGGCTAAGTATAGGCTGAAATTTATGGACTGTTTTAGAACTGGAATGGGACTGCTTATAGGGCTTCTAGGACAGGGTTGGGACTGAACATAGGGACTGGTTTTGGGGTGAACATGCTGTCAGTTATGGACTGATATGGGCTAATAATGGGACTAAATCTAAGGCCATCTAAGGGTTAACCTTCCCCTCCTAAACTGCTGCTTAGCAGTATATTACTGCTACTGCCCTGCTGCTAATAACAGTCCCCTTTTGGGGACTGTTCAGGACTCCAGAGATCAGTCCCCTGTGTGGGGACTGATACTCATATAGCTGCTGTAAAGCACAGCAGGTCCCCCTCCCCTTGAATCACTCTCTAATCTCTCACTCTCTATTCTCAAAACAAACATTCACACATATATATTCCACACCAACCCAACTCCAAAACCACATCCACCATTCCCTCTCATGCCCAAAATATTCCCACAAATAAACAACAATCAAAATTAAGAAATGAATAGATATCTACATATAACAGTCCTAATATTCATATATAGACTAAAACACAATAAAACTATATACACATGATACAAAAGCCTAAAATTTCTTGATACTATCACCCCCAACCAAGTAGAGACACAACCACGCCTCACTAACTACTCTCTAACATATATAAAACTGAAATTAAAGACAAAATAAACCTATTAGGCATTTAAACAAACATATGGGGTGTCCTATTTCAACAACTACCATTATGACACAAAGCTACATACAAAAACACACTAGAGGACTCCAAATGGCCTCTAACTTATTCCAAATGGTCATCCTAACAAGAGGGTTCATTCTATGGATTCAAAACTACCTTAAATGCATGGAAACAAGTTTTAGAGGAAAGGCTTATACCTATTAGGAGTGAATCCTAATGAAACCTTCTCCGATACGAAGAACTCCTCAAATAGACACGTCCACTTCGCACTTCTCTCCCAAACCTTGGTAGCAACCTTCCTTGGCAATAAGGGGAGGATTGACGGAAGAAAATGTGAAGGATTGATTTGATTTGGGGATCAAATCAATACAAAAACTCAAAAGAGGGAAGAACACTTGAGAGCTCCAAAGGAAGAGGCAAGTTTCTAAAGAGGAAAGAAACTAAACCCCTCCTATAGTGGCCGGCCATAATAGGGCTAGTTTGGGCATGGTGAAATGGCCATGTCACTCCCCATTCCCAGTATACGTATTTTTAATACATGTACTTCTCAAATGTATTTATTTAATATTTATCATGTATTATCCTGTATTTAAATTTCTTTAAATTCATGTTAATTAATTTTCTGCATTTTACTTTCTGCTTTTATTTCTCTGCTTTAGCTAGACTTGGGTTCGGCTTGGTTTGGTTTAGTTAGTTGGTTCATCATGAACCAAACCTAATACCCCCATCTACCACCACCTTTTCATTTAAAGCCAACCCCCCTTTTCTCTCTTCATTATTTTTCCTTCACCATCACTCTTCTTCTTCTTCCTCATTACTCTCTCCACCTACCAAACCCATAGGCAAGTACATCTTGCTTCTTCATGAGGACCCATTTTTATGGTTCCATTCTCTTCCCCTTGTGATTCTAAAAGAGTTTAGAACTTGCCATTTTTTGTTTTGAAGTTTTATTTTTAGTAGATCTAAAAATTAGTTGTTTTTGGATTTTTGTGGTTTTGATCTATCAAACTTCTTTGTTTTCAAGTTTTGATGGTTCCATGTTGTAGATAATTTTATTCTACCCAATTTTGACCTTTGCAAAGTTGGATTTGGACTTATTTTGACCAAGTTATGGATTTTGAAGCTTTGGGTTCAAACCATGGAGTTCTTGCTGATTTTGGAGAAGACAGTGAGCAGTGGGCGTGAGCTTTTTAGCTTGAGCCACTGAGTTGCGCGCGCTCTTTAGCGCAGTGCAGTCTGCCTCATCGCTGCCTTTTGGCGGCGTATGGTCTTGTTTACGCTACCTTGATGAGGAGTCGTATGGACTTGCATACGCTGTCTTGAAGAGAAAGCGTATGGAGTACATACGCTGCCTTGAAGAGGAGTCGTATGGAGTTTATACGCTGCCTTTTGGAAGCGTATCACTTACGTACGTTGGCTTGGATAGTAAGGAGTCGTATGGAGTTCATACGCTGCCTTTTGGAAGCATATGACTTGCGTACACTGGCTTGGATAGTAAGGAGTCGTATGGAGTTCATACGCTACCATTTGGAAGCGTATAACTTGCGTACGCTGACTTGAGTGTGGCTTGACCTGAGCGTACGCTGACTTGAGCATAGCTTGACCTGAGCGTATGCTGACTTGAGCGTGGCTTGACCTGAGCGTACGCTGACTTGAGCGTAGCTTGACTTTAGCGTATCTTGACCTGAGCGTACGCTGACTTGAGTGTGGCTTGACTTGAGCGTAGGCTGACTTGAGCGTAGGCTGGCATGAGCGTAGCCTGCTTACCTGGGATCTTCTATAGCCCTGTATATTTGTCACGACCCGCACCCTGTATAGAGGCACGAGAAGTGGGTACGCCCAGCCTACGCCGCTGTATCGGCGGTAGTAAGCTGTCCTAGGTTGCTAACTAATATCATGCAGTGAATATAAAATGTACTTGTCCAGATATCAGCTCCGAATGGAGGACAAGTAAAAGGGTATGATCTACTCAAACACAGTCTAAACACGAAGAGATAACACAGAAGTTATACCTAAGGAAATAAAGACAACAACAACTAACTACTAAAATAATACTCCAATATCTCAAACCAACTTAATACAGACTCAATATCTTAACTTTAATACAACAAGCCAAAACATGAAAGCTAAAGTAGTCTACTAGCTAATCTCCTGAATCACTCCTGAGAGTCGGGACCAAATGTAGCTAATCCCTCGCCAGGTCCATGGTAAGCAGGGCATGTGTCCTCAGGATTATCATCTGTAATATTTTCAACAGGTCCAATCAGGACGGGAACGAGTACAACTCATCTAGAAAAACCCAAGTAAATGACAAAGAACTATAAAACAGTTATAGATAGTTTTATTGATGAGCATGGCAGTTTTATACAGGTAATGATGGCATAGAGAAACAGTAAGATACGAGAAAAGAAAGGTAACTAAACAAGAGAAAAATCATGGCAATGAAGACAGTAATAAAAGCTAACTGAACTAGAATATCATGTGTGAGTCCAGACAGTACGATATAAGTCTAATGTAATCCCAGTGTGAGTCCAGTCCATATAATCTGATACCAGATAATTTCTAGTACAAGATGAGTCCAACAGTGATCAATGAAACCAGGGTGAGTCCAACTATGATCTAACAGTGTGTTTTAAAATACCGAGGTCGACATGTAAACGGCTGTAGGTATCAGGCACATCTCTCACTGATCGGGCTAGAGATGGCTATGCTTCCGGTAGATTCCAGTAGGAGATTCCGGATTGGGGTATGTCTACATGTCTTACTCAATATTTCCCCGCCCAGCAAGTGAATCCAAAATCGACAAAAAGAATCGAGATGAGTCTGGCCAATATGTGATGATTCCAGAAATGATTTCAGAATGATACTAATGACTCCAGTAATAGAGGCCAGCAAGTAAGGTATGTGTCGATACATGAATCCAGAAATATCCATACATGTTGATACAGAGAATCACATAGAACTAACTAGAACTGAAATACAGTAATCGACAAATAAATGAGAGAACTATCAGAGAATGTACTCGCCTGATACTCTGGAAAGAGTAGTGTAATATCAGATGTCTGTACTAGGGTCACAATGTCCTAAAATAGAGCAATACAGTTACGACATGTCTAAAATGAAGTAAATAGAATCTACAATGCAATCTATATGAATTCTAAGCCAATCTAGGTCAAAGTCAAACTTGGTCAACACTACAGTCAAACTAAGTCAAATTAAGTCATACTAGGTCACAGGAAATCAAACTAAGTCATACAAGGTCAAACAAGGGTAAACAAGTCTAATCTAGGTTAAAGTCAACTCATGGTCAAACATTCTAGCCAAACTAGTCAACTCTAGTTACTTGGGTCCATATAGGGTCAAGTCTTAGTTCAACTAAGGTTTTGGTTAATCATAGACTAGTTAATAAGGTAATTAGGTCAATCTTGACTAATGGCCAATATCCAGTCAAACTTTATAAGGCTAACTCAAAACCAAACATAGGCTAACCTGTCTTAGGATACCTAAGATACTATACCAAGTATATCACACAAAATATATATAGCACAATACCAACCTTAATCCTGTAATCAAGCTAATCCTATTCTCCAACTCAAGTCATGACTCAACTCTAAGTGTCTCACTTAACCCCATACATATCTTCCTCTATATAGGATTACCCTCATAATCCATATGGTCAACCTAATCATCTAGTTAGGGTTTAGTCAAACTTAAGTCACCAAGTCATCTAAAATCTATCTAAGTCAATTCTAGGTCAAGGTTGACCTATAGTTGACTTTGGTCAACAATGGTCAACAAGGGTCAACTTGCTAGTCAACCTAGGTCTACTAAGCCTATTGGTCAATCCTAACTTGCTACTAACCATAGGCTAGTATATCTAGGGCACTATGACATATATACATATCTAATATATATATACCATATATATCCAACTATACCTAACCATATCAATATATATATATATATATATATATATATATATATATATATATATATATATATATATATATATATATATATATATATATACTCTCATATATATACCAATACATAATTATATATAACATAACATATATATATATATATATATATATATATATAAAACATATATAGAGAGAGAATAATAGAGAGAGAGATGTGAGAGGGTGTGTGTGTGTGTGTACATGTGTGAGTGAAAGGGGTGTGAGTGTGTGAGGGTGTGCACAGTGGGCTGGGAAGAGGGGCAGTGGTGTGTGTGTGTGTTAGACAGCAGGGGGGGTTAATCTCAGGAAAACTGAGATGGGGGGACACACAAACACACACATACATATATACATATATACATATACCCATATCTACATATATACATACATATACACACTCACATACTTACATACACACACATATACTTATATACATATATATACAGTATATATACACACAAAAATACGTATATATATTCATAAAAATCAATTTGAAATTTAATTTAAATACTGAAAATAACAGGGATTTACTGTTCATGACTGAACATATAGGTAAATCCCAAAATTGATACAAAACCTAACTAATATGCCCAAGTGGTGGTTGGTAATTGTGCCCCTACACATGTACGTGTCGTGTGTGTCAATGGGAGTCCACCACGACACGACACGGCGTGTCCAGGTATTAAAATACCAAATCGGGTAAATTACAGTGCACAGTATCGTGCTAAGGTGCACACGCGTGTAGGACATGACACACGTGTCCAGGTGTCTCGTGCTCACGCGTGTGGGTTCGCCTAGGGTCAGGCTAGGTGTCTAGGTACCTGATTCGTGTCCAAGTGTCCCCGTGTCCGCGCACGAAGTGCGTATCAGAGGCACTGTGCGCGCGTGTAAGTGACAGTGTGTGTCCAGTGCGAGTGCGATTCCTCACTCGACACGACACGGCTTGATACAAAACTTTGGGGATGTCTTGTCAGACATTGCCCCTAGGTTTGTGTCAAGGTTCCCGTGTCCACGTGTCGTGTACAGTGCACACGAGGGGTCTGGTAGCAGGACAGCGTGCACTATCTCGTGCACGCGTGTCGAGGGCTTGTGTGCCACGTGTGTGTCACCTAGGGCCTCGTGGTCGTGTCCTAGGATAGGTGAGGTGTCAGGGTACGTGTCTAGGTCACTGTATCGTGTCCACAACACGTGTGGACACGACACGAAGTGTCAAACACTTGCGTGTTTACAGTGTGCACAGTATAAACAGTGTGTTAAAATCAGTGGGTTCGTGTCCTGTTTTGGACACGAACAGTGTCCAATTCATGCTCAGTCCTAGGGAATCGTGTCCTACACATCTAGGGCTACCCAAAAATATATTTTGTTTGGAAAATAACAACTTTCAAACCATAGTGACATTTCACCAAACACTGTAATTAAGACACAGACACGTGTCCGATACGGACACCAAACCAAGTCTAAATCCTACCAAACTTGACCCACAGTTCCCTAGTACCTAGATGCATGCAACTATGAAGAGAAAACACAATATTAATAGGTTTTAGGGCATGTTACCTATGAGTGCAAAACCCTCAATAATAGGCCTATTTGAATGAAATCCTCCTTCGACTCCCAACGTCCAAAGCTTCACAAATCCTTGCTAGCAAGCCATAACTAGTATCCTCTAGTGTAGGGGAGTCTAATGCAAGAAACTAGGCTCAATTTGGTGTTGAAATGGTTAAATGGTGAGGGTGTGAAGGTAGAGGAAAAAACTAGGTTTTAAGTGTAATGAAAGAAGCTTGAATGAAGGGGGGGTGGTGTTCATATAGGATGGGGGCATGGGTTGGGCTGCCATGGGGGGGTAGGGTAGATATTTAGGGTTCCTTTCCACCTAGCAAGCTTAGTCTCTAAGTCTTTGACCCTTAGATATTTCTAGGTTTCTAAAGGAAATATCTTAGATAGGTAATATCTAGATATTTGTCTAACCTTAGATATTTCTAACATAAAACTAACATCTAACATTAGCCTCCTAGGTTAGTGACTAATCTCTAGGTTAGGGTAAACTAGGTTAGGGCTAACATGACACTAATCCACTAATTAAATAATAATAAAAACACATAAATCCAAATAATTCCTAATAAATCCTAGAAAATTACCAAAATACCCTTTAGGCTAAAAAGCCCTAATTTGATGTTCTAAACCTATGGCTAGGCTCACATGATCATGGTTAGTTTCTAGGTTATGAAATCTCTAGGGTTTACACTAGGGTTACACTAGTAAAATCACAAAGTCATAAGCCATGACTTAGAAAATAGTTTTAAATTAACTAAAATCACCAAAAATCATATTATGACTAAAACACCATTATTAAATAATAAAAATAATAAATTTTCAAAAATACCCCAATTTCAGAAAACTGGGTCTTACAAGTCTACCCTCCTTAGAGAAATTTCGTCCTCAAAATTAAGATAGTCGTACTCCTTCTAGGTCAAACCCCCAGTCAATCAAAGTCAAAAAGATAACATGCAATCATAGTCCTACTGGTCGTGATTCCACGGTCTCGAACAGGGTAACTATACTATCTAGCACATCACAAGCATATCCTGACAGGTACTAATGGAATCATACAACAAGATGGGAAAGGAAGGGCAGAAAGACAAACCTGCTAACCCGTCACCTGCAGCGTTGGTCTCCTCGACCGTCATCGCAAAAGCTCCACCCCTCTGGTGCTGAGCTACAGGTGGCCTAGCCCCCATATAAGGAGGTGCAATTGGACAATCCATCTTCTGGTGAGTATCAGACCCACAGGTATAGCAAACCTTCAGCCTCTTCCTATACTGCTCTCTGATGTGTCCCTGCTTCCTGCAGTATGAACAACTGATCGTCTTCGGGTCCTGACCTCTATGCTGATGCTGCATCTGCTGAAATAGCCTCTGCTGCTGTCGGGGTCCCGGGGCTCTAACTGGCGGGGTCAAATGATGTGGTGTGGGAGGATGATATATCTGCTGGTGTAGCATCGGCACTTTCTGCTGTAAAGCCTGACGCTTGGAGGGTCCCTCAATGTGTACAGAAGCCGGCCTCTTGCAAGACAGAAGACGGTCCTCGATACTCCGGGCTAACTCTAAGCTCTGGTAGTAGTCAATCATACTGTTTGCCACTATAAGAATGCCAATGTCTGGAACAAGACCACGGCAAAACCTACGCGTCATCTCCTCTGGATCTGCAACCAGACTAGGAGCGAAACGGCTCAAGCGACTAAACTCTGCCGCATACTCGTCAACAGAACGGTTTCCCTGCTGGATGTTCTGGAATCGTAGCCCCATGGCTACCCTAGCGGTGGTCGAGAAAAATTTCTTCTTGAACTGGGACTTGAACTGATCCCAAGTGGCTCTCCCTCTCGCGAATAACGGCTCATTCCGGAACCAAACTCCTGCCAAGTTTATCAGCAAAAATCCCGCTGCCTCGACCTGGAGGTCATCCGGCATCCTAACTCCAATGAGCTTCCTCTCTACCGAGTCTAACCAGTCATCTGCTACTACTATGCCCTCAGTCCCTAAGAACTCCTTGGGATTCAGACCCATGAAGTCCTTGATCGTTCCCGCTCTCTGCCGCGGCTCTACAGGTGGTGGGACCACGGTACGTCCCTCTGAATGCTCCATGCTCTGGCGGAGTAGGGTGGTCTGCTCCTGATGAGTTGCTAGGAACCCCTGGATCAGAATGAGCAGTTGGTTCCCGTCGAGTGTGACGGAAGCCTGGGTAGGTATAGTGATAG
Organism: Iris pallida; assembly: GCA_029216955.1. NCBI lineage: Eukaryota > Viridiplantae > Streptophyta > Magnoliopsida > Asparagales > Iridaceae > Iris > Iris pallida. The sequence continues at coordinate 11,398,635 of JANAVB010030817.1, read as the reverse complement.
GGGGTGGTGGAAGTATCGGGTCCTGCTGGGATTGTGATATGGAAAGTGGTTGAGGTATCTGGGTTTGTGGATCTGGGGAGTGGAAGAATGTGGTAGGTGGAGGTGTATCAGTCAACTGGTCAGCTGACTGGATGGGGAGCGTGCCATTCTCAGGAGTGACATGCTGGGATGAACGAGTAAGCACCATCTAATTACAATAAAAAGGACTTATAAGGACTCTTTAAAGCAAAACAATAATAGACAAGAAAATATAATTATAATAGCAAGCATGTGATGTATTTCCTATGTTGCAATCCTAGTATTCCTCTAAGTGTTCTAAGCGTCACTCCTAATGTTGTCTAATTACCTTAAGTTCCTAACTACAGGCATGCTTGGTACAATAACGTAACCAAACAATTTAGTCGACAGACCTGCATGGGCCACCACTAAAAACGTGTCACGACCCGCACCCTGTATAGAGGCACGAGAAGTGGGTACGCCCAGCCTACGCCGCTGTATCGACGGTAGTAAGCTGTCCTAGGTTGCTAACTAATCTCATGCAGTGAATATAAAAAGTACTTGTCCAGATATCAGCTCCGAATGGAGGACAAGTAAAAGGGTATGATCTACTCAAACACAGTCTAAACACGAAGAGATAACACAGAAGTTATACCTAAGGAAATAAAGACAACAACAACTAACTACTAAAATAATACTCCAATATCTCAAACCAACTTAATACAGACTCAATATCTTAACTTTAATACAACAAGCCAAAACATGAAAGCTAAAGTAGTCTACTAGCTAATCTCCTGAATCACTCCTGAGAGTCGGGACCAAATGTAGCTAATCCCTCGCCAGGTCTATGGTAAGCAGGGCATGTGTCCTCAGGATTATCATCTGTAATATTTTCAACAAGTCCAATCAGGACGGGAACGAGTACAACTCATCTAGAAAAACCCAAGTAAATGACAAAGAACTATAAAACAGTTATAGACAGTTTTATTGATGAGCATGGCAGTTTTATACAGGTAATGATGGCATAGAGAAACAGTAAGATACGAGAAAAGAAAGGTAGCTAAACAAGAGAAGAATCATGGCAATGAAGACTGTAATAAAAGCTAACTGAACTAGAATATCATGTGTGAGTCCAAACAGTACGATATAAGTCTAATGTAATCCCAGTGTGAGTCCAGTCCATATAATCTGATACCAGATAATTTCTATTACAAGATGAGTCCAACAGTGATCAATAAAACCAGGGTGAGTCCAACTATGATCTAACAGTGTATTTTAAAATACCGAGGTCGACATGTAAACGGCTGTAGGTATCAGGCACATCTCTCACTGATCGGGCAAGAGATGGCTATGCTTCCGGTAGATTCCAGTAGGAGATTCCGGATTGGGGTATGTCTACATGTCTTACTCAATATTTCCCCGCCCAGCAAGTGAATCCAAAATCGACAAAAAGAATCGAGATGAGTCTGGCCAATATGTGATGATTCCAGAAATGATTTCAGAATGATACTAATGACTCCAGTAATAGAGGCCAGCAAGTAAGGTATGTGTCGATACATGAATCCAGAAATATCCATACGTGTTGATACAGAGAATCACATAGAACTAACTAGAACTGAAATACAGTAATCGACAAATAAATGAGAGAACTATCAGAGAATGTACTCGCCTGATACTCTGGAAAGAGTAGTGTAATATCAGATGTCTGTACCAGGGTCACAATGTCCTAAAATAGAGCAATACAGTTACGACATGTCTAAAATGAAGTAAATAGAATCTACAATGCAATCTATATGAATTCTAAGCCAATCTAGGTCAAAGTCAAACTTGGTCAACACTACAGTCAAACTAAGTCAAATTAAGTCATACTAGGTCACAGGAAATCAAACTAAGTCATACAAGGTCAAACAAGGGTAAACAAGTCTAATCTAGGTTAAAGTCAACTCATGGTCAAACATTCTAGCCAAACTAGTCAACTCTAGTTACTTGGGTCCATATAGGGTCAAGTCTTAGTTCAACTAAGGTTTTGGTTAATCATAGACTAGTTAATAAGGTAATTAGGTCAATCTTGACTAATGGCCAATATCCAGTCAAACTTTATAAGGCTAACTCAAAACCAAACATAGGCTAACCTGTCTTAGGATACCTAAGATACTATACCAAGTATATCACACAAAATATATATAGCACAATACCAACCTTAATCCTGTAATCAAGCTAATCCTATTCTCCAACTCAAGTCATGACTCAACTCTAAGTGTCTCACTTAACCCCATACATATCTTCCTCTATATAGGATTACCCTCATAATCCATATGGTCAACCTAATCATCTAGTTAGGGTTTAGTCAAACTTAAGTCACCAAGTCATCTAAAATCTATCTAAGTCAATTCTAGGTCAAGGTTGACCTATAGTTGACTTTGGTCAACAATGGTCAACAAGGGTCAACTTGCTAGTCAACCTAGGTCTACTAAGCCTATTGGTCAATCCTAACTTGCTACTAACCATAGGCTAGTATATCTAGGGCACTATGACATATATACATATCTAATATATATATACCATATATATCCAACTATACCTAACCATATATATATATATATATATATATATATATATATATATATATATATATATATATATATATATTCCCATTATATATAATACCCTTATATATATATATATATATATATATATATATATATATATATATATATATATATATATATATATATATATATATATATATATATATTCCCATTATATATAATACCCTTATATATATATATATATATATATATATATATATATATATATATATAACATGTTATATATATATATATATATATATATATATATATATATATATATATATATATATATATATATATATATATATATATATATATATATATATATATACTCTCATATATATACCAATACATAATTATATATAACATAACATATATATATATATATATATATATATATATATATATATATATATATATATATATATATATATATATATATATATATATATATATATATATAACATATAGAGAGAGAATAATAGAGAGAGAGATGTGAGAGGGTGTGTGTGTGTGTACATGTGTGAGTGAAAGGGGTGTGAGTGTGTGAGGGTGTGCACAGTGGGCTGGGAAGAGGGGCAGTGGTGTGTGTGTGTGTTAGACAGCAGGGGGGGTTAATCTCAGGAAAAATGAGATGGGTGGACACACAAACACACACATACATATATACATATATACATATACCCATATCTACATATATACATACATATACACACTCACATACTTACATACACACACATATACTTATATACAGTATATATACACACAAAAATACGTATATATTCATAAAATTCAATTTGAAATTCAATTTAAATACTGAAAATAACATGGATTTACTGTTTATGACTGAACATATAGGTAAATCCCAAAATTGATACAAAACCTAACTAATATGCCCAAGTGGTGGTTGGTAATTGTGCCCCTACACATGTACGTGTCGTGTGTGTCAATGGGAGTCCACCACGACATGACACGGCGTGTCCAGGTATTAAAATACCAAATCGGGTAAATTACAGTGCACAGTATCGTGCTAAGGTGCACACGCGTGTAGGACACGACACATTTGTCCAGGTGTCTCGTGCTCACGCGTGTGGGTTCGCCTAGGGTCAGGCTAGGTGTCTAGGTACCTGATTCGTGTCCAAGTGTCCCCGTGACCGCGCACGAAGTGCGTATCAGAGGCACTGTGCGCGCGTGTAAGTGACAGTGTGTCCAGTGCGAGTGCGATTCCTCACTCGACACGACACGACTTGATACAAAACTTTGGGGATGTCTTGTCAGACATTGCCCCTAAGTTTGTGTCAAGTTTCCCGTGTCCACGTGTCGTGTACAGTGCACACGAGGGGTCTGGTAGCAGGACAGCGTGCACTGTCTCGTGCACGCGTGTCGAGGGCTTGTGTGCCACGTGTGTGTCACCTAGGGCCTCGTGGTCGTGTCCTAGGATAGGTGAGGTGTCAGGGTACGTGTCTAGGTCACTGTATCGTGTCCACAACACGTGTGGACACGATACGAAGTGTCAAACACTTGCGTGTTTACAGTGTGCACAGTATAAACAGTGTGTTAAAATCAGTGGGTTCGTGTCCTGTTTTGGACACGAACAGTGTCCAATTCATGCTCAGTCCTAGGGAATCGTGTCCTACACATCTAGGGCTACCCAAAAATATATTTTGTTTGGAAAATAACAACTTTCAAACCATAGTGACATTTCACCAAACACTGTAATTAAAACACAGACACGTGTCCGATACGGACACCAAACCAAGTCTAAATCCTACCAAACTTGACCCACAGTTCCCTAGTACCTAGATGCATGCAACTATGAAGAGAAAACACAATATTAATAGGTTTTAGGGCATGTTACATATGAGTGCAAAACCCTCAATAATAGGCCTATTTGAATGAAATCCTCCTTCGACTCCCAACGTCCAAAGCTTCACAAATCCTTGCTAGCAAGCCATAACTAGTATCCTCTAGTGTAGGGGAGTCTAATGCAAGAAACTAGGCTCAATTTGGTGTTGAAATGGTTAAATGGTGAGGGTGTGAAGGTAGAGGGAAAAACTAGGTTTTAAGTGTAATGAAAGAAGCTTGAATGAAGGGGGGTGGTGTTCATATAGGATGGGGGCATGGGTTGGGCTGCCATGGGGGGTAGGGTAGATATTTAGGGTTCCTTTCCACCTAGCAAGCTTAGTCTCTAAGTCTTTGACCCTTAGATATTTCTAGGTTTCTAAAGGAAATATCTTAGATAGGTAATATCTAGATATTTGTCTAACCTTAGATATTTCTAACATAAAACTAACATCTAACATTAGCCTCCTAGGTTAGTGACTAATCTCTAGGTTAGGGTAAACTAGGTTAGGGCTAACATGACACTAATCCACTAATTAAATAATAATAAAAACACATAAATCCAAATAATTCCTAATAAATCCTAGAAAATTACCAAAATACCCTTTAGGCTAAAAAGCCCTAATTTGATGTTCTAAACCTATGGCTAGGCTCACATGATCATGGTTAGTTTCTAGGTTATGAAATCTCTAGGGTTTACACTAGGGTTACACTAGTAAAATCACAAAGTCGTAAGCCATGACTTAGAAAATAGTTTTAAATTAACTAAAATCACCAAAAATCATATTATGACTAAAACACCATTATTAAATAATAAAAATAATAAATTTTCAAAAATACCCCAATTTCAGAAAACTGGGTCTTACAATATTGATATCTTATTAGATGTTTAACGTCCATTTTATATCCTTACGCCTTTTTGCATAAACTTGATATAATCATGATATGTTAATATTTCTGTTAAGTATAGATTGTTACGTGGGATGTACCATGTGTCGTGAATTAAGTTATAGATACCCCGATTGACTGGAATTAAACCCTGAGAGTTGTAGACTCAACCCCACTGAATATTAGTTGACTTTCATGCCTTGTCACCATTGATAATGATTGTGACCTTGACTAATAATTGATCATGCGTTCCTAGTTGGAACTAAGAGACTGGCTAGTCGTCTTATTAAATTGAATAAATGAGACACATTCATATTTATTATGAACTATTGAAATCGACTGGCTAATCCCGAACATTGGCATACAGGCATATGCATGCTTCAATTCATTTATTATTTATTTATCTTACCAAAGAAGCATGTGTACTTTATGGTCAAGGCATGATTACTCCGTGGTTAGTTTTGATTGTTGCATTACGCTATGTAAGACCTACAATCTGACCGCACTGGTATCATTGTAGAGTTGTGCATATCGTACCCCGTACGAAAGTACTCATTTTGAATGACCATGATCCACGATATGGTACTTCACTCAACGTAGAGGCTATTAAGTTAAATAAAATAATGATTGCATGGAGAGAATGGATTCCCGAGTTCTTACATGGCAGCCCTCTTGGGACTATTAAGTGCCCGACAGGCCGGCTGGTTCCCACAGATACTGCAAACCTGCCACACGGGCAGGAAGCGGTATCTGCTTATATTATATTGATTATTGTATATTGATGACGGGCGTCCCGCTGGGACTCGTCTAATTCATGATTGGCGTAATTGATTGACTGGATAGACTAGCCTTGCTTGCTCATAGTCAGAATTGAGGAATCCTTATTGCATAAAACCAAGGTAACTTGGGACTTACGATAGCAAGCCGTAGTAGTTGCATGGCCGTTTAAATTGATTTATTTGTGTACTGTATCTCCTCTGTTAACTACTGAGATGATCAGAATGTCAGGACATGACGGGCTAACTTCTGTCCTTGTTTGGTTGGGAGGTTGGTTCGAAGTGTCGTGATGTTGTGTGAGTCCTAGTATGTAGCAGAGATCTATTATCATATTCTCTTATTACTGGCTTCATTCCTCATATCGTGCTCCCTTGCGGTACTTGCTATTAGAGGTCTAACCTCTCCGGTTTTGCATGACCAGATTTAGAGCCAGTCCCCGAGGATCCATCTTACTTCTACCTCCAAGATGGTCAACACTAGAGGGATGATCGCAGGAGGACTCGTGTGGGTTTCTTACTTCCCCGTCCGTTTTGTTATCTACTTTATACTTTGTCGTTTGGCACCGACATGTTAGTCGGATTATCTTGTACCTACTTTTGCATAATTGTAACTAAGTCAGGCTGCAGCTGCTAATAATTGTGTATACTTACTACATCATCTGGCTGTATTTTGTAAAGCCAGATATCAAAGAACATTTTGACTAAGCGTTTGGGACGCCTTACTGCTTTATCTTATATTTTCTCTATTTTTGTTTCTTGTTTGAATGATTGAGACAATAGATGTGAAGTGACCATAGTGAGACTTTCATGTAGTATGTACCCCCTCGTCTTGTAGACAACATTGATCATATTATACGGTATTCATCTACCCGTAATACGTAGCTGGCTGAGTCATTCCCCCGCTCTCTAGTATTCTGGTTCTGGGGCGTGACAAGGTTTTAGTGGTGGCCTATGCAGGTCCTGATTTCAGACTTGTGGGGTGTTTTAATAGGATGTCTCAATCATACATGTTTCCCCTTGATCTCATGATTCGTTACTCTCAACTCTAGCTTGACATTCCAGTATCCTTTGACTTCATTGATCCTTCATGTCCAGTCGTTTGATTGTTCTCTTGTCCCTTTTCTTAGGGGCACCTCGTCCGCACCTGTCAGAGCTGGACAGCAACAACATGGACAGCAACATGGACAACCTGACCAGGATGGTCAGCAACAAGGGCCGGTACTAACTCAGGAGACTACCCAGGAAGAAGTAATAGTGGAAGCAGCAGCTGGATCGCAGTATCCAGATGTTCCACCACCACCAACAGTTCTACCTACCCCTGCGGAGATGGACACACCGGCTCTTCTGGAGATCATGAGAGAGATGATGGCTACTCAACAACATCAGATGTTAGTCCAACAGTGCATGCATGCTCAGTTGCAAGAGCAGAACGTACTACTCAACCAAGGGTTGCAGACAGCTTTGGAAAGAGGGGCAAGGCCAGATTCTGGAGCATCAACCAGATTTTGCAAGTTTAACCCCCGTCGTTTTAAAGGAACGGAGGATGCTATTTCAGCAGATGCATGGCTTAAGGATATTGAGGCTATTATGACGGCGGCTAAGGTACCAACAAAAGAACGTGTGGATCAGGTGAAGTTGTTACTTCAGGATCTCGCATGTGATTGGTGGAAATCAGAGGAAGTTGGTATCAGACGTCCCATTGCTTGGGACGATTTCACAGCAAGATTCAAGACAAAGTACTATGGAGTTGTGGCGCAGTTTGAACTGCAACAGAAATTTATCAACCTCAAACAGGCCGGCAAGACGGTGGATGCTTATGCAGCGGAGTTCTGCAGATTGAGTAGGTTTGCCCCAGAGATGGTAGCGACGGAGCGCCAGAGGGCTATGAGGTTTCAGCAAGGGTTTCATCTTGAGCTCTTGCAATTGATAGAGGGGCACAATTACCACACTTTTGATGAGATATTGACGGCAACCCGAAGGCATGAGATCACCATTCAGAGGATCACAGTTAGGACTGGAGGTCAAAAGAGATCTCACAGTCAGATTGAAGGAGGAGGGGGAGAAGCGCCCCGAACAACTGCACCATCCCTTGGCATTCACATTCACGATATAGCAATGCGAGGGCCAGCACCACCACCCAGGCAGCAGCAGCAACAGAAGAAGAACCAGCAACCGCCAGCGGGCTGTACTTATTGTGGGAAGATGGGGCACACTAGAGATGTGTGTCGGGCATTGAACGGACTGTATTTGATATGTGGAAATCCAGAACATCGGGTTACCACATGTCCCATGAACTCGAGGTCAGGAGGACCTGGGCAACAGTTTCCTGCTCTGCCAGCACCAGGGACATGGCAGTTTCGAGGACCAGCAGTGGCAGTGAGACCATTGGCCCAACGTCCGTTAATGCCACAGGCTCAGATATTTCGACAGCAGGGACCGCCGATACAGCAACACCAGCATAGAACACCCTAGCATCATCAAGGAAGGGGCCAGCAGCAGCACCAGGCTAGGCCGTAACATGGGAACCAGCAAGGAGGTCGAGGGAAGGCATTCACACTGTCGTTGGAGGAGCCATTAGCATCGGGAGATGTTGTGGCAGGTAACATTCTCGTCTCCTCATATTCCGCAGTAGCATTATTTGATTCGGGAGCATCACACTCATTTATATCTGTAAAATTTGCGACATGGCTAGGAATGGAGTTCGAAGCATTGCCAGGGAGGTTGAGTATACTCACTAGCAATGGGCTCATAGGAGTTAGTAGAGTTATTCTAGCGTGTAGTGTTATAGTTTGCGGGCATTCCTTACCCGTCCGGTTGATAGAATTTTCTGTTAGAAATTTTGACGTTATCTTAGGCATGGACTGGGTGAAAGACAGTCATGCGACAATAGATTGTCGTAGTGGAAGTGTATCTTTTGATATTCCAGGCATAAAGAGGTTCACCTTAGTCAGGTCAGAGGCAACTCAGCAAGAGCAGGGAGTAGTAACATCAATGGAAGAAGTTCAAGTTCCGAAGGTAGTTGAAGAATTTCTAGACGTGTTTTTCGAAGAACTTCCAGGTCTACCACCGGTTAGAGATATTGAGTTCAGCATAGAATTGGCACCTGGAACTAAACCAATATCAGATCAGGTTTACAGAATGGCGGATTCGGAGCAGGCCAAGGTGTATCAGCACATAGAGGAACTGAAGGAGAAGAAGTTCATCCAGGCTAGCATATCACCATGGGCAGTACCAATAGTACTTGTGGGAAATAAGGATGGGTCATCCAGATTGTGCATCGATTACAGGAAGCTTAACGCGGCAACAGTGAAGAACAAGTACCCACTACCAAGGATCGACGACTTGTTTGATCAGTTGAGCAGGGCTAGAGTTTTCTCCAAGATAGATCTTCGTTCGGGGTACCATCAAGTGAGGGTTCGAAAGGAAGACATTCCCAAGACAGCATTCAGGTCGAAGTATGGGCATTATGAATTCTTAGTAATGCCGTTTGGTTTGACCAATGCTCCAGCTATATTCATGGATTTGATGAATCGCATCTTTATGCCATATTTAGATCAGTTTGTCGTGGTGTTTCTCGACGACATTCTTGTATACTCTGCTAGTGAAGAGGAGCATGAAGACCACCTCAGGAAAGTGTTACAAGTTCTGAGAGAGAACCAGTTGTATGCCAAGCTCAGCAAGAATGAGTTCTGGACGGATCATATTTCATTTCTGGGTCACATCATATCAGGAGCTGGAGTAGCAGTAGATCCCAAGAAGGTAGAAGCAGTAGAGAGTTGGCCAGTACCCAAGACCGTAGCTGATGTACGGAGTTTCTTGGGATTGGCAGTATATTACAGAAGGTTTGTATCAGATTTTACAAGACTTTCAGCACCCATGACCCGCTTGACACGGAAAGATGTACCATTCGTCTGGTCGGCAGAATGCCAGGCATCATTTGAGAATCTGAAGCAGAAGTTGATATCAGCACCTATCCTTACATTGCCAGTTGGGCCCAGAGGTTTTACTGTATATTGTGATACGTCAGGTAAAGGACTTGGATGTGTCCTTACGCAACATGGGAAGGTGATAGCGTATGCATCTAGGCAACTTCGAGACCACGAGAAGAATTACCCAACTCATGATTTGGAGTTGGCGGCAGTAGTATTTGCTTTGAAGCTATGGAGGCATTATTTATATGGTGACCGAGTGGACATGTACACAGACCATAAAAGTCTGAAGTACATCTTTACTCAGAAAGAGCTGAACATGAGGCAGAGAAGATGGTTGGAGTTGATCAAGGATTATGACGTGGAGCTTCAGTATCATCCAGGCAAGGCTAATGTGGTAGCAGACGCTCTCAGCAGAAGAGGCGGCACATTTATGTTGACAACGCAGAAGCACATCTTAGAAGACCTTCAGGAGATGGGCATCGAAGTTATACTTCCTAGTGATATAGGAATTCTGGCGAGTCTACAAGTTCAATCCGACTTGGTAGGCAGGATCAAGGCAGCCCAGGCACAGGACCTAATGATTCAGAAGCTTAGGGCAGAATATGAGTCAGGGCTCAGAAAGGAGATGCAAATTCATGAAGATGGTACCCTTAGGTTTGGATCGCGCTTATGCGTGCCTAGTGGAGATATTAGACAAGAAGTTATGACAGAAGCTCACAGTTCTCAGTATTCTATACATTCTGGCCAGGGACCAAGATGTACCAAGATATCAAGCAGCACTTCTGGTGGAGCGGGATGAAGAGGGAGATAGCTAGGTTTGTTTCCCGTTGCTTGATATGTCCGCAAGTAAAGGCAGAACAGCAGAGGCCAGCTGGATTATTACAACCGCTTCCTATCCCAGAATGGAAGTGGGAACACATCACAATGGACTTTGTGATCGGTTTACCGAGATCACCAAGTGGTAAAGATGCTATTTTTGTGATAGCGGACCGGCTAACAAAGGTAGCACACTTTCTTCCTTTCAGAGTAGGGCAATCTACAGAAAAGTTGGCGGAATTATACATGCAGCAGATAGTCAGGCAGCATGGAGTCCCTGTCAGTATTGTGTCAGACAGAGATACCCGTTTCACGCCACATTTCTGGAAGAGCTTACATCATAGTCTGGGCACCAAGTTAAAATTTAGTACGGCTTACCATCCACAGACAGACGGGCAATCGAAAAGGACAATTCAGACTTTAGAAGATATGTTACAAGCTTGCACCCTAGATTTTGGAGGATCTTGGGAAAGCCACCTGCACTTAGTTGAGTTCTCATACAACAACAGTTATCAAGCCAGTATCCAGATGGCGCCATTTGAGGCACTATATGGTAAGAAGTGTAGGTCGCCACTAGCATGGGATGATATCGGAGAGAGGAAGATGCTAGGCCCAGAAATGATTGTCCAGACAGTTGAAGTGATTAAGGGAATTAGAGAGCAACTTCGAGTTGTGCAGGATCGACATCGTCATTGGGCGGACCAGCATCGTAGGCCGCAAGAGTTTTCTGTTGGGGACCACGTGTTTTTGCGGATCTCACCTACCCGTGGGGTCATTAGATTTGGCGTTCGCGGGAAGTTGAGTCCGCGATACGTAGGACCATTCGTTATCCTTGATAGGGTAGGCGATGTTGCTTATCGTTTGCCCCTTCCACCTTCGTTACGAGAGGTGCATGACGTGTTTCATGTATCTCAGTTACGAAGGTATGTATCGGACTCAAGCACTACCAAAATTTATCGATTTAGCGACGGCCGGATCCGTCGCTAAGACGACGGTAATAACTATTAGCGACCGATTGCCGACGGATATTGGCCAAAAATATCCGTCGGCAATAAGCTCGTCGCTAATAACCATCCGTCGCTAAGTTGTCATCACATGACGGAATAGCGACGGATAGTCGACGTCACAATACGAAGCATTAGCGACGCATTTCCGACGGACTGTCGTCCACTTCAGCTTTTAAGTACTTAACTGTGTAGACAATACCGACGTAAATTTCCGTCGCTAACCCGTCGCCAAAGCGTATCAGATCGTATCATTTCTTCGCTGATCCGTCGATAACGTCGATATTAAGTGACGGATTAGCGACGGTTTTCTGACGGAAAAACCGTCGACAAGCTTCTGCCAATTCATGTCATTTCCAGCAACTTGGCGACGGATAAGTCGTCGCTATGCCGTCGTAATTTATCGACCGCATAGCGACGGATTAACCGTCGACCTTGTTCTGGAAATTCTTGTTATTTCCAGAATACGGGCGACGAATATGTCGTCGCTATTCCGTCGAACAATAAATCATGCCGACGGATGGTCCGTCGACCATCCGTCGCTACCTGGGAATAATTTTCAAATGTCCAGTTAGCGACGGAATGACCGTCGAAAAGTCGTCGGGAACTGGAGACATCCGTCGCAAAACGGTCACAAGTCCGTCGCTAACTGAGAATATTTTGAAAAAAAATTACTGCTTTTTAGCTGTTCGCAAAAATTTGCATAAACTAAACCAATATATAATGTACACCAATTATCCAACAATCACATAGACCAAATATATTATGCACACCAATTATCCAAGAATCACATAGACCAAAATATGCACATACGAATTTAATGTACACCAATTATCCAAGAATCATATAGACCAAACCAAATTAATATAAAATAGACATCAGTTATCCGGAAGAGTAACCTAATATCCATCGTTATAATCCGATAATTGCACAAATATTCCAAAATTTTCACAAATATTCCAAAACACATAGGAAAGAGTTGGCCAGTTACAGTAACCTAATATCCAATCCTGACGACCGATCATAGCACAAATATTCCAAAATTTTCACAAATATTCCAAAACACATAGGAAAATCGACTTTAGCCTCAACAAAGACCACAAGTCAGACGATGAATCCTCACAGCCAGGGATGATAGTTGCGTTGAGGCATGTACCATTCTATCAGCCACTTTGCATGCGAAGGCTCAATCTGGTTGAGGTCTTCTGTAGGGATAGGAGGGTCGGTCCCGATGCTACTACTCTCTGACGGTGGCTCCTCCTTAGCTTCAAGCTTGGGAGCAATCTCTTCCCTGATGGTCATCAGTTCTTCCTTGACAGTCACCAGCTCTTGTTTGACGACGGAGACTTCCTTCGTGTCGACCTCCAAGGGTTTCTTGCCTCGACCCCTTCCTCGACTAGCAGCACCACCTCGACGAGTCCTAGGAGCCATCTTTCTGACAACAAAAATTTTCATATAGGGTAAAGAAATTTACTCAAGTTATAAAAGTTGTGACGTTGGTTTTTTGCGTTCATCATCATTAGAGGGAGCAGCACTCGAAAAGTTGTGACGTTGGTAGCATGAGAGAGTAAAAATCTGTATCACAAGACTAACAGAATTACTATGTAATCATGTGCTCACCAATAACCGGATATAACTGGAGTCATTGGTACTATCGTGCAGTAATTTGTGGATCCACAGAGATGCTAGATATACTTAGTATCTAGTGTAACAGATTAGTATCGGTCTATCGGTTTGGTATAGGACGTATCATATTGGTATCGTCCTATATCCGATATGTACATGTATCGGCCGAATAGCTAGGATTCATATTGGTCTTATCGATTTGGTATCGGTCATATCCGATAGGTATCGGCCGTGCTGGATTAGTATAGACTATTTCAGATTAGTATCGTGGAAGGTTTAGTAACAACTGTACTTGAATTTCTCTCTTCTCGAGCTAGAATACCATTGCAAGAGAATCACCAGATCGTGATTGGCCAGTTACAGTAACATACATACTTCATTTTTCATCAGGAAAAGCGATATTAAAAAGGAAGTATGTATGTTCTGTAACTGGCCATCTACGCTCTCGTGACTCTCTTGCAATGGTAATGTAGCTCTAGAAAAGAGAAATCCAAGTACACTTGTTACTAAACCTTCCACGATACTAATCCGAAAAAGTCTATACTAATCCAGCACGGCCGATACCTATCGGATATGACCGATACCAAATCGATAAGACCAATATGACTTAATGGCTATACGGCCGATACATATCGGATAGGACGATACCAATTCGCTAAGGCCAATACCAACCGATACGGTCCATACCAAAATGATAGATCGATACTAATCCGACACGGTCAATACTTATAAGTACCTACGGTCCAGGAGGTTGATCCGCTAGTACATTCATGTATGAACAACGAAGTAATGATCCATTTCAATTTGGATGTGAAAATCTGTATCGTAAGACAAACTAAACATAATCAGTTCTATTTTACATGCTTAATTGTCAAGTATGGTAACGAATAGCTCAGAACACAACCCAAAATTCATTCTAGATGAACTCACATAATGTTTACAGTCTTGGTCTCAACTGTCTTCGATTCTATGATCCCATGTCTTAGGTTAAATAAATCACTAACCTCATCACGGTGGGTCTTGGTGTAGCACTCAAATGTGGGGCACCCGTAAATTCGTCGAGGTTTTAAATCATCGACATTGAGTTTTAAACCCTCACGTAGCCTTTCTGCTTCACTTCTAGGGTCGAGCAGCATCTTCTTGCAAGCTTCGGTCTCCAGATACTTAGTGTCAAGATTCTGGACGCTTTCGTAGAGCATGTCAACGCATCCTAGCGCCAATTTACTCAGCAGGAATAAAACTTTATCTACGGCTACATAGTTTCTGCCTCGCCAGTCGAATGGCTGCAGGGACTAATGCAAATGGAGCTGAAAAAATATACATAAACCAAACCAATATATAATGCACACCAATTATCCAAGAATCACATAGACCAAATATGCACATACGAATTTAATGCACGCCAATTATCCAAGAATCATATAGACCAAACCAAATTAATATAAAATAGACATCAATTATCCTGAAGAACGTAACAGAATCAAGATGAACTCAAATAATGTAATACTAAGACATCATCTACTACTATGTAAGATATAGTGATAGGTTGTCGTATCATCATTGCCGAGGGATGAGGGTCGGAGGACAGGCAACTTTATCGACGGCTACATAGTTTCTGCCTCGCCAGTCGAATGGTTGCAGGGACTATGTCCTGATCACCATGTCGTACCGTAGATCAAATGCAAATGGAGCTGGAGCCAAAATACAGAAACCAAAATACAGAATCAAATCTCTCGGTATCACTAGCTACCGGTGCTGGATGAATAGAACTCCCGGTCTCACTAGCAACCGGTGCCACTTCCTCCTCAACTGTAGGAGGAGCCACCTCAGCATTCACTATTTTCTTCAAACGACGTGCCGCTCCTCGGGTCATGGGTGCCATCTGGTAAGATCGATAGTCACAAATAATATAATTGTAACATAAGCAAGCTAACTAAAGGAACCATCATGTAATTTGAGTACATTTTCGAAAGCCGATAAAGTATAAAAAATTTGATTTTTTGCCAAGTGTGAGAACGGATGGCTCAGAAGACAACCCAAGATTCATTCAAGCATACATTAGTGTGAATCATCTATGTTCTGTACATATGGTGTAGTATATGTTCTTATCGTATCTAGTATCTGAAGAACGTAACAGAATCAAGATGAACTCACATAATGTAATACTAAGACATCATCTACTACTATATAAGATATAGTGATAGGTTGTCATATCATCATTGCCGAGGAATGAGGGTCGGAAGACAGTCAACTTTATCTACGGCTACATAGTTTCTGTCTCGCCAGTCGAATGGCTGCAGAGACTATGTCCTGATCACCATGTCGTACCGTAGATCAAATGGAGCTGGAACTGGAGCCAAAATACAGTACTACTTTACCATGTCGTACCATTGATTCATTTCTATGTGTTTTAAGTGTGAGAACGGATGGCTCAGAACACAACCCAAGATTCATTCTAGCATACATTAGTGTGAATCATCTATATTCTGTATACATATCGTGTAGTATATGTTAATCTTATCGTATCTAGTATCTGAAGGACGTACGTAACAGAATCAAGATGAATCACTAATGTAATACTAAGACATCATCTACTACTATATAAGATATAGTGATGGGTTGTCGTATCATCATTACCGAGGGATGAGGGTCGGAGGACAGGCAACTTTATCTACGGCAACATAGTTTCTGCCTCGCCAGTCGAATGGCTGCAGGAAATATCTGTCACCATGTCGTACCGTAGATTAATGTAATTAATGGAGCTGGAAATATCCATCGCTAACCGGTAACTAGTCCGTCGCTAACTGAGATTGTCACATACACATATGTATATCACAGCTAGATGTATAGATATATGCATCTATACAGAAGCACACAACTGATAGAACTCGCACTGTCCTTGAGACAGTGAACATATACACCATGAATCCAAACCCCATATATATATTCACATTTACTAATCCAAACACCACCAAACTAATGGAACACCCAATATAGATAACACATTATTTAGCCAATATATAAACTCAGATGAATTTGAGAAGCAAAGTCACCCGCCGCCCCCGACCAAAGCCCGCCGCCCTAAGCCCGCCGCCCAGTAGTTCGGTTGCATATAGATATGAAGAGTGCTTATGGGTGTGCGTCGGTTGCAAATAGCCCCGACGCACCCGCCCCAAGCCAGCCGCCCAGCCCCCGACGCCGCCGCCCCAGGCCAGCCGCCCAGCTCCCAACCCAAGCCAGCCGCCCAGCCCCCGACACCGCCGTCCCAAGCTAGCCGCCCAGCCCCCAACCCAAGCCAGCCGCCCAGCCCCCAACGCCCCCGCCCCAAGCCAGCCGCCCAGCCCCCGACGCCGCCGCCACAAGCCCACTGCCCAGCCCCCAACCCAAGCCAGCCGCCCAGCCCCCGACGCCCCCGCCCCAAGCCAGCCGCCCAGCCCCCGACGTACCCGCCCCAAGCCAGCCGCCCAGCCCCCGACGTACCCGCCCCAAGCCAGCCGCCCAGCCCCCGACGCCCCCGCCCCAAGCCAGCCGCCCAGCCCCCGACCCAAGCCAGCCGCCCAGCCCCCGACGCCCCAACCCCAAGCCTACCGCCCAGCCCGCCGCCCTAAGCCCACCCGCCACCCAGACCCCGACCCAAGCCAGCCGCCCAGCCCCCGACCCAAGCCAGCCGCCCAGCCTCCGACGCCCCAACCCCAGGCCCACCGCCCAGCCCGCCGCCCCAAGCCCACCCGCCTCCCAGACCCCGACCCAAGCCAGCCGCCCAGCCCCCGACGCCCCAACCCCAAGCCAGCCTCCCAGACCCCGACGCCCCCGCCCAGCCCCCGATGCCCCAACCCCAAGCCCGCCTCCCAGACTCCGACGCCTCCGCCCCAAGCCTACCGCCCAGCCCCCGACCCAAGCCAGCCGCCAAGCCACGGGCGGCCCAGCCCCGATCGCACCGCTCAGACCCTATAATCGAGAGAGAGAGAGAGAGGGAGGGGGGGTTACCTTCGGGAGAAAGAAAGGAGAGGACGCCGACGCCGACGACGACACCGACGCCGATCACCGATACCGACACCGGCGAGAGAGAGAGAAAGAGAGAGAGAGAGAGAGTGAATTTGGGAAGAATGCCAAAAGTTCCCTCCGCCTTTTTATTTAAGTCTGGAATGCTCATTTAACGACGGAATAACGACTACAAAAAATCTGTTGCCAGGTAGTCGCTATTATCGATTATCCGACTGAATATCCGTCGCTACGTAGTCGAAGATATGTCCCGCCAATTATATACACAATTCCCACCAAATAAACGACTACGTGGCGACGACAGAATATCCGTCGCTATAACACCGACAAACTAGCGACGGATTTGCAAACTTTCTTGCCCCTAAATTTAAAATAAAAATGGCAAATGATTGTGGTCGGTAATCAGTCGCTGAGCGGCCACGAATCCGTCGCTACTACCGACGGAATAATTCCGTCGCTAAATTTTCGTCGCTAAATGAGCGTATTTTGGTAGTAAAGCCATATCCTTGATCATTCTGAGTTGGTTGTTGGTACCAACTTGTCTTACAAGGAGCAGTCTGTTTCCATCTTGGACCAAAGAGAGAAGATACTCAAGAACCGAACAATTAATCTTGTCCGGGTTGCTTGGGTCCATCACTCTTTAGGAGAGTCAACGTGGGAACGTGAGGATGATATCCGATCACGGTATCCACATCTGTTTGACTCACAAGGTATATTTGTTTTCGTGTACCTTGATTTTCTTAACTTCGCATGCTAGTCGCCCTATGAGTAGAAATTACTTGATATCGTAGATTGTTGAAATATAGATATGTTACTTGCTATGGACATTGTAAAATGATTGCTTGCTTAAATTGCTTGTACTAGTTTGGCCTTGATATTCCTATCCTGCTTGGATTTGAAATTTCGAGGACAAAATTTTTCAAAGGAGGGTAGAGATGTCACTCCCCGTTCCCAATATACGTATTTTTAATACATGTACTGCTCAAATGTATTTATTTAATATTTATCATGTATTATCCTGTATTTAAATTTCTTTAAATTCATGTTAATTAATTTTCTGCATTTTACTTTCTGCTTTTATTTCTCTGCTTTAGCTAGACTTGGGTTCGGCTTGGTTTGGTTTAGTTAGTTGGTTCATCATGAACCAAACCTAACAGCCCCACCTACCACCACCTTTTCATTTAAAGCCAACCCCCCTTTTCTCTCTCTTCATTATTTTTCCTTCACCATCACTCTTCTTCTTCTTCCTCATTACTCTCTCCACCTACTAAACCCATAGGCAAGTACATCTTTCTTCTTCATGAGGACCCATTTTTATGGTTCCATTCTCTTCCCCTTGTGATTCTAAGAGAGTTTAGAACATAGCATTTTTTGTTTTAAAGTTTTATTTTTAGTAGATCTAGAAATTAGTTATTTTCGGATTTTGGTGGTTTTGATCTATCAAACTTCTTTGTTTTCAAGTTTTGATGGTTCCATGTTATAGAGAATTTTATTCTACCCAATTTTGACCTTTGCAAATTTGGATTTGGACTTATTTTGACCAAGTTATGGATTTTGAAGCTTTGGGTTCAAACCATGGAGTTCTTACTGATTTTGGAGAAGACAGTGAGCAGTGGGCGTGAGCTTTTTAGCTTGAGCCACTGAGCTGCGCGCCCTCTTTAGCGCAGTACAGTCTGCCTCATACGCTGCCTTTTGGCGGCGTATGGTCTTGTTTACGCTACCTTGATGAGGAGTCGTATGGACTTGCATATGCTGTCTTGAAGAGGAAGCGTATGGAGTACATACGCTGCCTTGAAGAGGAGTCGTATGGAGTTCATACGCTGCCTTTTGGAAGCGTATGACTTGCGTACGCTGGCTTGGATAGTAAGGAGTCGTATGGAGTTCATACGCTGCCTTTTAGAAGCGTATGACTTGCGTACGCTAGCTTGGATAGTAAGGAGTCATATGGAGTTCATACGCTGCCTTTTGGAAGCGTATGACTTGCGTACGCTGACTTGAGCGTGGCTTGACCTGAGCATACACTGACTTGAGCGTAGCTTGACCTGAGCGTACGCTGACTTAATATTTCTGTTAAATATAGATTATTACGTGGGATGTACCATGTGTCGTGAATTAAGTTATAGATACCCCGATTGACTGGAATTAAACCCTGAGAGTTGTAGACTCAACCCCACTGAATATTAGTTGACTTTCATGCCTTGTCACCATTGATAATGATTGTGACCTTGACTAATAATTGAGCATGCGTTCCTAGTTGAAACTAAGAGACTGGCTAGTCGTCTTATTAAATTGAATGGACCATGATCCACGAGAGTTGTGCATATCGTACCCCGTACGAAAGTACTCATTTTGAATGACCATGATCCACGGCATGGTACTTCACTCAACGTAGAGACTATTAAGTTAAATAAAATAATAATTGCATGGAGAGAATGGATTCCCGAGTTCTTACATGGCAGCCCTCTTGGGACTATTAAGTGCCCGACAGGCCGGCTGGTTCCCACAGATACTGCAAACCTGCCACACGGGCAGGAAGCGGTATCTGCTTATATTATATTGATTATTGTATATTGATGACGGGCGTCCCGCTGAGACTCGTCTAATTCATAATTGGCGCAATTGATTGACTGGATAGACTAGCCTTCCTTGCTCATAGTCAGAATTGAGGAATCCTCATTGCATAAAACCAAGGTAACTTGGGACTTACGATAGCAAGCCGTAGTAGTTGCATGGCCGTTTAAATTGATTTGTTTGTGTACTGTATCTCCTCTGTTAACTACTGAGATGATCAGAATGTCAGGACATGACGGGCTAACTTCTGTCCTTGTTTGGTTGGGAGGTTGCTTCGAAGTGTCGTGATGTTGTGTGAGTCCTAGTATGTAGCAGAGATCTATTATCATATTCTCTTATTACTGGCTTCATTCCTCATATCGTGCTCCCTTCGGTACTTGCTATTAGAGGTCTAACCTCTCTGGTTTTGCATGGCCAGATTTAGAGCCAGTCCCCGAGGATCCAGCTTACTTCTACCTCCAAGATGGTCAACACTAGAGGGATGATCGCAGGAGGACTCGAGTGGGTTTCTTACTTCCCCGTCCGTTTTGTTATCTACTTTATACTTTGCCGTTTGGCACCGACATGTTAGTCGGATTGTCTTGTACCTACTTTTGCATAATTGTAACTAAGTCAGGCTGCAGCTGCTAACAATTGTGTATACTTACTACATCATCTGGCTGTATTTTGTAAAGCCAGATATCAAAGAACATTTTGACTAAGCGTTTGGGACGTCTTACTGCTTTATCTTATATGTTCTCTATTTTTGTTACTTGTTTGAATGATTGAGACAATAGATGTGAAGTGACCGTAGTGAGACTTTCATGTAGTATGCACCCGCTCGTCTTGTAGACAGCATTGATCGTATTATACGGTATTCATCTACCCGTAATACGTAGCTGGCTGAGTCATTCCTCCGCTCTCCAGTATTCTGGTTCTGGGGCGTGACAGTCCCAAACACCCCTCTCTAGTCCTATTTGGTTGGGTCTAGCCTAGGTTCAAATTTGGGTCAAAATGATCTAGTTTGAGTCGCTAATCAACTAATCTAATAAAGGAGAAAATAGACTAGTATGACCAATCAAATTTGTGAACCAAGTAGGCCATATCTAACTTACGTTGGGTCCCACTAGAGACTAACTACCCCGGGTCCCCGATACAAGTCGGATTGAGTTGAAATTCGAACCCGACTTAAATAACCCCAAAATAATATCATAAATAAATAATTAATTTCAAAAATATTCTAAAATGAAAAATGACAAAAATACTAATGTTTCTGAAAACTGGGGGTGACAAATCTATCCACCTTAAAAAAATTTCGTCCTCGAAATTAAAACCAAACAATAGTAAAATGTCAAAATCACAAGTCATGGCTTAAAATTTAAAATGATTAAAATCTCAAAAATCAAAGCATAAATTAAATGACTAAAATTATAAAATTTAAAATTACTCTCAAATAGAAACTGGGTGCTATAAGTCTATCCACCTTAAAAAAATCATCCTCAAAAATTAAAACAAAGTAAACATTGAAAAAAAATCATGCAAATCGATAATCGTATGCGTCTGTCCAATCATCATGATACTCAGAATCTCTGTCATGCCAGTGAGCAAGGCTACGATAATCACAGAGTCCTCAACTATGGTACATACCTCTAGAATTATGGTATTTAAAAATTTTGCATTGTCGCATGCTTGGCAGCAAAAACCTTAAATTTCCACACCCGAAAAATACGTCCATAATCCGACTATATGTCCTCACTGTGCCTTCTAGCATGACCCTAGAGGATTCTAAAATCTTATAATCGAGGCGACCTAGCCCATACGACTTATCTCAGAAGAAAATTAAATTATAATGAAACACCATATCAAAACTTATCAACAATGAGGAAACAGATATGAATAGATGGAATTGAATTTCAAGATAGGTATAATGAGACAAGGTGGAAATGGAATAGAGAAGATCAGAACCTGCAAGCACCTCTACTACTGCATGAGCATCCTCAAATGTCACGGCGTAAGCTCGCCCTTGTTGGCCTCCTCTAGCCTGCTGCTGGCCTACTGGAGCCCTGGTTCCTGCTCCCTGAGCTGTCCGTCCCGCAGACTTGGGACACTCTCTCAACTGATGATCTGATGATCCGCAGAGTAGGCACTTGCCTAGCCTCATCCGACATTCACCCCAATCGTGCCCTGGTTTCTTACAGAAAGGGCAAAAGATAACATGATGCTGTCTCTGCTGCTGCTGCTGTCTCTGCTGGAACGGCTACGGTTGGAACTGCCTCGGCTGCTGGTACTGAAAGTGAGGCCTCTTGGCCTGGCCTCCGCTGCTGCTGCCCCCAACAGGGTCTCGCCCCCTCTTGAGCTTCAGCTCAAGATCGTCCTCAGCCAATAAAGCTCCCGTCAAAATATCCTCGAAAGTGGCATCCTTGTTGCCCTTGGTCAAGGACTTGACTTCCTTGAACAGACCCTTTCGGAACCTCTGGGCCTTCGCCGTCTCACTCAAGCCCTCTACGAATCTGCTGAGGCGGCCGAACTCCCCAGCGTACTCCTTTACTGACAGGCTCCCCTGAACTAAGCTCTCAAACTGCGACTCCAAGGCTCGGAGTGCTGCATCTAGAAAGAACTTCTTCTTGAAGAAGCCCTTGAACTCCTTCCAGGTCTGTCCAGCTACCCCCACCCTGGGGTCTGACTGATACCAGGTGCAAGCAAGAACTCGCATCCGGCTAGCTGCTGCCTCTATCTGGAGATCTGTCGGTATCCGGGCCAGGCGGAAGATCTCCTCTATATGCTCGATCCACTCGTCAGCATATAAAATCCCCTCCGTCCCCAGGAAGTCTCTGGGGCTCATCTTTTGGAACTGCTCTATCCCAGGTATCTTCGACTACTGGACTGCTGGTCGAGCTGCGACTGTCGTAATGGCTAACTCCATGCCCCTGGCCTGCAGGACTTGCTACGCCTCCATAAACTGCTGAAAGTAGGTGAACATCTGTGCCATATCCACGTATCCTGTAGGCGGCGACTGCTGGAAAGGCACCTCTGGGATGACTGGGTCCTGGCTCCGAACTGGTGGAGGCATACCCCATGCTGCTGGTGGAGGGGCTCCTCCGAATGCAGCTGAAACGCCTACCCCAGCTGGCATGACTGGGGCTGCAGTACCATGGGCTGGCTGCTGGGTATAAGAGGTGGCAGACCTCTCATCGGCGTCCCCCTGGCCCTGGCAATGTGATCTTTTTTCAATCATCCTGGAGACAGATCAAAAGAAACAATTGCTGAGAATGAGTCGAAATAGCAAAGGAGGACAGTTATATTCAAAGGAAAACAATATAAGCAAGAACTGAGATGGTATGAATTAGATAAGAATTTTTTCTAATGTGATTGAGTACCTTCAAAATATCCTAATCCTACTGCAGGCTGTAGTGATACTCTAGTTCGAATACCACTACATAAACTCGACCTGCATGGACCACCACTAAAAATGTGTCACGACCCGCACCCTAGAGTAAGGGCACGAGAAGTAGGTACGTCCAGCCTACGCCGCAGTGTCGACGGTAGAACGCTGTCCTAGGTCACAACATCTAACAATATAATGCTAAGCAGTTTATACTCCCCGAATGGGGGTGACATAGCAGAATGTAAACTCAATCACAACTAAAGAAGAAGAAGTATGATATGATATAGAACTCAAAATGAAATGCAGATGATCAGAAGAGTCTAAGTGTCTAAGATGACAACTCAGCAACATCCAGAATACAAAGTCTCAACTACAGAATATGAAAGAATATATACAATCCAGATCTCAAATGACAGAATAGAGCCTAACTAAACTAGTCTAGGCAGTAGGGGTAATGACATCAGCTAGAGCTGGGTCCTCCTGAGAGTCCAGCTCACAAGTGTCATCTAGATGGGCTCCATAATAGGTCGGGCAGAAGTCCTCGGTATCATCTGTAATATTTTCAACAGGTCCAGTCAGGACGGGAGCAAGCACAGTACATCTCATACAGTTCATATCATGGCAGGAAATATAAAGCAAGCAATAGAGTAAGATACATGAAATGCTGTAAGAAGATGTACATGAAAACAGGAGAGATATTTGATAACTGGAAATATATATATAATAAGTAAGAACTGTAAGTGACTAGTGATTTAGAGTACGAGATGGCATGTAATTGGCTTAGGTTGAACATGATAAAACATGGAAAGTAACAGAGTGTACATGATGGGTAATCACATGACCATTTATACTCACCCCTACCCACAATCAATGCACAAGGATCCAGTCAAGTTACGTTACGGACATGATATTTTGTTACACACGAAACACGTGAGGAAACATGAACGTACATGAGAGCACATGAAAGTACATGAGCGTACATGAAAGAACATGAGAGAACATGAGTGTACATAAATAACGCAAGAGCAAGGAATACATGATGTACATGAAACACATGACATAAAGTATCCGATGCGCCCGCTAAGGGGGATAACATCCCA
This sequence comes from Iris pallida, assembly GCA_029216955.1. Taxonomy (NCBI): domain Eukaryota; kingdom Viridiplantae; phylum Streptophyta; class Magnoliopsida; order Asparagales; family Iridaceae; genus Iris; species Iris pallida. Next base: position 11,374,126 of record JANAVB010030817.1, on the reverse strand, counting down.
AGAAGAGGTCCATATAGTACCAATCTGTGATGATAACGTGACAGCATCAAGTGAAGTAATCTAGAGCAAGAATATAAATCGTGACAAGTATGAAATGATCAGAGAATGTACTCGCCTGTGATCTGAATGTCTGTGAGAATACACTGTCCGAAACGAGGTATCTGAGTCCTATTTAGAGCAACACAAGTCATGATGTATACAAAGGGGTTATAAATGAAATGTACAATGTATCTACATGATTTCTAGGTCAATCTAGGTCAAACTGAGTCATACTAGGTCTTACTGGTTCATACTAGGTCATACCAAGTCACTGGGAGTCCATCCAAGTCAAACTAGGTCAAACTGGGTCAAAGGTTGACTTACAGTTGACTTTTGGTCAACTGGTCAACTCTGGTCAACACTAGGTCAAACTAGTATAATGTTGACCAACTGTTGACTTTCAGTCAACTGGTCAACTCTGGTTTGGTTTCGGTCAAATCTAGTCGCTTAAAGTCTAAGTTTGACTCTCGGTTGACTTTTGTTGACCTTTGGTCAAAATGGTCAACCGACGTCAAAACTAGTCTAGGAGCACTATATATGATCATTACCAACCAAGGGAACCAAGTTCTAACCATATCTTAGACTCTAGACTCCAATATCCTATTTCTAGGTAAAACCTACATTATCTTACCAAGGTAAATCCCGATACCTTGCCCAATACAAAGGAAACCCCGCTAATATCCAAGATACTAGCATAGGCTCCTTAGGGTAGCTAGAAACTATCCTATCTAAGGTTTACCTACCAATAAATATAGGTATCCTAGGTATCTAACCTATTTTAGAACATGTGTTGGTTTTCTACCCATTACCTTACCTATACCCTCTTACCATCTAACTAACACTCACACACACTCTAACTAAGCTCACTCACACACAACACTTTAAACATAAACTCCCATATAGGTTTTCCTATTGGTTTACACATAGGCTCTCATCTAGGCTATTAGCTATACCTCTATAGGCTCTCACACACACACACAAACTCATAACACACACACACATACAAAGCATGTAAAGTGGACTGATTTGTGAAGCAAGATAGGACTAATTTTAGGGTGGTTAGGGACTGAATATTTGGACTGCAATATGGGGGTTTGGGGACTGTCATGGACAGCATATGGGTGCTAATATGTGGTAGCTATGGAGTGGGTTTAGGGAGTATACATGGGACAGTTATTGGACTGAAGTTGGGGGCTGTCATGTGATGGTTTTGGACTGGTTTTTAGGAGCAAAGGGGGACATCCACATAGGTTTGCTTAGGACTAAAATTTAGGTGGCTTGATGGTTGCTAACAAGGGTTAAATGGACAGCCATATAGGCTTGATTGTGGACTGCTATTAGGACAGTAATATAAGGATGTTTAGGACTGAATGTGGGGTGGTCATGGACTGTTTTATGATGGGGTTTTTATGGACAGATTTGTGGTGGTTTAGGACAGCTATGGGAGTGGGTTGGACTGCTATGTAGGGCTGTGTTTGGGACAGGAATATGGGCTGATTACTGACAGGTTTGGGACTGGAATTTGGACAGTGTGTAGCTGGTAGGGCTGTCATTGGGGGGCTAAATGGGGCATGTTAAGGGCTGATACATGGGCTAAGTATAGGCTGAAATTTATGGACTGTTTTAGAACTGGAATGGGAATGCTTATAGGGCTTCTAGGACAGGGTTGGGACTGAACATAGGGACTGGTTTTAGGGTGAACATGCTGTCAGTTATGGAATGATATGGGCTAACAATGGGACTGAATCTAAGGCCATCTAAGGGTTAACCTTCCCCTCCTAAACTGCTGCTTAGTAGTATATTACTGCTACTGCCCTGCTGCTAATAACAATCCCCTTTTGGGGACTGTTCAGGACTCCAGAGATCAGTCCCCTATTTGGGGACTGATACTCATATAGCTGCTGTGAAGCACAGCAGGTCCCTCTCCCCTTGAATCACTCTCTAATCTCTCACTCTCTATTCTCAAAACAAACATTCACACATATATATTCCACACCAACCCAACTCCAAAACCACATCCACCATTCCCTCTCATGCCCGAAATATTCCCACAACTAAACAACAATCAAAATTAAGAAATGAATAGATATCTACATATAACAGTCCTAATATTCATATATAGACTAAAACACAATAAAAACTAAAACACAATAAAACTATATACACATGATACAAAAGCCTAAAATTTCTTGATACTATCACCCCCAACCAAGTAGAGACACAACCACGCCTCACTAACTACTCTCTAACATATATAAAACTGAAATTAAAGACAAAATAAACCTATTAGGCATTTAAACAAGCACATGGGGTGTCCTATTTCAACAACTACCATTATGACACAAAGCTACATGCAAAAACGCACTAGAGGACTCCAAATGGCCTCTAACTTGTTCCAAATGGTCATCCTAACAAGAGGGTTCATTCTATGGATTCAAAACTACCTTAAATGCATGGAAACAAGTTTTAGAGGAAAGGCTTATACCTATTAGGAGTGAATCCTAATGAAACATTCTCCGATACGAAGAACTCCTCAAATGGACACGTCCACTTCGCACTTCTCTCCCAAACCTTGGTAGCAACCTTCCTTGGCAATAAGGAAAGGATTGACGAAAGAAAATGTGAAGGATTGATTTGATTTGGGGATCAAATCAATGCAAAAACTCAAAAGAGGGAAGAACACTTGAGAGCTCCAAAGGAAGAGGCAAGTTTCTAAAGAGGAAAGAAACTAAACCCCTCCTATAGTGGCCGGCCATAATAGGGCTAGTTTGGGCATGGTGAAATGTCCCAAACACCCCTCTCTAGTCCTATTTGGTTGGGTCTAGCCTAGGTTCAAGTTTGGGTCAAAATGATCTAGTTTGAGTCGCTAATCAACTAATCTAATAAAGAAGAAAATAGACTAGTATGACCAATCAAATTTGTGCACCAAGTGGGCCATGTCTAACTTACGTTGGATCCCACTAGAGACTAACTACCCCGGGTCCCCGATACAAGTCGGATTGAGTTGAAATTCGAACCCGACTTAAATAACCCCAAAATAATATCATAAATAAATAAATAATTTTAAAAATATTCTAAAATAAAAAATGACAAAAATACCCCTGTTTCTGAAAACTGGGGATGACATCTAACCCTTCATAGGCGGAAACTAGGGTTCACGAATTATACCTGCGGCAAAAAGGAGACAAGTAATTCATGGCAATCTCGAGCGGACGTCCCCAAGATCTTCTGCACGTATTCCTTCCTCGAGTTGGACGTCGTGTGGGCGACGATCTCCCAACCTTTTCTTCTCCTTGGCAGCCCTCTCTTTCTCTCCTTACGTGAATCATGAATTTAGAGAAAGTTTCAGATTTCTGATCGGTAATATGGCGGCCAGAGAATTAGAGGATATATAGGCTACGGCAGGGACCATGAGGAGAAATTAGGGTTAGGCCTCCTAACGGATTTGGATATCCCGTATTCAGCCCGAACACACAATCCAGGCCCATTAACAATAGCTCGGTCCACTAATGAGCTATTGTTGTACTACCTCCATAATCCCAAATTATGTTTGTGGGCTCCTTTTATTATATGCTCGTTTGGCTCTCCATGTTAAGATATCGTATGTCCGTCGATCAAATTAAGTTACTGACAACTATATTGATTCGACATCTTTTATCCTTAAGTAGTACCGCTCAACTTTATTTGTCATGTCAGATATAATCCACCTGCAGGGTTTATATGACAATCCTTATGAGCTCCTTAAGGGGACATCATCAACCCGATGTATCGGGACATGGATTCCATTTATAATCAATAACCCATCATACATACAATGTTATTACCCAATTCATAGAGATTGTTGATCCATAACGAATCTCACTCTTTTATGAGTCAAAATAATGCAAACTGCATATACATGTCTGTTATTATATTCGGGTTAAGAGCACAAGCATTTATAATAACAGAGGTGTTTGTTCTCTTATGTAGTCAGTACAAAGAGAACAACCTCAAGTGGTCTTGTTCAATACACACAAAGTGTACTAGTATAAACCTATAGTCAAGATAGACTAATACCAGATTACACTACAACATTTCCAATAGATTGTCCAAGTCCATCTAGGTTGTGAACTATTTATATACTCCATAGGGAACTGATAATATGATCTTCTGTGTGACACCACACACCATATTATCTACAATATAGAATATCAGACATTTGCATTAACACTTTCAACAAATACAATATGCAAACATTTTCCCATATGATTCTCATTCAAAATTTAAGGAAATAAGGTTACTAAAAAAGTGATGCTTTTAGTATATAACCCTAACAGGCTACTTCTTCTTTTGTCTTCTTTCCCTACCTTTTCCTCTCCTTGAGTTCCTCTTCTTTTTGAGCAAGCAGGAGTGGAGAAGAAGAGGGAACATGGGAGAGTCAAAGGAGCGAAGAAGGAAGAGTAGAGAAAAAGGATATGAAGGTTAAGGATTAAGAAAAGTTAGGGATGTGTAGATCGAAGGGAAATATAAGAGAGAAAGGTATGTTGTATGTTGGCTTTCTGCAGGAAACCTTGACGCTATTGAGTAGACGCTTGCTCTGTAATGTCCCATCCCACTCAGTTCAACCGAAGGAATCAAAACGCCAACGACGTTTGAATTTAGCCATGCAACGGCTTGTTCGAAGTCCTGCTCGGTCGAGACGACTCCTCGCTCAGGTGGGTAGCTTCGGTGAACTTGCCTCAGCTTGGCCTTCATACTAATAAAATAAAAGTTTTCAACGGCACAAGTAGGCTTGATAATAAAAAGAGACGAATCCACATAGCTAAGGGAATAATCCCAAGTAGGGTCGATTGAGTTAAGAATATGAAAATGTTCCACGGTCGGCTTAGAAATGTGCACGACGTGCTTTCAAAATGACACTTGGTCCTTCGTCCCATGGCTTGGAAGAAGGAAAGTTGGTCTAAGTCGCGACGAAGCTATGAACTTAGCCTAAGACATAGGCGTCGCACGTATAAATGCTTGATAAAGCATGCACGGTCCCATCGTCCGATACTTGGCATATCCAAAGTGTCCCTCCAGTCTTAGCACACGTTTCTACGATGTAAGGCTTGGCATAGCCTTTGCTCCTCCCACGAGTTAAGTTGTTGCAAGATTGAGTTTGACAAGAATTTTGCTGGGCTATTGAAGTCATAGCAAGCACTGTTCCATATTTTTTGCGGTTGTCAAAGTCACTTAGTCCTACGATCTAAAGGCTCGTCATATAAAGTATGACTTGGGCGGTAGTATCGCATAGAACACAAGTTGGCTTAAGGCACGATATCATGGGCTTAGTGTTATAAGGCACGAGCCACGGTTGATTCAAATTGAGTTTGGAAAAATGGCTATCGAATAGTCGTTCCTGAGTTGAGTAAAATGAGAGGACAACATGGAAGAATACTCGTGACCATGGGTCGTCGAGGCGGTCTCAAATACTAGAAATCTTTAACATGGTCCTGAAAAGATGGCAACACTAGAAGAATAATGACTGTGTGAGACGGTAGTTCGAGCCGAGCCTTGCATGGTCATTGGACAACTTGTCAACAAGGAAAAGTTTCCTTCGGACGACAAACCTGGGGCCACATGACCGTTCCGGCTTAAGGGGAAACACGGTATAGCCGAGCTGGAAGTATCGCTCAGGTTATTCAGAAACTTGTAGCGGGGCTCGCTACTTGCACTGAAAGGGTCGCCGAATAACAAAGCTATAAGTCCAATTATAACTTGTGGTGCTAGTGACTATTTCATATAGATGAGTCGGCATATTAGCGACAATCCGGGTGCATGCCTTTGGATTGAGTCGAGTATTGTGTGTACGGTATAAATGAATTAAGTTGAATGTGTGCACAAATTGTAACATAATATTTGGGCCTAAGATTTGGCTACAATAAAGATACCGTGCTACGACACGAAGTGCGGCGCCGAGTATCGAGTCGTTGATCTAGAGTTGTATAAAGTTGGACTTGAGTCATCTTCGAGTTTATGTCCTGTCACTTCCCGTTCCCAGAATGCATATTTTATACATGTACAACTCATGTATATTTATTTAGTATTTATCATGTATTATCCTGTATTTAAATTCCTTTAATTCCATGTTAATTAATTATCTGCATTTTATTCCTGCATTTTATTTTTATATTTTATTTTCTGCTTTTAACTTCTCTGCTTTAGTCTTATTAGGTTCGGCCTATGGGTGGTTCTTTTTTGGTTCATGGTGGTTCACATGAACCAAACCCCCACCTACCACCACCCTTCCTATTTAAAGCCCCATCTCCTTCTCTCTCTTCATAACTTTCCTTCTCCATTACTTCTTCTTCTTCCTCATCACTCTCTCCACCAACCCAACAGCAGGCAAGTACATCTTGCTTCTTGCTTCCACTTGGAGAACCATTTTTATGGTTCATTATTCTTCCTCTCACGATTCTGGGAGAGTTTACTACTTAGCATTTTTGATTTCCTTGGCTCGTTTCTTCTAGATCTAAGTGGTTGTATTTTCGGTTGACCATGGGTTTTGATCTCCCAACTTAGCGTGGATTTTAGTCACGCACACGTTCTTACGTGCCAGCGTGAGTTATTTGTCATGCACACGTTCTTACGTGCCAGCGTGAGTTATTTGTCACGCACACGTTCTTACGTGTTAGCGTGAATTTTTAGTCACGCTCACATCGTTATGTGTTAGCGTGAATTTTCAGTCACGCTCACGTATTGACGAGCATGCGTGAATTTTGAGTCACGCACACGTTCTTACGTGTTAGCGTGAATTTTTTTGTCACGCTCACGTCTTTACGTGCCAGCGTGAATTTTCAGTCACGCTCACATCTTTACGTGCGTGCGTGAATTTTCAGTCACGCTCACGTCTTGACGAGCATGCGTGAATTTTGAGTCACGCACACGTTCTTACGTGTTAGCGTGAATTTTTTTTGTCACGCTCACGTCTTTACGTGCTAGCGTGAATTTTCAGTCACGCTCACATCTTTACGTGTTAGCGTAAATTTTCAGTCACGCTCACGTCTTGACAAGCATGCGTAAATTTTGAGTCACGCACACGTTCTTACGTATCAGCGTAGATTTTTAGTCACGCACACGTCTTTGCATGCGTGCGTGAATTTTTAGTCACACACACGTCTTTACGTGCCAGCGTGAATTTTGAGTTACGCTCACATCCTGCGTGCGTGCGTGAATTTCTTATTACCCTTCACACTCACGCTGTGCGTACCAACGTGAACCACTTTTCACGCTCATGCTGTTTATACGCTCACTCCTACCTGCTAGACTTGGCTGACTTATTGGCCTTAGCCTAGACTTGTTGGCGTGACTTGTTGGCCTTAGCATAGACTTGTTGGCGTGACTTTCTGACCTGGGTGTTTCTATTTGTTCTATAACTTATTCATTTAATAATGGCATGATAATTCTCCTATTATATCCTTACGCCTTTTTGCATGAACTCGATAATCTTGGCATGATAATGTTTTAATACATATGGTTGTGTAGAATGTGTCATGTGTCTTGATTGGTTTATGGATACCCAGTATGACTGGAACTTAATCCTGAGAGTCGTAGACTCGACTCCACTGAATACAATTTGACTTTCATGCCTTGTCACCATTGATAATGATTGTGACATTGACTAATAATTGATCATGCGTTCCTAGTTGGAACTAAGAGACTGGCTAGTCGTCTTATTGAATTGAATGAATGAGACACGTTCATGTAATGAACTATTGTAATCGATTAGCCGATCCCGAATATTGGCATACAGGCACATGCAGGCTTCAAATTATTTATTTATTTAGCTATTTATTTATCTTACAAAAACAGCATGTGTACTTTATGGTCAAGGTATGATTATTCCGTGGTTAAATTTGATTGTTGCATTACGCTATGTAAGACCTACAACCTAGCCGCACGGGTATCGTTGTAGAGTTGCGCATATCGTATCCCGTATGAAAGTACTCATTGAATGACCATGATCCACGGCATAGAACTTCACTCAACGTAGAGACTATTAAGTCAAATAAAATAATGATGGCATGGAGAGAATGGATTTCCGAATTCTTACATGGCAGCCCTCTTGGGACTAGTAGTGCCCGATAGGTCGGCTGGTTCCCACAGATACTGTAAATCTGTCACACGGGCAGGGAACGATATCTGCTTATATTATTGTACATGGCATATTAACGGCGGACGTCCCGCTGGGACTCGTCTAATTACATGATTGGCGCAATTGATTGACTGGATAGACTAGCCTTGCTCGCACATAGTAAGAACTAAGGAATCCCTAATTGCATAATTCCAGGATAACTTGGAACTCACAATAGCAAGCCGTAGTAGTTGATTGGTCGTTCATGATGATTTGTTTGTGTACTGTACCTACTCTGTTGCCTAACTGAGATGATCAGAATGTCAGGACATGACGGGCCAACTTCTGTCCTTGTTTGGTTGGGAGGTTGGTTCGAAGTGTCGTGATGTTATGTGAATCCTAGTGGAAAGCAGAGATCCATTATTATATTCTCTTACTTACTGGTTTAATCCTTCATATCGTGCTCCCTTGTGGTACTTGCTATTAGAGGTCTAACCTCTCTGGTTTTGCATGGCCAGATTTAGAACCAGTTCTCGAGGTTCCAGCTTACTTCTACCTCCAAGATGGTCAATACTAGGGGAATGATCGCAGGAGGACTCGAGTGGGTTCCTTACTTCACCACTCGTTTTGTTATTTACTTTATACTTAGCCGTTTGGCACCGACATGTTAGTCGGATTGTCTTGTACTTACTTTTACATAATTATAATTAAGTCAGACTGCAGCTGATAACAATTGTGTATATACTGACTATACCATCTGGCTATGTTTTGTAAAGCCAGATCTCAAGAATATTTTAACTAAGCGTTTGGGATGCCTTACTGCTTTATCTTGCATGTTCTCTATTTTTGCTTCTTGTTTGAATGATTGAGACAATAGATGTGAAGTGACCATAGTAAGACTTTCATGTAGTATGCACCCCCTCGTCTGGTTAGACAACATTGATCGTATTATACGGTATTCATCTACCCGTAATACGTAGCTGGCTGAGTCATTCCCCCGCTCTCCAGTATTCTGGTTCTGGGGCGTGACATGTCCGGAAGGCCCGTAAGCCAAAGTTGGTTAAGTGGTACTAAGTTGTGAGGCAACTGCCTCTTGAAGTCCGTCCAGAGAAGTCCGGGAGCGGCTAGCTGAGGCTCCTCTCTGTACCATGCCCTGGCAATGTCAAACAGCTGCATGCTGGCGACCTCCACATGTAGATCCTCGGGGACGCGAGCCATCTTCAACAATCTCTCCGCATTTTCCAGCCACTCGTCCGCATACAAGATCCCCTCGGTGTCCCAGAAGTCCAGCGGGCGGAGGTTCTAATAGTCTCTAGCAGTCCTTGGCCTCGGTGCTGGTGGTGCCGGTGGAGCTAGTGAAACGTCCCTCGATCGGAGTACGTCTGCGATGGTAGCTACGAACTGCACGAACTGATCACCCTGAGCATCGATCAACTTCTGAAAGATCCCCATGAGCTGCGTACTGTCGAGAGTGATCGTCTACGGAAGCGTGACCATTTGAGGATGCGGACGAGGTGGTGGAAGCTCCGGTGCATCAGGTGCAGGCTGTTTGCTAGTCCCAGTGTTCCTCGTGACAACCATCCTTTAATAGAAAATAAACTGTTGATTGTTATGTCATAGAAAATATTAAACAGCATAGAAATAATGAGTATAATCAAACTTATATTCAATAACCATAACCATTTTCTATAAATCCTATGTTGTGACGAGTTTTCCTTAGTTTTCGCTGGTCCCCTGTCACGTCCCGCACCCGCTTTTCGAATACGAAGCGTGTCCAAGCCCAGCCTACGCCGCAATGTCGGCGGTAGAACGCTGTCTTTACTCACAAGTCACTGATTCTATAATCACGAGAAAATCTATATCTCATCCACAGAATAATCAAGACAAACAAGATCAGTGAATATCCATGAAACTAAGCAATAATGAATATAACTGAAAGTATCCAAAATCAACGTCACGTCCGGTGGACACAAATCCACTACCAATAGACGAAAAAATAGAGAAATACAAGAAATAAATGACTGACTACCAACTGCTAATCAAGAAGACCTCAAATGCAAGTACTGCGATCTGATGCTACTCCAATCCACTCGTCTGTCCTGTCTCAAGCTCGGCTAACCTGAAGAGGTCATCAGGTCCTCAGAGGACTAGCAAGATACATAAAAATGAGCCTTTCTAACAGTTTATTATGCATGGAGAAAGATACCGAATAAACAAGTAAAACTGAGCAATGAATAAAGCACGAATCTATACACTGTCTACACATAGATGAACTGCCGAACAAGGACTAGAGAACTCATGTCACGATGCCAACGGATAGCCGAAACGAATACTCAAACCCTCGTCCCTAGTGTGGACTCGCAGGTTTGAACTGCTAACCCTCGTCCCTAGCGTGGACTCGCAGGCTAGCATCACCCTCGTCCCTAGTGTGGACTCGCAGGCGTAACCCTATACCACTAACCCCCGTCCCTAGTGTGGACTCGCAGGCTAGCGTCTACTACTAATCCTCGTCCCTATCGTGGACTCGCAGATTAGCATCACCCTCGTCCCTAGTGTGGACTCGCAGGCGTAACCCTATACCTCTAACCCTCGTCCCTAGTGTGGACTCGCAAGCTAGCATCTACTACTAATCCTCGTCCCTATCGTGGACTCGCAGATTAGCATCACCCTCGTCCCTAGTGTGGACTCGCAGGTGTGGACCAATAACTACTAACCCTCGTCCCTATCGTGGACTCGCAGGTTAGCTTCAAGGTTCAAGACACGGAAGCACAACTCAATCATGGCACGACCAATAAGACAAGGCTAACTGTGAACACTGTCTAAAGCAATAATAAAAATATACCATCTTGATAGAAAAGATACATGGCAACAATATGAGAAAACTGGATAAAATAATAGACAGTGCATGTAAATAAAGCTGTGTAGAAAGGCAAGGTATACTTACCTGTGGTCCTGCTGCTGTTACGGGTCAAGTCCGTATCTCGGTCCAAGTAACCTATTTATACCATATACATAATGTCAATACACAATTAATAATAAAATGCAGCCTATCTATTCATTGGTTAGGTTTCTAGGTCATGCTACTCCCTTTTACCTTCCTAATAGGCCTCTAGCTATGTTATGCCATATGAGTATCTATCTATTTATCAACTAATGCTGGACATACCTTAACCCTTCTACTGTTAATTTGCACCTCCTTGCCTATAGTCACATTTAAGTTACCATCCTTGCCACACAGGTAAGCTTTATAGAGTTATAACCTTAATTTTTTTACTGCCTATGTTGGCCTAAACAGGGAGTCCCCTGTCCCAGGCTCATTGCTGCTTCATGGTGCAGCCTTGTATCAATTACCATGTACCATGCTTGTTGATCCTAATTTCAGAAGTGAAGTCTATCAATGAGCCTACTGGTGCAATCAGGATCACTTAACAAGCTTGATGTCATAGCTACAAATGCCAGGTGCATATAACAGTCTCCATATAGAATTTGATACGAGACTAGCATGTTTCAAGAAAATGTACAAGTGCAAGATAATGTATATGCTAGGAGTGAACAGAGTGTAGTTGGTACTTCTCCAGGTTTTTGGGTGTTTAATGCCTTTTTAGAGTACATCACTTCTACTCTTCCATCTCTACATATCATCTGTCACTATTATTTGTATACAGGTCAGAGCTTGTTCAGTACAATCTTGCCAAGCCCAGTGTTGGCTGGTTTCCTGTTGCTACCCAACACCTGTTCTACTCTGTTACAGATACCTGTAACTTTGGTTCTATGGTTTATTATTCCTGTGTGATTGTTGTCCATGATCTTTCCAATAACTGAACTGCTAGTCCAAATCAGGTATCTGGCATTGTCTCAGGTATAAGAGTGGTGTCACTGTGTATTGATACTAGTTGAATGAATTCCATTTGAAGTGCAGGACCTACATCTGAGTATGCAGGTGGATATTTGATGTTGAATGCTGTAGGTTATAGAAATTGAATGCAGTGATGGTTTTGGCTACAGGACATCTCTCAAGTGATGCATGACAGGTACTAAATTGCATTGAACTAAGATATAGGATGCAACATATAGGATGCCTCTAACCCATTGCTGGCACACAAGTCCAACAAGGACTGACACTCAAGGTTGGGACTGTACAATCGATACCATGGGGATGATACCAAACTGGCCTGAACAGTTGGACCCCCAAGGTCTGTGTTATCGACTGATACAAAAATGAGATAACCAAGGACTTGATATCCAGTCTCCTTAAGGATTAATACCCAGTTCAGGCACATGACTGAATACTTAGTAAATAGGACAGTTGCAAAATGAGGTGAAGAATGGATACAAAATAAATTTAAATAAGAAGTGAGAGGACTGAGTAGTAAAATATGCAGGGAATGAATGAACTAAGGTTTGGACTTCTCCTAACCATCTTGACCTGTCCATGTAAGCTTGCAAAAAGATTGCAGGCAACATCAACCAAGGTTTCTAGGTGCTGGCCCCTAAATACTAGTACATGGGAGTACCTCATGGATACAAGCCATCTGTCACAAATCAAACACCCCATTTTCTATAGTTGGCTACTGGCTTGGGACCCCCTTCTAAGAACCCAGGTACTCTCATATACCTCTGTGCTTATCAGAGGCTTCATTATTCTATGAAATCAGTAGCAAAAGGACAACCAAGCATAGGAACTTTCTAAAAAATAAGAAGGGCAGCCTCAACTCAGCCATGTGCTTGAATCCTGGACAATAGGGACCTAGGCTAGTCTAAGCCTTCTACCATCATACCTGGTACTATAATAGACATACAGTATGAGTACAAGATACTCCTAGAAACAGAGCAGTGTAGAGAGAGTATGGCTTTTGAACAAGGGCTAAACAGGACACCCCTTTTGTCACACTATACTGGTGTATGATTCACCTATTCACTAAGATATACACTAGGTTAAACATACCCTGCTCTCACAATTGCCAGGAAGTAATAGGACTATAAATGTTCTGCACTTCATGAAGAAACTCTCATAAGGTTATAATGATATATAACTTAAACCCAAAAATGTGCCAAATTACAACATGAAATTAGATCCAGGATAATTGGTTCCTGGCATTTCCCTCACAGGTTGGCACCCCCTTTGCTTTACAGGGTTCATGTGTATACCAGGTCCCATACATTACCCTGCCTGCTCATTAATGATATGCTGATTTCTACTAATATTTAAGGATACAGAACATGGGTCTTCATTCCATGCGCCTGTACCAGGAATAATGTGGGTGAGATAATCTAAGGATACTCCCTTCCCTGGATACCTATCATACTTGCAGTTAATACATTTAGCTATTCCCCATCACCTCATGCCCAAAGGTTCTTAGGTGCAAGGACCCATGTCCCTAAGGATATGCTGGTACTCAAATCATGTCCTTGCCTGTGCCAGTGATTTACTGGTCTGATACATTGGTGGCTCTTACTCCTAGGTTTCTAGGGACATGGCCAAAATCAGTTGAGGTTAGACACCTCCCTCTGAACCATTGGCAGTACTATACTCCCTACACGACTGCACCAAGTCACCCAAGGACATGAACAGGTACCCTATCCCCTGTTCCCTATGAATTTGGAACCTATTCTTACGTTCTATCAGTGTTGGATTTATCCAGCCTATTCTCTTGCCTAGCCTGTTATTAGATACCAGTATCAACTAAAGTCTCCTAGGCATTGTTTCGAACATTAGAAGGACCCAGATGGACCAATGGAAAGATGGGAATACCTGAGGTACAGTAGCAATGATCGAATGGTTCCTCAGTCCTTCCTTGGTTGTCATGCTCTGGAGGGGTGCTCGAGAAGGGTTGTTAGGGTTTGCAAGGGGGAGGAGAATCACTAGATATTTATACACAGCTGCTATAGATGAGATCGAAGGAAACAAAAGAAATTCAAAAATATTTAATTGGGATCCTGAGTTTATCTCTTGATCCCTCAGATCAAAATCTATATCTATATATTCGACTCTGGGAGTGTTTGGTACAACAGGAATTCAAATTTGTGAAATATTTCACTGAGGTCCCTGTCCTGTTTGATATTTCCCTGTAGGCCCTTCCATCATAAAAAAATGTAATAATTCCATAAATGATATCAATTTTTATATATAAGATAATGACCAAAAAACAATAAGAGACAATTAAAATGAATTTTAATTTCACCAATTTCGAAAAATTGGTCAAGGGGTTTACATCCCCCAATAGCGCTTTATAGCCTAAGTGCCATTAGGATAGATATGCATGGGCCACCACTAAAAACATGTCATGATCCGCTCCCGAATAATCGGGTACGTGTCGGACACGCCCAGCCTTCATCGATGGATACGACGAAGTAAGCTGTACAATACTAAGGAAAATTCCAAATCACAATGTAAAGTAAATCATCCACAACATCTATAAACGTCCCAGAAATCACCACAATCCACCAAGTCATTTGATACAAAGTCATCCGGAGACAAATCCGGTAAAATAAAATATACAATGATAAAATCCAAAATATAATATCCATAAATAAAATCTAAATAATGAACTAAATCTTGTAATTCCAATAATATTACCGTGCTCCATGTAGCCTCAAGCTCACCTGCAACGTATTCTGTCAGAAAAAGAGCAAAGTACAACTCCGACAAGAAACAATCTACAATATAATCTGAAATACACAGGATACGATATAGACTACAATATGAAACAAAGGTACAAGAACTGAATATGAAAACTACAGTACCAGAACGGGAGCAATGAACAAGACAATCAATATAAACAAGACAGTAAATGCACATATGAATTTGAAAAATTAAACTAATGTATGACCGGATGGGGACCACAATCCACAATATCACAATATTACAATATCACTATAAGGTTCGGCTTAATCGTACGTGAGGTGTACGATTAGGCTATTCACAATACCTAGTTTGGGTGTGATCACACACTAGTCAATATTTTCTCCAATTCCCGCAAGAACAAAGAGCCACAATACAATGAATAAGGCACAATACAATCGTGTGAATCTCGTATCCAATATGAGAAAATGGATGTAGGACATAATAACAAAGTAAAAGCTCAAGTCGGTGTACTTGCCTTGCTTTGGAAGCACGAGAGTAGTAGAGCATAAATCTGACTGTTCACCTAGCAATTTAGTATAATTTTTGTTAGGGTTTGAATTAATGAAAATTAGCTAATTCTACGATCAAGCTAAATACTAACTATTAGCCAACCTATTATTAACCATAAATTTATAATATAATAGTTTAGCAAGAAAATGATACTTAGATAATAACTAACAATACTTACTAAAAGATTTATAGCAAAACCATTTGAGTTTGACCTAGATACTAACCAAATATATATATATATATATATATATATATATATATATATATATATATATATATATATACTAATTTACTGTTCAAGAAACAATAATAATATTTATACATAAAACAACTTTATACCAACCCCCAAGCCCCCTCACCAAGGTCCGGCCCAACCCTTCCTACAACATTTCTATTACAACAAATATTAATTCCTTCCTAATTTAACAGTCCAAAACCTCACAGCCCATGACCACTCAGCCCAAAAATCCTACATCTATTCTTTCATCTCCACTCAGTCCAGCTACTAATTGCAACCAAAATATACATCTCCTACTTAGACAGCCCAACTCAAAATTTGAATTTGCCCAATGCTACAATTGCTGCTAAATTCTACTTCTTATTTCTATACGAAAAGAAACCAAAAACTCCAGACCCAGCCCAATGTACTCAACCAGGCCCATAACAAGCAAACCCTAGCCTTATAATCATCTATGCTTCTCTCTCCTCTCATTCTCATTACAACTTTCTGCCAACACATCTTCTCCTTCTTCAAATGTCCAAAACCCTATAACCCTAATGATTTCTTCTTCTTCCCAGCTGCAATGAAACCCTAACTCAAATCCACACTTCTCCTTTCCTTCCCTTATGAGGAGCCTCTGCTCGACTCCCCTCGGCTCGTGCTTCCATCACGGCTGCCCTCGACTACAGGTTCGAGTGGCTCTGATACCAAGTTGTTGGGTCCTCTTCCCAAAATTCCAGGAGCTAGTGGAGAAACATTAGTCATTGCCATGAATCAGAGAATATGGGAAAAGAATAAGAGAATTTCAGAAGAACTCAGAGAGATAACTGGGAAATTTGAGATTATATTGAAGGGAAAGAGTATTCAGAACATTGGAAGGAAGAAGAAGATTATACAACAATTTTTGGCCAATCACTCCATCATTCCTCACTACATTATTTATAGGTAGTTGCTGCTATTGCTCTCTGACAGCTTGTAACAGAATGCCACATCATGAGAATGGCACAGGCTAGCAGGATGCCACGTCAGGAGAATGGCACATGCTGGCAGGCTGGCAAATAAGGAGAGCTAACGGTTTTACTCTGGTTTACTCTAATATCCTCTGATACTAGTCTATACTACTGGTTTGGTCCAATTAATCAATGGCTCTATACTGAGCTTATTTGGTGCTGTAACAGAACGTTCAAGAAACCCTAACCCAATATTCTTCCCCAAATTCCCACACTCAAACCCTAAAAGCAAGAATGAAGAGCGGGGTTCGAGTAGCTCAAGGCGGAGACTGACCTTGGCGCGGTGGTGATGTCGATCCTTGACGGTCTGACGCGCTGCGGTGGCTTCATCTTCTACGACGAAGCTCTCTTCGACTTGATCCTCGGAAGGCGGTGCAGATCCGGTGGCTAGGCTTCGACGAACTATGGTGTGGCGACCTCCGGCGGCATCGAATAGACCTGGCGGTGAACTTCACGGCGAGGCGATCAGGACGTGGAGGCGAGGCCAGTGGCTGGTCGATCTTCGAAGGAGCGGCTCGCTGCTCGAGGTGGCCGCGTGGAAACCGAAGGGGGCACGAGGATCGAAGAGTCGTCGTGGTAATCGAGGAAGCAGCTCGGTCCTCAAGAAGATGGCGCAGTTCTCCACGGTGCTGTTCGACGGTGACGGTTGTCGTTGACGGCTACTTCGTCTTCTCCGGTTGGACACAGCGGTTGTGAGGCTTCGCTCGACGGGATAAGGACTGGTAGCCTGACGTCTCCGGTCGGCGACGAGGTCGTCGTCGTGGATCTAGTGAGCTAGATCAGATCTGAGTGATGGCGGCCATTGGCATACTCCGACGATGCCACAGCGAACTCGCGGTGGTGCTCCTCGGCGGTGGTGGTGAGAATGTCGGAGCGGTGGACCTCCGGCGAGAGTGCGGTGGCTCAGGCGGCCGACGGTCGGCCAAGAAGCACTGGTGGAGAGAATTGAGAGTGATGTGTGTGGGAAACTGTGCTTGTGTCGGAATTTATAATAAAATAATATGGGTGTTCCCCCAGCTTGGACAGTAGCAATGTTGGTAATTAATCTGGGGGCTTTTAGAAATAACTTGAAACAGATTTGTAACTAATTAATAACTAATTCATAACAAACTAACTTCCTTCTGCCTATTGTCAACTGTCAATAAATAGTTATTCTCCCAAAACAATTATTCTCTTTAACTAATAATTAATAATAATCACGAAAACAGTTCATCACTGACTGAATAGATCAAAACTAATCCTTCCCATTAATCCAACATTAAATACCATTTTTATTTGCTGAAAGTAACATTATCAAAATCAAGATAGAATTTACAAAATAGCTTTTAAATATATACTAGTAATAAGATGGTTTAGTCAAGTAATATTAATTTATATATATTTTTGAAAGAAAATATTTTAGACAAATTATTAACAAATAAATTTAGAGTAGTTCAACATATAACTTAGCTAATTAATTTACTATTAGAATATTCATTCAAATATTGCATCTAAACAAATATTGAAACACTAGCATTACTAAACGTTAGAAAAAGGAAAATCAAGATTTTTAGAAAATATAATTAATCTGAGATTGAAATCAATTTTGATTAACCAAATTCAATATAACAGGTTTACTTAAAGCAAAGAGAAGATTAGAAAATTTCAATAATTCAAAAATATACGAAAATAGGTTTAGACAGTTACAGAAAGGTAAGCACGAGTCGATAAGTTGACGTTGTCAGCACGAGCAGGGTCTAGAGGTACAATGATAAGTAAGTTATCGATGCACATGTTCGGTGATGGTCTAGAGTCACAAAATAGGCCAAGACGTCTATGTCCTAAAACTGATCCTAAGATAAGCATAGAAAGACAATCATAAAGGGACTACGTTGCACAAAAATTTATGAAAAGTTGTTTTTGTATGAGTGGGCGAGGAGCTCACTCCACCAGTACAGTTGAGTACTGACATCCACACAGTTTTCATGTGCATGCATAGGTAGAAGCTCGTTGACGCGGTGCTCGCTTGGATGCATCGAGACATGGAGTTCCTTTGTGTTTCGAGACGTACGGCTGCATGAAGTCTAGACTTATACGGGATATAATGTATGGACATCGCCTATCTGAAGCATCTGTTGGCTTCGTCAAATTGTATTGAGAGATGAGCGAGGAAGCTGAGTGATTGTAAACAGAGACAAAAGTGAGCTTGAGCGACTTATAATCTCGGCTTCGCGCCTTTGCAATATTTCTTTTGTTATTAATAAAAGACTCTGATTTTGTTTCAATACTTGTGTTACCTTTGCTTATTCAATGTTTCTGCTTGGGACTTTTGTACGACGATCCCGTCGCTTAGCCTGTAATTGGCTGTTATGAAATCCGCCTTGCGTGAGCGCAATCTATACTCATGCGGCATCACGCCTTTGCGAGGACGATCGGTCCTACGGGACCGAGGCGTGACATGATAAAGGCTTAGATATTTCTAGGATTGCAATAGATTGCCACTCCTGTCAATTTTTCTCTTAAAACCTTTAGGGGTTGCCTTTGTTATGTCTCGCGAACTGTTAAGAAGTATTGAAAGGAAAAGCTAAATTGTTAATTGTTTTTACATTCTTTCTAATTCCACTACAATAGCAAATTGACATATCCTTGTTTCTGGTATAAAAAGACTATATCCTGCAACACTGGAGCATCAGGGTAGGCATGGCATAAAAGAGATGTAAGTATAGACACAAACAAATTTGAGAAAAAATATTCTACTGTGGATTCACTTTCAAGCATGGAAAAAGATCCCATCTTCAGTTTACATTATTTACCTATCAGTCTATAATGAAAGAGTTAAGACGATAAGTTAAATTCTTGACTATGCTCTATTATTCATGAAAAGTCATGAAACATCAAATTTTCTTATAGTGCGTTTGATTGCAAGATGGAAAATATGTGAAAAAGAAATTAATTCCATGGAATTATTTTTCTAGGAAAAAAATTCCATGGAAAACTTAATTTGGGTGTTTGATTGCCATTATTTTCCACGAAAAATAGTTATTTTTGTTGGAATTATTCAATAATATGGGCCACACATGTAAAATTAATTATGTTGGGCTATCTAAATAATTAAGCCAAATTAAAGTGGTCTATTTGGAAATTGGCTTAAGGGTATAATTGTCATGGAATTAATGTGTAGATACCGGAGATAATTCTAATTTGATGAGGGGCCAAATTAGAAATATCAACACATATATAAATATGTGTATTCATTAGGGTTATGGTCCCCAACTTATACGGCCACCAAAGAGAAGGTTCTCTCTTTTCTCTTCTGCATCCCCATCAACAGAAAGAGAGGGACAAAGGATTCAGATTCACCTTTGTCATTAAGGGTCGTAGCAAGTTGGAAGATCGAACCCAATAAAGAGACGATCGCTTCAAGATCCATCAAGCCTAACAATGGATTCAGGTACGCTTCCGCAATCAATTTAATTTATGTTCTTGATCTCATGAATCGACAGGGCAAAATAAAGATCTAACAAGTGGTATCAGAGCCTTCCTGTTTGATTTATGAGATCGAAGTTTTAGAATCCAATTTTTGATGTTTTCCAGGAACCCTAAATTTTTCGATTAAATTTAATTTAAGGTTTAGATTGTTCGATCGTAGTTTTTTTTTTTTGAATCCACCGCTATTGTGTCATTAAGGTTTTGAGCAATAGATTCAGAAAATTTTTCGACCTCACAGTAGATCATGGAGAAGCTGTATTTGACTATTCCCATTCTCTGATGAAGTTCTCAATATGGTTTTGTTTTTTGTTTTTTTTGTCGTTAGCTACATCATGTTAGTTAATAATAAGAAAAAAAAAGTTTTGTTAAGTGCAGGTTTTGAAACCACAACAGAACCATAATCTGGTGCCTTAGACCAATTCGGCCAAGTACTAAAGTGATTTATGATGCATGTTTTTATAATCTGGCGCCTTAGACCAATTAGACCAATTCGGCCAAATAAAGTTTGAAATTTTTTTTTTGGTTTGCTATTTTTTTATGTTAAAAGAATATTTGAATATTCTTTTATTTAAAGTGATTTAATTTGTGATTTAAATCATGCACACGATTCATATACTTTTGATACAGTAGACCAATTTTGGTATAATCTTTAAAGATTATCTGATCTAATCTGTTGATGCATATATATTTGGTCTTCTATAGATTATTCTATTTAAAGTAATCATTATGAATTATTTGATATTATCTGTTGATGCATATATTTGTTAGAATTTAATCGGTTGATTATTTATTAATTTAAATTTAAATATACATGTACATAAAGTTTTGGACATGATTCAATTTTGTAAAATTTAGTCAACATTCAAAAAATTTGGTACCTTTTGTGACTAGCAATAGTTGTCTAATATTCTAAGTAGGCTCATTGAAACAAGATGTCGCCAAAGTGACCTCTCTTGCGTAGATAGCCTATGAGAAATATCGGATGTTTGTGTGCGTATATTCATACGGGTATTAGTCGGCCCAAAGGAAGGTTAATACTTGGCCGAATTGCACACATACTTGTGGTGATAAATGTGTGACAATTATATGGTTTACATGTGATAATAACCCGATCCAAAGATAGGCTTATTATTTGACATGACTTATTGTCAACGTTTGATCACTACACCAAGAGTACCACTTGCAGTTAGTATCACTGTCCAAAGACTTGATATTAATGATGCACTAGGTATCTTGAGATGGGGTTCACCATTATTTGAATTTGTTTGACTATCTTTTATTCTTTGGTTATTAATTAGAGCATATTTGTTTATTTATTTTTGTTCTCTTTCCAGTTAATGTTGCTATAATATCTACCAATACGAATTCAATTTCCATGCTTAATGGGATAAATTTTAAGGACAAAAAGAAAAGAAATACAGAAGCTGCTGAGGTCCTAGCTCAAAAGAAACAACAATATAAAACTAAGGGTTGTTTCTTTTGTAACAAGTTAGGACACATAAGGAAAAGTATATTTTTCAATTTGGTCTGTTCTGAGGTTAATTTAGCTTCAGTACCTAGAAACACATGGTGGTTAGATTCTGGTGCTACTACCCACATTAGTGTTTTTAGACAAGGTGCCTGAGCTACCGAAAGCCAATTGATGGTGAAAGATACATCTATGTGGGTGACGGCAAGTCGGTAGAAGTGAAAGCAATAGGACATTTTAGGTTATTATTGGGAACCGATTATTATTTGGATTTGATAGACACTTTTATTGTACCGTCTTTTAGACGAAATTTAGTTTCAGTTTCCTTACTGGACAAATCTGGTTACCATTGTTCATTTGGAAACAATAAGTTTAGTCTATCTTTAAATTCAAATATTGTTGGTAATGGTTTCCTTAATGTTTATGATAACCTATATTCACTTGAAACTATTGCATCTTACAATAAAACCTTGCATGTGGAGTCACGTGGTACGAAACACAAAATTAATAATGAAAATTCAGCCTCATTATGGCACAAGCGATTAGGTCACATCTCTAGAAATAGAGTTGAACGACTTATGTCTGATAGGATTTTAGATTCCCTTGATTTCATAGACTTTAATGTTTGTGTTGAATGTGTAAAGGAAAAACAGACCAAAACAAAAAGATTAGGTGCCAATAGGTCTACAGAAGTCTTAGAATTGATTCATACTGATATCTGTGGACCATTCCCTTCGGCTTCTTGGAATGGTCAAGAATATTTTATATCATTCATAGACGACTATTCTAGATACGGCTACCTATATCTCATTCATGAGAAATCACAGTCTTTGGACGTATTTAAATCATTTAAAGCCAAAGTTGAGAAGCAACTCAATAGAAGAATAAAAGTCATCAGGTCTGACCGTGGTGGAGAATACTACGGTAGATCTGATGGATCAGGTGAACAACGTCCAGGACCGTTTGCTAAATTCCTAGAGGAATGTGGAATCGTCCCACTGTACACCATGCCAGGATCACCTACCATGAATGGTGTAGCTGAAAGATGAAATAGGACTCTTAAGGATATGGTGAGGAGTATGATTAGTCA